>OZ001654.1:26478602-27011809 GCA_963924145.1 Pyrausta purpuralis
GATAGACGCTTCCAGCGTGGTAAAATGGGCGTGTAAATTAAAAAATATATAATTATATGATGTAGATCTTATCAAACACTTTCAAAGAAAATTGATTTGAACGGGATTGAACTCTATGTGCTTCTATATGTGTATACTATATGTGCTTTGTTTCATAAACTTATTAGTTTATGGAAAATGTGCTTTATCTCATGAACTATTAGTTTATGAGATATTAATAGCACCTTTTCCACAACCGCAACCATAACTTTGTTCTTCATACAAACACTAACAAGTTATATTTTCTGTCAAAAAAATATTGTGGGATTTTAGCTAAGTGGGATTAAGTAGAGTCCCTAATTAAGTTAAAATTGGTACGGAACCCTCAGTTCAACTCGCACTTGGCCGGTTCGCAATTATTTGATCGCTGCGCTTGTCGGACATGAAGATCAACGAATGCTGTCACTCGATTTATTTATATGCATGGTAACGAAACATTTTGTGAATCGTGTAGGTTCAATAAATTTACAAGTACTCTCCATGCCGTATTTTTTCGCTTGCTCGTATGTAGCCCTCAGTTAATTTGGCCGTTCGATACCGCTGCATTTGCATTTAAAACGCGCAAAAATTAAGCAAATGTGTGCTCACACAAATTAATGAAGCAGACAAATGGATAAAATAATTATACTGATGGGTGATTGCGCTTTGATACAAAACAAAATATTGTTGTGTCTCGCTCAACCGTAATGAGCAGATAAACAATGTCAAATTGATTTAGCGCTGACGCGTTTTATGATTATCTTTTAGGGTAATAAAATAATTTTAACTTTGTTCCTCTAAACATAACCTTGAATTAGCACAACCCGTTTTTGTCGCAGTTGGGTAATAAAATAGGTACCTATGAATTATTGAACATAATTTTTTATCAGGTAAATCAAATTTTTAAGCTATTACATAGCTTCTTCGCGGGCCTCGAGCGTGGAGACCGAATCCAGAAATTCCGTAACAAAAATAACCTAACACCCCCTACTCCGATCGGCACAGCGGTGATACTTTTTAGTTTTTCCATCTATCGATGAATAGCAGACTGACTGACTGCCTCTGTGGCGCAGCGGTAGGAGGGTCGCACTTTAAAGCGACGGCTGCGCCAGAGGTCCCGGGTTCGATCCCTGAGTTTTTCTGTTCAGAAATTCTTAGGGTAGCCCGGAGTTTGGAACTTGGCGGTGTTTCACCCCCGTGTCTCAGAAAAGCACAGCCGTTGATATTGCGCCTGATCTCTCTTCGTTCGGTCGTGTCAGATTGCTGTCCCATCGGGCTATGAGAGTGAAAGGAATAGAGAGTGCACCTGTGTTTGCGCACACACTTGTGCACTATTATATGTCCCGCGCAGTCGGTTAGTCGTTGTGACTGGCCACCGTAGTCAAAATCGGCTAGGGGGACTATTATTATTATGGCAGGACTTTTAACGAATTTTTTAACGCTTTTAGGTGGCATTGGTTGTATAAATAAAATAAATAAACAATTATAATTTCCTAAATTGATAAAAAATGCTATGCAATAGCTTTACCGCGCCATCAGTTTCCGGGTGCCAGACGTCTTTTTTTTCACTATCAATTATTTTCTGTAAATGTTTAAAAAAGTATAAAGGGTACTGCTACTTGATAATGAATCTCGATAACTACAGGCCGATATACGAAACTTTGCAATTCTTGATATATTTTCACTTAGTGTATTAATATTCTAGCGAGTAACCCGTCTAAGATTCTGACCTCTACAGTGTCACTCGTACGCCTTTAGCTCGTCCTTACGCAAACAACTGTTACATTAATGAACCACAGCGGCGCACAAAGGATGTCTGCGAAAAATGATTTATCACGAGCGACGGCTCTAAAGCGCTATAAAAAGCTATTACTCATTACCACAATGGGTTAACGGCATAACTTTTAATTATTCGCTGAACTAAGCATTCGCGATTTTCAACCGCCATTGTGTGAGCGAAGTTGGATTTTGAAGCTTTGTTTGTTGATGTAATTTAAAATAAAATAACGCACACACTGGGGATATGGCATGTTAAACCGGTTAACACTTACTGTCTTTATAAAATTCTCGTAGCAACATCACAGCAATTTCGTAGTACTCTCGTAGTCAGTACTATCGTACTTACGTAGCAATAAGCAGCAATCTTATATTAACTAGTCACTTTTATGTGTCATTACGAGTACAGTACAAGCAAATAACTCTGCTGTCTCGAACCCCTTACACACTGCGACTTTCAGTCACGATGCAGCATCGATGCAGTCGCAAAATGTCAACCTCTACACACTGCCCAACTTTTAGCATCGGTGCAGCCGCGATGCAGAAGATTGTCAAATTATGTTCTTTATTTGGGCGACTGCATTGATACTAAGGCGCATTAGCATCGAAGTAGTCGCGCTTCTGCATCGACACTAAATTAAATCTGTTCATTGCGTAAGTCGCAATGCTGAAGCGCGTTTTAAAAACGCGCGACTGCATCGATGTTAAAAGTCGTGCTGTGTAAGGGGTCTTAGAGTTTTGTAATTACCACAATTAGTGCATAGTTTTACTAATTAATTTATATCCACAGTTACCCAGTGTACCGTAACGGGTCACAAAAAATGTGTATTTACTAAGAATATTTTGTCATATCGCCCCGTGTGAATTCAAATGAAACACGATAACAATCAGCTGCTATATTTGGGTTAGAACTATGACAAATAGAGTCGGGCAGTATCGTTTTAATTACACATAGTTTAAAATGTTTATCGTTGTTATTACGATCTAAGTAATGGTTCACGTTATCGATGTAAATTACTGTTTTGGGTGCTTATCTTGCACTAATTCCTTGATGATTTTCTGTTTGCTTCTTTATTACTTAATGAAACGACTTTTGAAACGACTTAAAAATAGGAGGTTTTCAGTTCGATTATGTATATACGGCTGAACTGATTTAATGCGATTTTCACTTATGTATTTGTTACACTAAGCAGAAGGTTTAAGTAACTATCTAAGTTCAATCAAGTGCATTGTAACTTAAACAATAACTAAAAACGACGAAGAAAATGATTCTTCTAATTGAATCTCCTTCAAAAGCAAATACTAAAAGGAGTTCTGAATTGGTGTTTCTTTTTTAAGGTGGTTCAGTTTTGCAAGTTGGCAAGTTGTTTTAGTTTTATCTATATCACTCAATATAGTATCAATATTAACAGCATGAGATAGATTTTAAGTCTCGGTCTCATATGGGATCACAAAACATCTAGTCGATTCTAATAAATAAGACTCATAACATTAATAAACTATTAAAACTACGAAGCTTTTACTGTGAATTCTACATGCATTAAAACTAGATGCAAAGAATATGAACGATAAAGAAATAAGACTAGCTCTATCATATTACCGCCTTCTTAAATAATTATTAACAGCTTATGGATTCCGCTTATAATATCAAAGGAAGTCCCGATACAACAAACTGAAAGTTAAGCTGCAACTGAAACTCTTCAAAGAGGGAATGTTTACGAAGGAGGGCGCCACTGCACTCCGCCAGTTGTGAATGCGAACGAAGTATGCAATTATGCCTTTGCCTGAAAAAGTAAAAATGTGAAATAAAAATGACGATTCAGGAAATTCCTGGCGTCGCAGTACCTTATTATTCGTAAAGATAAAATAAGAAACCAAAAATTTGCGCACGGGCGGGACTCGAACCAGCAACTTCTTGGCTAACCGGGCCAAACGCTCTACCAATTGAGCTACTAATTTGTGCTCTCTTAGGGATGCGTCACGCTTAGCGCCATCTACACGTCTGTTTATGCAAAAGTGGGCCAAGTAGTTATTCATTACATAATAAATTTAACTTGGAAATTGATGACGCTAGAATGTTTCTAACACTCACAGTGTTATATTTTTTCCTAAAGATGAAGTAAGAAACCAAAAAATTGTTGCATAAACAGACGGGTAGATAGCGCTAAACGTCACGCGTAATGACGCATCCACAAGAGACCACAAATTTCGCGAGCTGCGTTACCACAGACAGATACGTTAAACTTATAACAGCCTCTTTGCGACGGGGGATTAAAAAAAAGAAAAAAACTCAAATACTGATTAAGTCACCGTATATGGTGCACAACTAACGCTGCACCCGCCGTGTCGTAAATAATATGCACGTGCACGCCACAGCTCTATTTACATATTTCGCATCCAAATAATAATCGCTGGCACTTAGACAATTATTATTAATGGCCGCAAATAATGCGCTGAAATATTCATCATTATACCTGTTTAGCCGAATATAAACCAGATGGTGAGGTGATGGATACGTTATTACAAATAATTACTGAGTGCATAATCAGAGTCTCGATTCTCACGTCAATACATTTTTTTAGAAGTTATGTAATATAATCTTAATGCAAAGAAAAATGTAATCGAATTTTCTCTACTGCAAACTGCACAAAAAATGGGCCCAGGAGTACTGGTATAGTATCAGGGTAAAGATTTTTTCCTTTTCGTGTTCAACGATTTTTGATGCTTTTACAAAAATATGGCAAAAAAATAGGTGAAACCCTTGAAATACTGAACATCGTTAGTAAATTCTGGAACATAGTAATAACACAGCAGTGTTTTATCATAGACTGCTCCCTGATTAACACAGATTGCCTAATAGATTTATCGGCAAGGTTAAATTTAATCACTTTCTTCTTTTTCTGCTTTGCCTTTTTCTCATTAAGGAGTTTGATAAACAAAAACCTCGATGTATTTTGGTTAGAATAGAATTGACGTATAGGCATATTGTAATGATATTTAGGGAGTTTCTTCACCTTTTACTACAAACTAGCTACTATAATTGGCATACAAAAGCACATAGTTTCATCTTGTCCGTTCCATCAGTTTTCTAAGTGCTATTTCCTAATCAGTGTCGTGTACCGATCGCATCCAATCACGCCGTGTAACAACGTGCTCCTGAGGAAATGGCTCGATAGTGTCTAAGCAAGCGCCCCATGGTAGGGTGCTCATGATGTCTAGAAATATAAGACCGGTTAAGACTATTACGTATTTATTTTATTTCATAGGTAACAAAAACAGACATTAATCGTATTAAGGTAGTATATAAATGTCAAAAACTAAGAGGAACTAGCCTAATGCCCTAAAGTGTTACACCTGTGGGCCAAACTTAAGTTGCATGTAAACAAATTATCTTAAAATACAAAACTACGTTTTTAATTAAAATACAAAATAAGATTTAAAGATTTTTCCCAGTATTACTAACCCATGGATTTTTGTTGTCCGAAATAAATGATTCGTTCTGAGGCTTAGTTGAGGTCATCTGCGACAGCTTTTACTGCAGTTTTGTACCGAGAAGAGCTAGCGTTGTATATGTCAAGCCTGTCCTGCAAACGATTATATAGGCGACACATTCTGGCGACAGGGTTGTGTCGTGAGACATTGTTTCTGTATCCAGGCAAGACAAAAGTGGGTAATGAACGCCTCCTGTTAACCCTAGTGTTAAAGGTTAGTGAGGAGGTAAGATCAGGAAATTCAAGTGTGTGATGCACGATTTTGTGTAGTACCATTAAATCGAGTTGATGCCTTGGAATAGTCAAGCTAGTCATATTAAGTTTCTTTAGCCTTTCCGTGTATGACCCCGAGGAGCGCCCCAGGTTACAACGGAAGCAAACAATTTTAGTAAACCTTTTCTGCACTTTCTTAATGTGTTTTGAGTGGACTTCGTAACGAGGTGACCAAACGACTGACCCATATTCTAGTTTACTCTGAACAAGGGAATAGAACAAGGTGATCAGACTAGCCGGTTTCTTAAAGTATTTCGTAACCCTTGCGTATTGCGATTGCTATCGCATCGTTTGTCATTTGTTTTACTTTTTAACCGACTTCAAAAAAGGAGGAGGTTATCAATTCGACTGTATGTTTTTTTTTTGTATGTTTGTTACCTCATATCTCAGTAGTTAGTCGACCGATCGGAAAATTTTTTTCGCCTACTTAGAGGGTGTACCTTCTAGTTGGTCACATTGTTGCCGATTTGGGATCTGAAGATGGGATCTTGGTGTAATCGAGGGAAACCCTCAAATTTTAAAGGCACGTATAGTGTTTTTTTACTAAAATCTTAATGTTGACGCATTGTTACGTCTGATAGTCCACATATAGTGGGGCTGAGCTGATGGTGGAACTCCTTAACGCTTAGGAGTTCAGTAATTATAATGACAGAACATATGATAAGTTGTTTGTAGCTTCTTAAAGAACAGAGTCATAAGGTGCAACTCCCCCCCCCTCTCTTGTAAACTGTAAAAAAATACTCTAAAAATGGAGAAATAAAATTAACTTTAAAAAAGTAAAAACCGACTTCAAATCCAAAATGCACTAAAAAGTCTTAAATAAACTCTTGAACATTCCTTCCTTCTTTCCTTTGGACATTCCCACACATCGCCATCTAGCCCCAAAGTAAGCTACTCAAAGCTTGTGTTATGGGTGCCAGACAACGGATATAATACTTAAATACTTTTTTTTTTTGTAAATACATACATGATATACATAGAAAACACCCAGACCAATACAAACAGACATGTTCATGCACACAAATGTTTGTATTGTGCGGGGATCGAACCCGCACCCGCTGCGTAGTAGGCGATTTCTCGACCACTACACCAGACGGGTCGTCAAAGTAAAAACCGACTTCAAATCCAAAATTCACTAAAAAGTCTTAAATAAACTCTTGAACATTGACGGGAAGGAATCCTTTTTAGGGAAACAATTTCTTTTTGGAGTCGGTGCCATCACTTTGAAAATTCAGCCTCACCTGTACAGCACAGCACCGACTCCAAAAAGAAATTGTTTCCCTAAAATGGATTCCTTCCCGTCAATGTTCAAGAGTTTATTTAAGACTTTTTAGTGAATTTTGGATTTGAAGTCGGTTTTTACTTTTTTAAAGTTAATTATCTTGAAAAATCACTGCTCCACATGCAAAGAAAGGATCTAAGATAGCAAACACCTGTTGCCATTCATCAAGCTTTTATAGAACTATAATGATTTCCTAGTTTGCAGGTAGATGACGCTAATTGTTGTTATTGAATTTATTTAAACTGTAATGGAAATATCTTTATGAGTATAAAGATTACTCAACAGATGGTGTGAAATAGTAGTGTGTTCATAAATATTTAAAATTCAGTTTACTGATTTAAATATTGTAACATTCTTTGCTAATGAGTGCTGCAAAATAAGATAAATGGATGTTTAATGATCATGCTTTCTGACACTATATCAAACTTAAAATACTAGTGTAGTCCGTATTCCTTTGCTAGTCTAGTAATGTAAACAATCTTTTCATGACTTTTAAAATAATATCATAGAATAAAATTCATAATCTATTGGATATTAGAAGAATTCAGTGTTTAACGATAAGTTACCTATGTAGGTTGTGAATTTTGTGTTTATCCTATTTTTAAATGAATTATTTCATTAAAAAGGAATGTTAAGAGTGTTAACGATATTTGACAAGTTAAGAAGAGCAGACTTTAAATGAATGTGTTTTTTACAAGTGCAAGTATTTCAACAGTACTTCATCTATAAAAACGAGGGTGTATCTACAGCTCAAACCAATCAGATTATCGGGTTTTTCGAAGCGAGTGCTCCACCCAGCCCGCGCGTGCTAGAATATGGACTGAAACACTGAAACACTGCAGCATACGGCCAAGTGTGTTATAAAACATGATCTAAATACATGACGCAAGTAAAATTACTTGTAGACGCTCACGGATCAAAAGCATAACAAAAGACGGTTGCACAAAATAACATTTCTCAACCTTTACTTTTCTTGTAAAGGTTACCAAATAAGATTAAATTTTAGAAAAACATTTTAATAATGAGTCAAAACTCGTTTTCTTTTTAGATATCTTTTTGAATTTCTTTTTTGTCCTCACCTTAGACCCTTTATACGCTGCAACTTTTAGCATCGATCCAGTCGCGTGTTTTGAAAACGTTTTTCAGCATCGCGATTCACGCAATGAACAGATTAAATTTAGCATCGATGCAGTCGCGCGTTAGCATTGTGCTAAAAGTCATAGTGTGTAAGGGGTTTTAACTTTTACACTCGTGGTTTTCATATAGTTTACAATGACGAGTCTTCTACTTCAATTAGTATCGGCCACTGAAAGCTACTGCTCGATACAACTTTAAGATATGACAGCGAAAGGGTACTCGTGTTAGCGTTTCATTCAGAACGGCTTCTATTTCAGAACTGGTTATTTTATACTTTTGAGTTATTTTGATGAAACTTTTACGATACAAGTATGATGATGGAACGAGTTAGGTAAAGAGATATTATGTTCAGAGGTGAGTACTACTGCAGTGTAAGAGACCTAGTATTTATCAAAAACGTACAACTGAGACCAAATCAGTTTGAATTAATAATGCTATTAGGTTAAGTGCCTGTGTATAGGGTACTTTGTTTTTAGTAAGACATTTAAAAAAAACATTAGCAAAAACTTGACTAAGGGCCGATTTTTCCAATGCGAAGGCGTTTTTTAAATATAATTATTAGTCATTACACATATCTCAAAAACTACAGAACCGATTTTGATGAAACTTACACTGCACCAAAGTGAAACTACACTTGATTAACGCTTTTAAATTGCATTTGTAAAAATCATTACCTACTAAGTAAAAAGTTTATAAATAATAGCGTTTACAAGATATCTTCCTCTGTGTTTTTTTTAATTATTTGCACGTTTTTTTTGGCTTTCTACGAGATTCGGTTCCTACAAAGAATATCAATAAATTTTAACACCGGAATGTTCGACGTATTATTATAATAATAATAATAATAATAAGCCCCCCAAAGTCTAGCCTTACGTCCGCGCTTGAACATCTAAGCCACGTGGGGGGCGGACGCCTAAACACAAAATTACTGTACGGGTGACCAACAGGGTCCTAGCAAACCCTGCAGCATGGAGTTAAGAATTTGTAAATCACGTATAGTGCCGCTTCCCGGGGGTGATCGCCGGGGCACACCTGAAGCCGACGCTGGGTGTCACAGCATGCGAACCGTCGGTAGCAAAGAGCTGGGCAGGCGGGCCCTTGCTGGGCGTGTACCCGAATCTATTACAGCCGAAAATATCTCCCGACCCTCAACACCATCATCCTCAACACAGAGTTTATTCCAGTCTCCTAGTTCATCGCCACATTCGTTTCAATACTTGACCACATCCAGATCAACTACAGCCTCTCCGAACCCGGTAGATGTTGTGCAGACAGCCAACACTGACCCATCTGCACCCACTACTGGATCCACTCGTGCGCGAAAACAATGGAGTGAAGAAATGAACAGATTCATTTGGCGCACTTACCTTATCGCAACCAAACTTGATAAAACTAAAAGAGGTTATTTAGATATACTTCATCAAAATTTTACGCAGACTTTCCCACACACGGAAGCAACAAGACAACGCTTAGGTGACCAACGCAGAGCGATAATAAACAATTTGTTACTAACCACCAGCACGCTTGAACAAATTAAAGCAGAAGTTGCAACCGAATTAGAAGGAGGTCAGTTAACAATCAACAAACATCAACAGACTAATACGGACAACGGCGACAGAAGAATAAGATGGACAGATGATGTTAATGAGGCAGTCATAAAATCATATTTCAAAGCCACAAAATTAGAGACCGACATAACTATTTGGAGGAAAAAATTAAAAGACAAGTTCATTGAATATTGCCCACACCTATCTCATCTGCAGCGAATCTCTGACCAAAAAAGAGTCATAATCAGGAACAAATATTTGGATGAAAACAGAATACAACAAATAAAACACGAAATAGAAGTTCAGTTACAATACACACACAACATTAATAATACACCTACTATATTAGACACACAGCATGATAATAATTCACGGAACAAAGACAACATCAACCTATCTAATACTCAAACTAAAGACACCACTGTAGAAAACACTATAGACAACGATGATACCATACAGAACACGAGAACGATGCAAGGATTTATAGAACAGGGTAAAATAGAAGGAAAATTTAATACCGCATTCGAGCGATTTAAATTCACTGACCCAACGTGCAGGCCTTATATTCCAAAACAAAAAACTTCAAGAAAACTTGCATTTATTGTAGAACACTTAAATAAACATGTGATACCGAAATATCTGGACCATGATCAAAGTTTTTTCACCTTACACTCAATCATATACTCAGCTGCTTACACTGCTGCCATCTGTAATAATAGTAAAATATACGACCCGTCTGATTGTCCAATTGCTAGACCAAAGAAGAAACCATCCTGGCAGCAACGATTAGAAAATAAGGTAAGAAGACTGAGGAATGACATAGGGCAACTAACAAGTTTTATAAAAGGCAATCGAAACCCGAAAATAGTGAAAACGGTTGAAGAGATAAAAGATAAGTACCATATACATTCAGTTCATGAGGAGCCAAACACAGAAATACTACACTATCTGGATACACTTAAACAAAAATTAAACGCCGCTTCAAGTAGACTTAAACGATATCTTACCTGCATAGCCCGTAAAGTGCAAAAAAATCAATTTCAGCACAATGAAAAACATTTTTACAGTGACTTTTCATCGAGCCAGACCAATAAATCGCAAAACCAAACACCTTCACCTCAAGAACTAAGACAATTTTGGTCAAATGTCTGGGAAAATCCGGTTGAACATAACAAAGACTCAAATCTGATCAATGATTCTTCTATACGTGTGGAACACCCTGAAATGAGTTTTGATTCCGTTCCTGCATACAACTTTATTCACGTTATTCAACGCATCCATAATTGGAAATCACCCGGCACCGATAACATTCACAATTACTGGTATAAAAAATTCACATGCACGCACCCATTCCTTCATAATCACATAAACCAATTCATACAAGAACCACACACAATCCCCGATTTCATTACGCATGGTGTAACATATGTTGCCAAATGATCAGGACACCAGTAACCCAGCTAAATATTGCCCTATCACATGCCTTCAGACGATATACAAAATTCTTACATCCTGTTAGAGTGAAGAAATATACAAGCATATTGATGACTACAACATACTCGCTGAGCAGCCAAAAGGGTGTCGGAAATATAGCCAAGGTTGTAAAGAGCAATTAACAATAGACGCAATCGTAATGAGAGGCACAAAGAAAAAGAATAAACATTCACACCATGTTTATTGATTACCAAAAGGCGTTTGACTCCGTTCCACATAGCTGGCTAATACACGAGAATATACAAAATACATCCAACTATCATTAAGTTTCTAGAATCAGCAATGCAAACCTGGCAAACAGTACTCAAAATAAAAACCGACGGCATTACATTATCCACCGAGCCTATCCGGATCCAACGCGGTATTTTCCAGGGCGACGCTTTGAGCCCGCTCTGGTTCTGCTTAGCATTGAATCCGTTATCAGACTTACTAAATAAAACAAAGATTGGCTTTAAAATCTCTCGAAGTAATAAACAAGTACTGTCACATCTGATGTATATGGATGACATCAAACTCTACGCGAGCAGCAAAGAAGAACTATTCACACGAGCAGACATCACACAGTAATTTTCTAAAGATATTAAAATGCAATTTGGAATTGATAAGCATAAAGTCCACTCTGTTGAGCGGTGTAAGGTACAACCGTATGTAGTCGAATCAGGTGAACAAATAATAGCAATGAGTGCAGATTCAAGCTATAAATATTTAGGATTCCAGCAATCTTAACAGATTTTACAAAAATAAACTAAGCAACAAGTAACATCTAAATTCAAGCAAAGACTTAAAGGCATATTAAAAACACACCTTATCGCAATAAATCTCATAAAAGCAGTCAACACGTACGCCATCCCAATACTTACATATTCGTTTGGTATCTATAGCCTGGTCACAAACCGAATTAGATACACTGCAGCGCAGCATAAACACACATTTAACAAAATATAGAAAGCACCATCCAAAATCATGTATTCAAAGACTGGTACTATCGCGAGAGGAAGGCGGAAGAGGCCTGATAGACATCAAAAATCTCCATAATAAGCAAATCACAAACCTTAGAAAATTCTTCCACCAAAAAGCAGAGACATCACCACTCTACCACGCTCTTAACATAATAGATAAAAAACTTACACCTCTAAATCTACACGATAGGACCATTCAAACAAACGAGAAATGCACCTCGGATCAGGAAAAGATACAACAATGGGCCCAAAAATCTCTGCATGGAAGGCATAGAGCCGACCTCAGTCAACAACATGTCGATAAGAGTGCATCGAACGCATGGCTGAGAAATGGCCAGCTCTTCCCGGAGACAGAGGCTTTTATGCTTGCAATACAGGACCAAGTGATAGCGACGCGTAACTATCGCAAACACATCACCAAAGAATTGCAGGTGGACGCGTACCGAAGATGCAACAGCGCTCCGGAGACCATCCAGCATGTAACGGGCGCCTGTAAGGCTCTGGTCCAGTCTGACTACAAGCATCGACATGATCAAGTAGCGTCTATTATACATCAATACCTAGCACACAATTACCAATTCGTACAAAAAAAAGTTCCCTATTATAAGTACACACCACCAGTCATACTTGAAAACACCAACATAAAAATTTACTGGGATAGAACCATCACGGACAAAACCATACACTTCAACAGACCTGATATCACAGTACACAATAAAACAGATAAAACAGTTTACCTCATTGACATTGCCATACCCAATACTCACAATTTGCAAGCAACAATATCTGAAAAAGTGACCAAGTATCACGATCTTGCCATTGAGCTGAAAACTCAATGGAAAGCAACATCTGTTTTCATAGTGCCTATTGTCCTTTCGTCCACTGGAGTCATCCCAAAATCTCTAAGTAAAAGCCTCGAACTTCTTAATATTCCCTTAAAGTCAGAAATTCTATTACAAAAGGCTGCCATTTTAAATACCTGCCGCTTGACCCGCAAATTTTTAGCATCGGACGTATCAGCTTTCAACGCTGTTATGCTTAGTTAGTGCCCGCATAACAGTTGTATAACCTATCAGAAATGATAGAGTATAAAAATATTACACTATAATAATAATACCTTCCGACCGATTTCGGCCTTGTCGACCACTTCGACTCCTATTCAAGTCGGCGCTGATGCGCTCGAAGATGGCATAAAAAGCCATTTTTTGCAGCGAACAGATCTAATGGGTACCCTCACTGGACAGGATATGCCAATCAGTTTACGCACTTCATTGTAGAACTCTCCAAGCTGATTGGTGTCTGCGAGCCACTGCATGCGACAGGCCTTGTCATGCCACCACTTGTCTTTCAGTTGTCGAGACAGCTTACGTAATTCTGAGTCACTAGCTTTGACCTTTGAATTACTTCCGCTACGTCGTGTTTGCTGCTGCAAAATAGCACGATGTTGGTCAAGCGCTTTTCTGAGGATTCCGTTGTTCTCATCCAACATAGTCTTCAGTACGTCGAATTTTAACACCCAAAATATCTGAAGCAGTTTCTTTAAGGTAAGATGCTAATATCCCCCAGTCAGCCG
Source organism: Pyrausta purpuralis (assembly GCA_963924145.1). Taxonomy (NCBI): domain Eukaryota; kingdom Metazoa; phylum Arthropoda; class Insecta; order Lepidoptera; family Crambidae; genus Pyrausta; species Pyrausta purpuralis. Next base: position 26,492,153 of record OZ001654.1, read on the forward strand.
TAACATCATTCGTCTCATTAATGGGCAGCATTTTGTCATTTAAAGCTTCAGCAAATTTCTCCTTCGTTTCACGACTATTCAGTTTCTCAAGGTTTAAAGAAGCCGGCTTGTTCACTTTAGTTCTACGTGGTTGACGAAAACGGAGTCGTAGCTTTGTGACAATGAGCCGGTGATCAGTCCAGCAGTGAGCACCACGCATAACGCGGATGACTTGGACTTGGCAGATGTCTTTTTGCCGTACGACGGCAGAATGAACTAGATGCCAGTGTTTTGATCTTGGGTGCATCCACGTTGTCTTGTACTTTGCGGGCAGTCTAAACATAGTGTTCGATACCGCTTTTTCATGTTGAGCACAAAGACTGAGCAGCAAATGCCCATTGCTGTTCATATTGCCTACCCCGTGTCTGCCCAAGACTCTTGACCAAGCCTCAAAATCCCGACCAACCCGGGCATTGAAGTCACCCAGCAATAAAACCTGCTCTTTGGTGTTTATATTATTAAGGCATTGTCCTAACTCTTCATAGAATTTATCTTTAATGTCATCAGTTTTATCTAAAGTTGGAGCATAAACACTGATGACATTAAGAAAGTTGTTTTTATCCAGGTGAAGGCGCAACGTGGTAACGCGGTCCGAGATATCAACGGGATACTACTCAAGTTGCTTTACCAGTCGATTCCTAATTGCGAATCCAACACCAGAACGTCTTGTTTCTGTGGAAGCGGTACCTTTCCAAAAGAAAGTGTAACCACCACCATCTTCCACCAGCTCACCTTCATCGGCGAGGTGTATTTCGCTGAGAGCAGCCACATCTATATTATAGCGATGAAGTTCCCGAGCTACTACGGCAGTTTTACGTTCTGGGCAGGCGTTGCAATCTCGATCGATTAGAGTCCTCACGTTCCATGCGCCAAAAGTCAAATAGTGTTTGGTGTTCTTATTAAAAAAAAATCGTTTGTTCCGACCGCGCTTATAACGATGCAGTGGCAACCGCGTCTGCTACCACTTCTTAAAAGGGGATGAACATTTGTTTAGGGCACCTTTTCTAGCCCCATCCGCGGCTGAGCGAGGAAAGCAGTGCCTCCCTGAAAAGGGCTGCTTTGTCGCCCTGGGTGCTGCCGAATCCGTACTGTCAACCTCAAGAATGCAGTACAGAAGCGACCACGGTATGTTATCACACCCCCAGAGCCGCCCATGTGCAGGAGTCGGACAAAGCCCAGCGTACATCTAGCTGGACTACTCTACCTCAGCCCATCGCCACGGGTCTAAGACGTTACTCGGAGTCCATTTTACGGAAGCGGTCAGGTGCGCAGGATATTTTAGGGTGCACAAGCGTTCGCGCAGACGCAGTCGCACGCACTCGTCCTCCCTCTCCCATGATTAGTGGAACGGAGAACCGCTACGACTGAAAAGAAGTCAGATGATGTGTCTGGCCGACGGTGGCCATATGCCCTCCGCCGTCGCCCTAGGCCATCCACCTTGCCTTGCTGAACCGCCAAATCCACCAGACCCTTTCGCATATCTGCATTGGGCTGCTGTCTTTGCCGGAACAGACTTTGGAGAGTTTGACGGGAGGGGTCCGTGATGGAGAAAGATAGGGGAAGGGAATTTGGTATTGCGGTAGGAAAAGGGGGATAAAGGATACCTCAGCAACGGTACGGTAGGTAACGGTTTATGGTGCTTTAGTAGCTAGGGTGCTTCGGGGTTGCGTACCCGTATATTCCGGACTTCGGAATATCCCTGAAGGAACGTATTATTATAACAGAGGTATGACTCTACAAGAGAATGTCTGTATTTTCCACCCTACTCACACTACAAACCTGCACCTCAGTGCCAATAAAAAAATCTGTAAATTCAAGCTTTTTACCGTGAGTTAACAGTGTTACCGTTTTATTGCACGGCATTGGCGTTGTTGCACAGACAACAACTGAAGTAATTTATTTATACACACATTTGTCTAAATTATCATGACACTAAATTGAGCTTTAGGTAACATTGTTTAGAATTTAATATGCACCACAACTAACTAGTAAGACTAGTGCTGTTCAAAAATATCATAAAATAATTGGCTATAAAGCAATAATTACACGTTGCTCTGTGTATTCTCGTATTTTCGCTCTATCTCTGTATTACATTTCGTTATTTATAAACAGGTAGCTTTATACTGACACCTCAGCGAAACAAACTATACTAACGCATCGAGAACGTTCACTTTTATTCTTCTTCAGCATAAGCTTCTTCTTCTTCTTCTTCAGAATTGTGCTCAGCAGTGAATTTCTCCGTATACAATAATGAAAATTACAAGGTAAGCAAACGTCAAATCGTCAAATCAGGAACAGTAAATGGGTGCGTTTAGATATTAGCAATAAAAATGTTGAAGAGATGGGGGATGATATGCAATCATCATCAACTATCTTATGACCGAAGGAGAGTCAATATGCATTGTAAAGAAATATTTAATTTGTTATGAAATTGACTTATCAAAATGTTTGTTAGGTTGCGTCCATCTTTTCTCGCAATGTGGCCAAAAAACTCCAGAATCCTTCGAACGAAGGTGGTAGAGAGCCTGAGTCCTTATCCACATTTTGGAAGCATCAAAACGCATGCGGTCCGCCTTCTTCAAAGTCAATGCCTCTGCGCCGCAGCTAATAAAATAGCGGATATAATTCTACAGGAGCAGACTAAGGTGTTGACAAGTTTATGGACATTCTATATTATAAAGGCATACAGCTCTCTGCGTGTCATATACTATAACGCCTTCAAGGCGTTGTTGCGGCTGCCGCGGCTCGTTTGACGTTTGCGCAGGCGGGAATAGATAATTTTGAAGCTATAGTGCGCAAAAAGACCGCGTCATTGCTGCACCGAATACGCAGGTGCTATTGTTTGAAGATTGTCTTGACATTGTCTTGAAGAAAATGGCTGACAGTGGGGATCGTCCACTGATTATTTACATGATCAAAACAACTAGATATAATTACAAAATGTATTACTAACATAGTCATAACTAACTGTCATGTATCACAATAACTAGCCCCGTCTGAGGGTGGACAAATAATAAATGATTCAGCCTACGATCAACCGTTGTTTCATTGCTACGTATCACTGGCGACGGGCTGTTATCTAACCACGCGTGTGTTTTTGTGTGCGTGCAGTATTCAAACGGAAAAAATGCCTACCGGACATATTGAACCGTATAATTTCGCGAATAACAATTGGGATGCGTATGTACGAAGAGTCAAACAGTTTATAGCACTAAATCCAATCGATCACATCATTGGAAGTAGCCACGTTGGTGACAGTTGTTGGTGCGGAGTGCTATGAATTAATGTGCGATTTGTGTTCCCCGGCTACTCCAGAGTCGAAATCATTTGACGATCTGATAAAACTGGTGAAAGATCATCTGGAACCCGAGCGATCGGAGATCGCTGAAAGGCATATTTTTCGCCAGCGTACACAGCGTCAAGGTGAAAGTGTTCGCGAATACCTACAAGCACTGAAACACCTAGCAAAGACTTGCAATTTTGGAGATAAATTGGAAGAGAATTTACGAGATCAGTATGTATCAGGTTTGCGCAATGAGGACATGAGATCAAGGATTTTTGCGGAGAAGAATGTAGACTACAAGCGTGCGGTGGAACTCGCTCAGGCGCTGGAGGCGGCGGAGCGACACGCGGCGCAGGCTTGCGCGCCGGGAGCGGGCGCCAGCGCGGGCGCAGGCGCGGGCGCGGCCGCCAGCGACGGCTTGCACCGGATTGGCGCGGGCTCGGCCGGGGGCTCCAAGCAGGGTGCGCCCCGAGGGCAACGTGCATGCTCACGGTGTGGTAAATTTGGGCATACGGAAGGCAAGTGTCGTTTTAAGCATTATAATTGTGATGGATGTGGTCAGCGAGGCCATTTAAAATCAGTGTGTGTTAAAAATCAAAATGATAATAATAAAAGTGCTGGAAAAAATGCAACAAAGAACCAATTTTTCCTGAACGGGTCGGACTCTGACGACGAAGGTTGTAATTTTTTTAATTTAGTAGTCAATAGTGATGGTGATGGGCCTTATTTTGCCACAATAAAGTTAGAAAACATTTTATGTAAATTTGAAATTGATACGGGAAGTAAGCTATCTGTGATTTCAAAAGAATATTATGACAGAAATTTTTCGAATATTGCTATTGAATATAAAAAACTTACTTTGAAATCATACACGGGGGACGTCATCGAGACGCTCGGTTTTATTTTGGTAAATGTAAGTTGTGGTAAAAATATTTCAAAACAACTCAATTTGTTTATTATTGAAAACGGTGGGCCACCCCTTATGGGCCGAACGTGGATTAAGGAATTAAGACTAGGCATAGTTGAGTGCTACAATTTGACCGAGGAGGACTCGAGGGCGGTTTCATTACGTTAAGAGTTTCCTGAGGTGTTTGCAGAAGGTTTAGGAACATTTAATAAATCTAAGATTAAACTGTATCTTAAAGATAGCACACCTATATTTGTAAAAGCACGGCCAATACCTTTAGCTCTTCGGCAACCTGTCGAGAGGGAACTTGAACGGCTGCAGCGGGAGGGAGTCATATATAAAGTAGAACGGTCAGATTATGGCACTCCTATCGTGCCGGTTATTAAACAAAACGGTACTATTCGATTATGCGGGGACTACAAAGTCACTAAAAATCCACTCTTAAAAGACTACCATTACCCGATGCCCCGTATCGAGGACATTTTTGCCGCTTTAGGGGGTGGTGAAGAATATTCTAAACTGGACCTATCAAGTGCATTTCAGCAATGTTTATTAGATGAAGGTTCACAACTGATAACCGCGATCACCACGCACATAGGTACTTTTGTTTATTTGCGCGTACCGTTTGGCATAAAATGCATACCTGAAAATTTTCAAAAGATTATGGAAGAGACTCTAAATGGGTTGCCGGGGTCGCTGTTTTCGCTGACGATATTTGCGTCACAGGAAAAGATAAGGAATCTCACCTAGCTAATTTAAGGGCGGTGCTACAAAGGCTTAATGAAAATGGTCTTAGAATAAACTTTAGTAAATGCCAATTTTTTAAAAATGTGTTAATTACCTTGGTTACAAAATTGATAAATATGGGTTACATACAGATGAAAAAAAAAATTGAAGCCATTGTAGCAGCTCCCGCACCCACAAATATCACTCAGCTAAAAAGTTTTATGGGTTTGGTTAATTTTTATTCCAAGTTTTGTATTAATATGAGCGATATATTAAAACCAATGTACGATTTGTTAAAAAAGAACTCAGAGTGGAACGGGACAGCGGATTGTGATAAGTCTTTTAATAAAATCAAAAAGGTTTTAAGTAGCTCCCCTGTACTTGCTCATTATGATCCAAATCTGGAATTAATTTTGTCAGTTGATAGCAGCGCATACGGCCTGGGGGCCGTTCTCACCCAGCGTCTCACAGACGGCACCGAGCGGCCACTTTGCTGTGCCTCGCGCACTCTTAACCAAGCCGAAATTAACTATTCCCAAATTGATAAAGAGGCTCTTGCCATCGTGTTTGGTGTATCTAAGCACCATCAATATCTTTACGGCAGAAGTTTTATACTAAGGAGCGATCATCGCCCGTTAAGTTACACATTTGGTGAAAATAAAGGCCTACCAGTGACGGCTGCCAGTCGACTACAACGCTATGCAGTCAAACTGGCGGCTTATGATTTTACAGTGGAGTTTGTAAAGTCAGCAAAAAATTGTTTTGCTGACGCGCTTTCCCGTCTTCCCTTAAAAACGATAAATAGGCAAATTCGTAGTGAAGACGAAGAAGGCTGTTATTTACACTACGCGCAAGAAAGCTTTCCGATCAGTTTTAAAGATATTAAAACTGAAACGGGAAAGGACCCGTTGCTAAGTAAGATCTATGGGTTTATTATGTACGGTTGGCCGATTAATTACGAGTATAATGACATTGAAAACAAAATATGTTAACAAAAAAGACAACCTTCACATTGATCAAGGCTGCATACTCTGGGGGTATAGATTAGTAATTCCAGAGTCATTAAGAAATTGCATTAATAAGGAAATCCACGAAGGGCACCCGGGTGTAGTCAAAATGAAGCAAATCTCTCGTAATTATGTCTAGTGGGAAAACATAGATCAAGATATCGAACAGGTTGCGCGCGACTGTGTGCCGTGTAACGAGCTGCGGCCGGCACCCCCCAGCGCCCCGCTGCATTCGTGGTCCTGGCCAACTGAGCCATGGTCGCGATTACATATAGATTTTCTTGGTCCATTCAACAATATTCATAATCTTATCATCATAGATGCCCACTCTAAGTGGATAGAAGCTGAAAAAGTTAGCACGACTTCGGCGACAGCTGTTTGTGATTGTTTAAGACGCCATTTTGCCCGTTTCGGATTACCAAAACGGATAGTCAGCGATAACGGACCACCGTTTTCGTCTGCTTCATTCGCTCAATATTTAGAATGAAATGGTATTAAACATACACTTGTCCCACCATATCATCCTTCAAGCAATGGGGCAGCCGAAAATGCAGTCCGAACCATCAAAAGAGTACTTAAAAAGGCTGAATGTGAAAGACAGGTGTAAACAAAGCCTTGAATCAATTTTTGTTTATGTATAGAAATACTGAACAAAGCACGACAGGTCGCGAGCCGGCAGTCGCTTTGCTCGGCAGGCGGATGCGCGGGCGACTCGACCTACTGCGGCCAGACGTCGCAGAGCGCGTGCGCAAGCGACAGCTGATCGAAGAGTAGCGGAACAATAGCTCACCGTTGCGAGTGACGCAAACTAATGATCCCGTGTTGATGCGTAATTATTCAAATTCGGATCATAAATGGACAGAGGGCGTAGTCCGTGAGCGAGTAGGACCGGTTTCTTATAACGTAGAAGCGGGCGGTCGGGTGCATAAGCGACACATTGACCAAATACTTACTCGGAAGTCACGTCACTCATTAACCCAAGTAGTTAATGGTTCGCCTCGTAAACCTAATCAAGCTGCGCCTGAAGATAAGTCGGAAGGAAATGATGACCACGACGAGTCCTATGATAGTGCAGAGGAAGGTGGAAGCACCGAGTTCGAAGGTGAGAGGTCGCCACAGCCATCACCCAACGTGCCAGAAGCGCATCATGCTACTGCTGACAGGCCCCGCAGGGAAGCTGCAATACGTTGCCGCGAAAAGCTTAAAATAAAAAAATAAATGAGTATCACAAACGCCACCAGTTCGTATTTCATGAATAACGTAAATGCCTAATAAACTACGCAGGTTCAGTTAGCTGACGGTTGAGTATTTAAACATAAATTATAATAACTACGGTATGCTTAGGTTATAAAAAATTAGTTTTGTATTGTTGTTGTTGTTCATAGTACCCACCTATGTAAGAGATAATATATATATTTTACAAGCTTAAAGTTCTTATTGTTTTGCACTTGCATTTTGTGACCAGAATAAGATTATATAGATTTTTGTATTAAGAGGGAAAAAGTGTCATGTATCACAATAACTAGCCCCGTCTGAGGGTGGACAAATAATAAATGATTCAGTCTACGATCAACCGTTGTTTCATTGCTACGTATCACTAACATTACATTAGGAATACATACTATTTATTTTATTTTTAAAGTGATAAAAATGCATTTACTTTTTAGGTTTGTCTATAAAAAACAAATTTATCAACTTTAAAACTGTCCATAAAATCTGGGCAGACCCTGGGCAGACTAAATAAGAGGGGCATACGTACAATGACCCGATCGTGAAGCTAAGTGCGGAAATCACCCCAGGCAAACTAACTGGTTATAAAGTACGAGTTGCGCAGTAGTAGGTACTCATTTCTTAAAACAGTCATATTCTTGTAATTTTTATTTGCCATGGTTGCAAATTTTGAAACTGTTTTACCAATTCAAATGATTTATAAAAATAATAAATAAATAAATAAATATTGGACACTAATCACATAAATTGTTATGACCCCAAAGTAAGTAGCTAATTGCACTTGTTTTATGGAAATCAGACACAACGGTGGTTCCACAACACCCAGACCCGAGACAATATAGACATTTTTGATTTCTTTATTGACCCGACCGGGAATCGAACCCGGGACCTCGGAGCGGCGACGCCTTGAAACCAGCGTGCTTAGCCACTACACCACGGAGGTCGTCAATAATTATTATTTACCAAGGGTATTAAAAGAGCGTGAATGTGAAACTTATAAGACTATTAAGAACCAAACCAATTAATAGGCATCTAAGTTCATAAAGATGAAATAAGAAACCAAAAATTTGCGCACGGGCGGGACTTGAACCAGCAACCTTTTGGCAAACCGGGCCAAACGCTCTTACCGATTGAGCTACCGTGCTGTTAGTCCGACCCTGCGAAATTTGTGGTTTCTTATGAAAACGTCAATTGCGTGACGCTTAGCGCCATCTAGCCGTCTGTTTATGAAACAGATGGCCCAAGCAGTTATTCTTTACAGAATAAATTCAACTTGGAATGATGTCGCTTCGCTATCTAATGCTTTAGAATGTTTTTAACACTCACAGTGTCATATTTTATATTCATAAAGATGAAATAAGAAACCAAAAATTTGCGCACGGGCGGGACTTGAACCAGCAACGAGCGTTTGGCCCGGTTTGCCAAAAGGTTGCTGGTTCAAGTCCCGCCCGTGCGCAAATTTTTGGTTTCTTATTTCATCTTTATGAATATAAAATATGACACTGTGAGTGTTAAAAACATTCTAAAGCTTTAGATAGCGAAGCGACATCATTCCAAGTTGAATTTATTTTGTAAAGAATAACTGCTTGGGCCATCTGTTTCATAAACAGACGGCTAGATGGCGCTAAGCGTCACGCAATTGACGTTTTCATAAGAAACCACAAATTTCGCAGGGTCGGACTAACAGCACGGTAGCTCAATCGGTAAGAGCGTTTGGCCGGGTTTGCCAAAAGGTTGCTGGTTCAAGTCCCGCCCGTGCGCAAATTTTTGGTTTCTTATTTCATCTTTATGAAAATAAAATATGACACTGTGAGTGTTAAAAACATTCTAAAGCATTAGATAGCGAAGCGACATCATTCCAAGTTGAATTTATTCTGTAAAGAATAACTGCTTGGGCCATCTGTTTCATAAACAGACGGCTAGATGGCGCTAAGCGTCACGCAATTGACGTTTTCATAAGAAACCACAAATTTCGCAGGGTCGGACTAACAGCACGGTAGCTCAATCGGTAAGAGCGTTTGGCCCGGTTTGCCAAAAGGTTGCTGGTTCAAGTCCCGCCCGTGCGCAAATTTTTGGTTTCTTATTTCATCTTTATGAATATAAAATATGACACTGTGAGTGTTAAAAACATTCTAAAGCATTAGGCATCTAAGTTTTAAGTAGCAAACATTTTAAAACGTTAATTTTATAGGTAAGAACTTAATACTTAAGTTAGCTTGAGGCGTTTTTCAGAAATTCATTCAGAAGCAAATACACTACTATACTTAAATAAAATCATAGACTTTTATTGGACTGATTCCAATGAAACAAAATCAACAATGTTTCGTTTTTAAATTAAATATTGCCTCAGTAATACCCTCGTGATATCATAAAGTTTAATTTCTGGCGAAGCTGTTCGCGATTGGGGTTACTCCTAGATATTAAAAGGATTAATTACTGAAACAAAAGGGGTTTACTATACTTTTATAGCTTCCATTTAATGGCTTCGCTCACTCGATCTTTCTTCGATTCTTGGGAACTACTGCCTTCCCACAGATTTAAAGGCTTTAGTTCTTGTGATATTAGTTTAGAATGTTTTTAACACTCAAAGTGCTAGTTTTTTTGCATTTTTTTAAGATGAAATAAGAAACCTAAAATTGTGCATTGCGGGACGTATGATGTATCCATGAGATCAGTAATTTCGCGCGGTCGGACCGACTGCACGGTAGCTAAAAGAGCGTTGGCCCGGTGAGCCAAAGGTACGGGATCGTGTCCCGCCCGTGCTCAATTTTAGGTTTCATATGTCAGCTCATAAGAATGTTTATAACATTAATTATTTGTAGAACAATGTTTCAGGCGCGTGATGTCGATTTTTATGTTTGATCTTAATGTACAATAACAATGATATTATTACAAAAAGAAAAACACTGTGTGGCAGCTTTAAATATACGGACGAAGTCCATGGCATCGTCCCACTTTTTAACGAAAGCCTCTTGCATGCCACAAAAATGGACATCACCTAAAACAAAAGACAACGCAAGGGATTTTAAAACTTCAGGTGATTAAGCGGCGGAAACCTCGATTGTGCTGTACCATAGTCTGTAAGTTATTACAAAAATATTGTTGTCTTGTGACACGAAAGAACCATTTAATTAAACAAGCATTTTGTTATTGTGTTAATAAATTCGAGTTCATGATAAAATATAAAACAAATAAAATTATGTACTTTAGGCTTTATTAAATTATCTTATTTGTGTAACCAGAACAACATTAGTTACATGGAAATTACTAATTTATAACCAGAATACTTAATATAGACTGAAAAAAAAAACACTCATGTTTGTATGTAATATAACTTCTCTTAAAAAGTTTTAACATGAAGAATCAATTATGATTCTGTTTCCATGATGCTACAAAAACGTAAACGTGTTCATAAAACTGACCTATGCAAAAAAATTATAACCATTTTCTATTGCTATTTATTTTTTATGAATCAAAATTTCGAAGAAGCCCCATGAAACCGTAATTTTACATGAAATTACTTTTAAAAAAAACGAAGGATTCAAGTGCTTTAAATAAAATGATATCACCACTAACATGGGCCAAAGTGCGTTGCTCTAAGTGTTAAGCATAGTATATTTAATAGTCTGTAGCTTATTTAAAGCTTTCATTCAAGATCGACCTTATTAATAACTCCCGCAAAGGTACAAATACCTATTTAAAGAGCATAGCTCTTGTAAACTCCAAATTAGTGTGGTAGTTTCCGTCTTGCTTCCATACATTTTTTAATGATAAATTCTTCACAGACAGGATAAAGATATCGTTTGTCGTAAAACTAATGCCTGAAAGAGCTTCTTGTCCATGAATGCGTATATTAAGGGTGACCTTCCATTGTCACAGAAAAGCAAACTCGTTGGCAATTGCATCTCCGTCGAATTTACGGAGCGAAAACGCGGTCATTGACCGAAAGTTAAAATCCAAACTCAAGGCTTGCTTACTAGCTATGGAAAGCAGCGTGTTAGGTACTAAAAGGATTGATAAGATCCAGAATACCACAATATGCTTCAAACCTGGTAAAGCGGATGTAGGTGAAAAGACAGCAAAGCTGAAATGGGAGCGGCTAGGGCATGTGTGTAGAATGCACCCGGATAAATGGGCCCAAATCGTCACGGGATGGATACCACCAAACAGCTACCGACGATGGGGTAGACATTAAAGCAGGTGATGTAACGATTTGTCCAGCTTCGTGAGAGATTGGGAGTCAGTGGCCGCTGATAAACACAAATGGAAAGTTTTGGGAGACACATTTGCTCGACAGTTAAAAAAGGTGTTAAATGGGGATAATATAGGGTGTTGTGGTACCACCGTTGTGTCCGATTTCCATAACACAAGTGCATTAGCTACTTACATTGGGATCCGGACCGGATATTTGGTGACAAAATAAACAGCTGCGTTGCACCGCAATATCAAACATGCGGTTTGACGAGATTGAAGGATGGCGTCCTTAGCAAACTGATATACTACCCTTCAAAGGACCAGTTGTACAAGCTAACTTTAACAATAATTATAACTAACTAATAAAGAATAAAGCTAATAAAACCTTTGACAGAACAACATGGAATTAATGAAACATTCTGGTTGATGTGTTTGCAATATCCTACTTCTGAGATGTGTAAAGCAACCACACAAAATGATAACATTAGCAATTTTATTACATCTTGCAAGTTCCTTCTGCTTTAAACCGACTTCTAGTAAATAGGAGGTTCTCAGTTCGACCTGTAACTTTGTACGTATGTATGTTTGTCACATATCTCGTGTCTGGCTGGACTGATTTTGATGCGGTTATCAGTTAAGATTTTTTTCACTGAAGAGAAGGTGTAAGTACCCATTAAAGTTTAGTCAGGTACATTGTGACATTGTCTTTTTAATGGTTATATTGAGGCGCTTCAATTTTTGTTAAAAAAATAAAATATAAAAAATAATTTCATTTTATATTTACAGTAATAACATAAATTTAGGGCGGCAATTCTCGCGTCAATCGAATCTTTATTCGTGTAGTAATTCGATTACGAGTTTAACCCTTTACTTATAAAAAAAAAAGGCCAAGAGCGAGTCGGACTCGCGCACTGAGGGTTCCGTGCCTCATTTAACTCAATTTGGGAATCCACTTACTTCCACTTAGTAAAATCCACAACATTTTGTAAACAGCAAATATAACTTTGTTTTTCATAGTGTTTGTATGAAGTACAATGTTATGTTTGCGGTTGTTGAAAATGTGCTATATCTCAAAAACTTCTCGTTCGATTCCGTCCGAACCAATTTTCGTTGAAAGTATTTGTTGAGATCTACATTATATATTTTTTTCAAAATTTACACTCGCTTAGTTTAGAAGTTAGATGGGGGGGGGGACGCCCATTTTACCACTTTGGAAGCGTCTAGCTATGAAACGTTAGACTTTCAAAGAAAATGGTTTGACGAACCTCGATGTCATTTTAATAGACCTATCTATAGATACCCCACACGCATAGGTTTGACTAAAAACATGTTTTTGGTTTTAGTTTTATGTATGGGAGTTTAGTTTTATGTACGCGCTAATTTATGTATGGAAGCCCCCCCCCCCCTAAAATGTCATTATTTTTTATATTCTGTACGAGAATCGTAAAGCGGTTAACAGGATACATCTTCCTACCAAATTTCAACAGTGTAATGCTTATAGTTACAGAATAAAATGGCTGTGATATACGGACGGACAGACAGACAGACAGACTTGACGAAACTATAAGGGTTCCGTTTTTTGCCATTCGGCTAGGGAACCCTAAATAAGGAACACATCTACACGATAAAAAGCTCCCGCACGGACGAAATCTGAATGCATAAAAATCGTAAACCTCAGAAATCATAAGAAATTTTTTCTTCGTCTAAGACAATTCGATCGTTGAACTTTTTTCGTATACGAACTGCACGAGAATCTACCCCTAGGTCTAGGTTAATATTCAGTAAAACATCACATGCGTATGTGTATATACACATCCATCGAATACACGTAAATGGCCGCTCCAGATTCCTATACGCACATAGCGCGTAGCAAGCAGACCGTAGCCATTTGAAGCCGCAAGGAATATCACTTCGTATCTTCGAATGCTACGAACATGTACACTGTACAGTCGACAGAACATCAGGCTATACATTTTCGTTGAAAACTAACCCTTATTGCAACTGCGTAACATACCAGTGTACCTTGACGTGCTGTTGTCCGTACTATGTTGCACTGGTGTTTAGCTTAGCCAGTATATCTACACTAATGTTATAAATCTGAAGAGTTAGTTTGTTTGTATGTTTGAATGCGCTAATCTCGGAAACTACAGGGCCGAATTGACTAATAAATAAAAAATGCTTAGAACTGTTCGATGCATAAATAAACGTACTTTTAAAATACCTCTATCATAGATTAGCCAGTTTATTCTTGCGGACTGGTAAAAAAATCATAATGAAAGCATATAAGAAATAAGTTTTTTGAATTGGAATGAAACAACTCTTTTGGCGTTTTATTATGAAAGGCAATAAATAGGGCATATATTAATGATTGTAAAAGTAGAAGGTTGAGAACTCCTTTATCAATTAAGAGACGCATGAGACACGTGACTAAGTTAGTAATCTTCTCTGTGAACTTTACAATTTATGAATACAAAGGGCCTCCCAATATATATTTAATTTCGAATATCTTACCTGAAAAATCTCATCACTTAATCATCTCAACCTGTTCCGCATGACTGAGCAGGAGGCATGAGGCTTCGCGCCAAAGCTCTCGATTGGTTCCATGGAATGCGAACGGCGACCGTCAGACATTCCTGACTAATTGTAAACCTTTAAACTCGCCACGTGAGAATGTAACTTGCAAGTCATGATATGATTGGGCTGAATAATTCACACTTTTATCGTATCAGTAAACAGTAAACTTTTTGTTAGGTACTATTGGTGTTAAGAATAGGTGAAAAGTGTACAGAAAATAAAAATAAAAAACTGCTGGTTATAAAAGCTCACGCTTTATAAACTATGTCACACAATCCAGCAAACTCAATAGAAATATAAATAAATTAAATAGAAGCACACTGTATCGACATAATCACGAAACTAAAAAAAAGGAAAACCATAAAGTAACAAAAATATACAAAAGTCTATTAAAAGGTTAGCGAGCTCCGTAACAATTGGAACTACTTGTTTTAATGCGTCTACTTTTTTTACAAGACACAATAGTGTCACATATAGACACATACTTAAATATAAAGTATGTCTATTTAACGAGATTATAAGGTGTGATTATAAGGTGATTATTATAAGTGATTTCTTGTTGCTTCGTTTGCAACGGTTTCAAAGACAAACTTATGACCCTAATATTTACCTCGTCCTTGTCAACAATTTTCGTAATCAAACTATCCTGTGCCAGTTTTCATGATATCTTGTATTTTTTTATGAATTACTCCTATTAAATTTTTGAATACATTCTCAAACTCCAAATGTGATTAACTAGACAACCTTTGATACTAGTAGACGTAGATTTTCCCATCTCGCGTTACCTCGAGCAAAAAAATAATATCTATAAATAGATCGACGCTACCTGGCCATTCTTCAGGCGGACTTAATTCGGTCCGACAAATTCTTGAAGGCGTTAAGGCGCGCAATAAAAAACACGTTTGCGAGCCTCCCCCGGGAGCGAATCTGTCCGACCGATAGCAATAGCCCCTCAATACTCCTATCATAATCAATTTACCCGCCGCACGTGTAGCCCTCTCAAAGAACCTGTGCTACAGCCTAAAAATATGAGCCAGATCACGAAATTCAGTAACTAACTTCAAAAACCGGCCAAGTGCAAATTGGACTCGCACACTAAGGGTTCCGTGCCAATTTTAACTGAATTATAGATCGTCATACTTCCACTTAGTCAAAATATGACAATATTAATTGACGGCAAATATATCTTTATTTTTCATAGTATTTGAATGAATAACAAAGTTATGTTGGCAGTCATTGAAAATGTGTACTAACCAAATTGGATTTTCTTTAAAACGTATAACTGCAGATCTATACGCGACGCATATTATGTAGTAGTATTGTTACTACTTACACCCTCGACGTTTCAACGGTGTTGCAACCGCCGTGGTCACAAGGAGACTCAATTGAAGAAGGTGGAATTTTCTTTGCAAGTATTTGATGAGATTTTTCCATTTTTTTTCAGGCATTTTACCACTTTGGAAGCATTAGACTTTTAGAGAAATATATTTTTTGAAACCTCGATGTCATTTTAATCCCTCAAGCGTATGAGAACGAGACAATAGATATTCTATTGTTATGCGGTGTCATGCGACCGCTCGGGTGTTGAGGTATTAAAATACATATATATCCATAGACACCCTACACGCATAGGTTTTTTAGGTTTTAGTTTCATGTATGGGAGCCCCCCTTGAATTTATCTTTTTTGTATGAATATCGTAAAGCGGTTAACAACATCTACAAATACCAACAAAGTTTCAACTGTGTAATACTAAATAGTTTTAGAATAAAATGGCTGTGACATACTGACGGACAGACTGACAGACAGACAGACGGACAGACAGACAAACAGACTTGACGAAACTATAAGTTTTTTTTTTGTTCAATTTGGCTACGGAACCCTTAAAAGAATCTTCTCGCTATGACTTTTCGTTTACGAGAAATCCTTAGACCTACATACAACGTGCAAATACACAAACAAACATACACTTTGCACACGTATTAGGAAGCCTTAATAGATCAACATACTAAATGTTTATCCACTTCTGACAACATCACATACATACATATCGAATTGATCAGGTACCTCCTTTTTTGTTAAAGTCAGTAAAAACAGCCAGCATTCTTACCATGTTCAATTTCTGCAAAACTTAAGCAGGATTATCCAACAGATGTATTGCAAACTTATTTGTCGTATCTCCTTGAACTACGCCGGTAATATCCGCACGGGCAGTGCCCACGGTGCGGCAGTAAATCCCGCAGGTGCACTGTAAATCAACGGAACAATATCGCCCTCGATGAAGACGCCTCTCGAGCCTTACCCACCTCATACACGCCTCACACGACTTAAGGTTTTAGCACATCTATCCACCCGGCACGAGAACGACACCGTATTAACTCAAGGCGTTTATTATTCTTTGTCCGAAACTCCATACTGAAAAGGATAACTCCTGAAAAGGTAGATCCAAGTGAAACCTGTATTAGATATAAGACCTTTGTATAGCCTTCTTTCTTAAGGCAATAAATATCATTTCAAATAATTTTATTTCATTTTATTAATTCAACGCACATCTATCAACTTAGTAACGTTAGCACCTCGACTCGAGAACAACTCAATGGCCGTAGTGCGAGGCGTAGCGAGACCTAGACCCTTTACACACTGCGGATATTTTAATTTTTTGTACTGAATTTTGGCGAGTGCATCGATACTAACGTGTGTTAGCATTGATGCACTCGCGCTTCTGTATCGATGCTAAAGCGCGACTGCATCGATGCTAAATTAAATCTGATCATTGCATTAGTCGCGATGCTGAAGCGCCTTTCCAAAACATGCGACTGCATCGATGCCTAGAGTCGCAGTGTGTTAGGGGTCTTATACACACTAGAATAATCCCATATGTATTCACGTTCCCATATATATTACACTAGAATGATCCCATATGTATTCACGTTTACTCGCTCGATGTGTTTGATCGAGTAAGTCTCGCTCCGACTCGCACATCGGTCACCGGTCCCACTGTCAACCAGCGCCGCATGCAACGCAACGTGCTTAAGGCGAGTCGCTCGATGGTTGTCAACTTTCCGCGCACCCTGTCTAACGGGCTATCATTCAAGAGAAGAACTGTCATATCTTGTAGCAAACACGATCCTAGCCGAGGCGTTTGCTATCCGGTGCCGATCCCATGTCGAGGCATTGCTGTTCCCTATACGTAACGTGCTTCCGAACGTAGACGGTAGACGCCTGGATGGTGCTGTTCCCGTGCCAGGTGGTTAGATTTGCTTCAACCTTTAACTACCTTATTATCGGCTCACGCGACTTAGTAGAAACTCAAGACTCGTAGCCTCACGTGCTCACGCGCTCATGTGGAGACGCAACACTAAACACCACAAATTGATTACTTGATAACGTCCACCATCAGTATCAGAGCCGAATTAAAATATATACTGTGTACATAAAGATGAAATAAGAAACCAAAAATTTGAGCACGGCGGTTGGACAAACAGGTTGGTTGGTTGGTTTGGCCAAACGCCGAAAATTAAAATTGATGACGCTTCGCTATCTAATGGTTTTTTATAGCGAACCATTAGATAGCGAAGCGTCATCAATTTTCAAGTTGCATTTATTCTGTAAAGAATAACTGCTTGGGCCCTCTGTTTCATAAACAGACGGCTAGATGGCGCTAAGCGTCACGCAATGACGTATCCATAAGAGACCACAAATTTCTATATTAGTAGCTCAATTGGAAGAGCGTTGGGCCCGGTCAGCAAAGAGGTTGCTGGTTCAAGACCCGCCAGTGAGCAAATTTTTGGTTTCTTATTTCATCTTTATGAATATAAAATATGACACTGTGAGTGTTAAAACATTCTAAACCATTATATACCGTATATTTATGACTAATATTTATGAATTTTATATACTTTTTAAACGACTTTAAAAAGGAGGAGTTTATCAATTTGACGGTATATTATTATTTTCTATAAGGTATATGTTACGAGATATTATCTTGGTCATTCGTGAACCGAATTACAAAAAAAAAAACGTGTATTGAGAGGTAATAAGACTTCAATTCGATGCGTTATTAATGTATAAATGACTAAGTAAAAGAAAAAATAGTTTGACAGTACAATATTAATCTTTCAAATAGCTAGCGTAGTTAATGGAGCATAACATATTGATTGACACACCTTAACTAACTTCGGAAATGTAACATGCCACCTTTTGATAATAAAAAAATCATGATTTTCAGGTATTACTCATATCTCAAAATCCAATAGATTTATTTTATCCCACTTATTACTTATTACCGAGGTAGACCTGTAGCGGGTTGGAATAAATATGTCCGGGGCGCTCATCGTGAAGCTAGGCAACAGTTTTTGACCTGGGTATGGCAGGGCCGACCCAAAACTGGCAGTATCTATAACGAAATGCGCGAGTCTAGGAGGGTATTTAAATCAAAATTAAAATACTGTCAAAACAATCAGGAATTAATTAAAATGAATATATTGGCCACTAAACATAAAAATAAAGATTTTCGGGGATTTTGGAAATATACAAAAAGGTTAAGTGCTAAGCCTGGCGTCCCGATGAGCGTTAATGGAGTGACCGACCCTGGTGACATAGCAAATATGTTTAAAAGGTGTTTCCAGGTGGAATCGCCATATAGGGGTGATGTGATTGGAGATGCTGAGGTCAGCGTGGTGGGGATGCCCGATCGATTCACAGCTAAGCAAGTTGCACTGATGATAAAAGGAATGACTCGAGGCAAGTCTCCCGGTCACGATGGCCTCAGTATCGAACATTTCCAGTACGCTTGTTCTTAACTCTTTGTATCCGGCATTGCTACCTGCCTAACGACCTGATGAGAACGGTGGTAGTTCCAATAATTAAAAATAAAACAGGAGACAGCTCGGATAAAAATAATTACCGCCCAATTTCACTCGCTTCTATAACATCAAAGGTATTTGACGGCCTGCTTGAGAAACAGTTACAAAAACATCTATCTCTTCATGACGCCTAGTTTGGCTTCAGACCTGCACTTTCAACTGAAAGCGCCATAATGTCTCTCAAACAGACCGTCAGGTACTATACTGATAGGCATACCCCTGTCTACGCAGCCTTTCTGGACCTCTCTAGGGCATTTGATCTGGTCAGATACGACATTATTTGGCACAAACTAAAAAACACTGGTGTGCCGGGTGAGCTTATCAATATCTTCAGATACTGGTATTGTCACCAAAAAAATCGGGTCAGGTGGCTTGGAGAGCTCTCTGATGAGTACGGATTGGAGTGCGGGGTGAGGCAGGGGGGCCTAACGTCTCCTTCGCTCTTCAACTTGTATGTAAACCAGCTGATTCGGGAGCTGAGCGAGACAGGTGTCGGCTGTTCTATTGATGGTCACTTTATCAATAGTATAAGTTACGCACACGATATGGTCTTGCTCAGCCCTTCAATCGCTGGGCTCAGAAGGTTGGTTGGAGTATGCGAGAAGTACGCGACTGCACACGGCCTCCTGTATAATGTAAAAAAAAGCGAGCTTTTGATTTTCCAGGCTAAGGGTCGCAAGTTGGAAAATGTGGCACCGGTACTGTTAAATGGTGTTGCTCTCAATCGGGTGAATGAATTTAAATACCTCGGTCACATTGTCACTGACGACTTGAGAGATGACCGTGACATAGACAGGGAGAGGAGGGCGATGGCGGTCCGCTGCAATATGTTGGCCCGCAGGTTCGCGCGATGCAGTGTAGAGGTAAAGGTCACTCTATTTAAGGCCTTCTGCCAGACACTGTACACGTGCAGCCTGTGGGTCAACTATACCCAGCGGGCCCTCAACGCACTCAAAGTTCAGTACAACGACGCCTTCAGGGTGGTGTTGGGGCTGCCGAGGTACTGTAGCGCGTCCACCATGTTCGCGCACGCGCACACCGATTCATTCCACACGGTTCTTCGGCGCCGCATCGCCTCTCTCCAGCGGCGGGTGCGCGGCAGCGACAACACCATCCTGAGGGTGCTCGGCAACAAGCCAGACTGCCCGCTGCGGCGGCACTGGGTTAAAGCGCATGTGCTGGTGCCCGGTGCGCCCGCCGGGAGTCGTTTTATGAATTAGATTACTATTTTTATTTATTATTTTATTTTGTTTTTATTTATCTTGTAAAATAATTTGAATTAATAATGTGAATTTCATTTGATTTTCTTTTTAGCCTAAAAGTAATTTTTTATTTAGTTGTTCAATTCTTCTATAATTAAAAAAAACTGTATGGACGATGTGTCTGCAATAAAATTATTTTATTTTATTTTATTTTATTTTTATTTATTTATTACGAGCAAAAATTAAGATCCGATATCAATATGATTTTTTGATAAAGCGTTAAACTTGCATTAAATTCCAACAAAAAAATGAGAAAAAAATATATATTGACGTCGGAAAAGCGGGAAATGAGTGTTCCTTTTAAGGCCCACTAGTATAAATATTTACGCTAATATCAGGTCATACTTGTGTGCAGTCTTGAAAATACATTTAGTGGCAATTAATTGAATTAATATACAGTGAAACACAAGTAAATTGAAATAGTATTTTAATCATTTTATAAGTTAAAATAATTATATATTTGAATTCTTCTCTTTCCTTGGTATGATACTGTTCAAAACAAAACTTGATGATGCAAGCTTACTTCACATTTGACAAGTAAATTTAACTTTTTTGTGATACACAGCACACCTGAGTCGGTCTATCCTGTACCTGATGATATGGCCGTTGTTATCATAGCGCAATTTCTCATGATAGCTCTTCGAAACTCTACAACCATTTTGAGTACCTTCTTTCTTGGACGTTTCTAATAAGCTAGTGGCAACGTGGTACTTCTTCCGAAATTTTAAATGATGTTCATCTCCTCCATTATTATTATAAAGTAGCCACGCATTATTTACTACCATATCAATACAGTGACATATAAGAGAAAAAAAACATTTTCCCATGGATTGATGACCGATATTTACCGACGTTCTGGTCAGACGTATGAACTCCACCCATATTTTTATCGTATGCTACATATAGCAGGTTGATCAACTATAGTTTTTTTTTTTTGCTGCAGTGAAAACCTTTTTATCTTGTTAGTGGCCATAATTTTCACTGAGTTTGATGCTTCTGTTACAACACTGTTATCATGCCATTTACTAACCACTATTTCTTCTGCTCTACTGGATTGAAAGAGTAAGTCCCACGCTCCGACTTTAGCCATTCTTTGATTGATGACTAAGGGCACTTAGACAATCTATTTTCCCTGATTGTACCAGTTGGGCTTCTCTTGCCTACATCATGAATCAATGGTATAGATGTAAAAAATGACGAAAAATATATATAATGGAGCCTATGATACAATTTTTGAAGAATGTCGGCATATTGCCAGATACACTAGTTCCTAGGATCATATTTTTGTGTTCAAGAGGAATTTCAGTAGATTACCTTTGGTGTGGCTCAAACTACAATGTAGCCGAGTACTTCCAACTTCCAACCCAAAACTTACGTTTCGATTGTCTGCAAATCAGCCTGTGGATTAGCAGACATACTGAGTCGTAATATCAATCACTACCTACTGTAAAAATCATGAAATCGTAAAATGAGTAATGAATATTTGTTACTCAAAATACGAAATATAAATGGGTTATGTTCATACTTTCTGTTATGCAAATTATCAAATATCATTTACTGATACATACTGATACATACCTGTGCTCACACATGTCGAATATACAAAAACTTTTACAGTTCAATATAATAACACATAATTACACGAAATAACAAACGAAGTTTATAACTGCTAACTACAATCAATATACAACACACTAGACTCATTAAAGTAAAAAAGGTACCCACTTAATGAATAAAAAAATTGCACTCCGGGAGTGCCGGCAGAAGTGAAAACTTGAATATCAACGTTGTGCATTTTTGATTTTTTAGAATAGTTAGGGAATAAATTTGAATGAATTGCTCTTATTATCAATATAAAAGTACTATCATTTTTGTGATAGAATACAATATTATTATTATTATTATTTTTTATCTATTGCAGATTCTCTCTTATGTTATGAGGTTTTTTTATTATTATTATTATTATTATTATTATTATTATTATTATTATTATTATTATTATTATTATTATTATTATTATTATTATTATTATTATTATTATTATTATTATTATTATTGTATTATTACAATAATAATTGTAGTGTATGTGTGAAAGAGATAGAAGTATTCTGTCGTCTCCTACGCACACTGGTTACCCGACGAGGCCGGGGCGGGGTGGTGGAGGGGATACTCTGCTCGCCACCACGGTGAAGGACGGACGTGAGAGAACAGTGTAACGTAAGGAGCCGATACCCGGGACGCCGGGATACTACATTTTGGCAACGAGGATGTAAGTACCTACTGTGAATCAGTATTATTATTATAAAAAAAAGGATGAAAATAATATGTATTTGATATACAATTCAAAATGAATTTAGTATAATGATTGAAGTAACATAGGGCATAACACATTTGCTAACAACTTAGTAGTATTCATTATGCAACGTTTAGGGCTAATACAAAACACTTTGTACAAGGCATTTTTGTTGTTAACACGATTTTAAGTTAGCCTATTCCAGGCGCAACGAGTAGGGTAGGTAGGTATATTTTCTTGATATTTAACAGTAGGCGAATTCATTTGTGATAACGAAGAATAAAGGTTATTAGTTATTTGTGTACCTACGACGTGTATGTGTATGTTTGAAACGATGGCGTATAAAAAAGAGGTTATATTGCATTTGACGCGTTGTTCAAACGAATAGTAAAGTTTTGTTTGGTGTTCGAAGGTACAATTTCATATTATAATTTTATTGTAACGAATGAGAAAGTATTAGTATGTATAATTTTACTATGATTAAGGTTTGCAAATGATTTCCTATGAAATGAATCATACCTTCGCGTATTCAATAACGATAATTTTTGGTGAACTTCGTCAGTTCTACTTTATATTATATTAGAGTTTTATTTTAATTTGATATCAAAGTGTTGACAAAGGTATATAATACTAGCGGTCCCCCGCGACTTCGTCCGCGCGTTTTGAGTTTACTCCCACCCCTCCCGTCGCAGCGTGATGTTTTATATCCTGAAGCCTTTCTCAATAAATAAGCTATCTAACACAGAAATATTTTTTTCAAATCGTTTCAGCAGTTCCTGAGATAAGCGCGTTCAAACAAACAAACTCTTCAGCTTTATAATATATTAGCGCAAGCGCACGTTGTACTTAAGCTGCGAACATTATTTTGGTGCGGAGTTATGTTAAAACTGTGATAGCTCCTAAGATATTTGTTGAAATCAAATGATATAAAGGTCAAATTGGTTCTAAATGAAATGATCGTGATGATGAATGTATTTATTTTGATAAGAATAAATACCTGCGTGTATAATACACCTCTAAAAATAATACATTATTTTTTTACAAATTTATTTACATAAAAAAGGTTGTAGTAAGTCAACCAAAAAAAAGATAGACATATGCTGTCGCGGACTTTATTATAGAACTCTTAATGCTGAACAATCTTGTCATACATGATTTTTGTGTAACTTAAGCGGTTTCCGCAGCGTATGCAGCGGAAGCTCTCAAAAGGAATATCTTACTCCCGTTTTCGCAACATTTTTCATTTCTGCTGTGGTCTTATGAGTCGTATCTTTATGTTATATAGCCTAAAGCCTTCCTCGATAAATGGACTATCCAACGTAAAAAAAAATTTTCAAATCGGGCCAGTAGTTTTTGAGATTAGTGCGTTCAAACAAACAAACAAACAAACAAACAAACAAACTCTTCAGCTTTATAATATTAGTATAGATACAGTACTACATCTTTTGGAATAAATTTTAAATAGAACCTTCCACATTATTATGCTAACACAAAAAGGGAACTTCCTTACTTAGGCATTATTATAGGCACAACAAAAGGAAGTCAAGATATTTTTTTAAACTTTCGCGTTGCATTATAACTTTAAACTTATTATTATTTGAGTCTCCTCGTGACCACGACGGTTGCAACACCGTTGAAACGTCGTGGGTGTAAGTAGTGACAATACTACTACATAATATGCGTCGCGTATAGACCCGCAGTTATAAGTTTTAAATTAAAAGGAAGTCAACATCTTAAAGATAGTTTAAGCAATAAAATATAGGTACATAATTTAAAAAGGTACATGCGTGCATAAAATAGGCTGGTGCGCGAGTAGGTACACATAATAACTAAGAAAAAGGCTTAAAAATAAAAAGATTTATTTGGTTATAGTTATGGTGTTTAATTTGATGATAATGATGATTATTTTGATAACAGTGAGGATGATGAAGTTACTTTGAAGTAGTGATGATGATGATGATATGATGACGATGATAATGTCGATGCAGATGATGACGATGCAGATGATGACGATGATGATGATGACGATAATGACGATGATGATGATGAAGATGATGATGATGATAATGACGATGATGATGATGATGACGATGATGATGATGACGATGATGATGATGACAGTGACGATGATGATAATGACTATGATGATGTCGATGACGATGATGATGATGATGGCGATTATGATGAGGATGACGGTGGTGATGATGATAACGACGGTTATGATGATGACGATAGTGGTGATGATGATGATGACAGTGAGTTTTAGGTAAAGTCGAAGATGGTGACGGTAACGATGATGGTGATAATGATAATTAGGTAGGGTTTTAGGTCGAAAACACGATGGTGAATGATAGAGATAATGAATCATTTTTGGTATGGATACGGTCAACAAATGAATGGTGTTGTTGGGTTACGAGCGAACAACGTTTGTTGATAGCTTCAGTACCTAATCATCATTCTTTCCTTGTCCACAGACGCAATGGCAAACCTCACGTTAGATAGATTTGAATGCAATGGTGAGGCTGGCTCGGTAGGACTTAGGTGGGAAAAATGGAAGCGCAGTTTAAGCATTTACCTGGAAGCCGCCAACCTAAAAACAAGCAGTCAAAAACGGGCGAGTTTATTGCATTGGGGTGGCCCAGAACTTCAGGAAATCTTTTACAATATACCGGGTGCTGATGTGACAGATGATGGTCAAATAGATGTTTTCAAAATAGCCATAGACAAATTAGATGAATATTTTGCCCCCAGCAAAGCAAAAGATTTGAAAGACACATATTCAGAGCGATAAAACAAGAAGAAAACGAGAAATTTGAGAAATTTATAGTAAGACTTCGACAGCAAGCTTCTAAATGCAAATTTGTGGATTTAGATGATCGACTTATCGACCAGGTTACTGAAAAATGCACTTCTGAAGAGTTACGGCGTAAAATTTTGAAATCAGGAGACGACATGAGTTTAAATCAAATAATTTTGGAGGCTAATGCTTTGGAAATTGTGAGCAGACAATTAGACATTTTTTGCAATAAAGGGAAGATTCAAGACGTTAACAGAATAGAACCAAAAACTAGAAATAAGCCAGTACCTAAGAAACGGGAATGCTTCCGTTGTGGGAGTTGGAACCACATCGCAGCAGATGATAAATGCCCTGCTAAAGGAAAAAAGTGTTTGAAATGTGAGAAGATAGGCCACTTCAAGGCTCAGTGTAAGAGTAAGGATTTGAAAAGAAAATATGAAGACCAATCAACAAATAAATCAGAAGTACCAACTAAAAGATGAAAACAAACTAATAAGGAAGTGAGAAATATTGAAGAACAAATAAGCACTAACAGACCAGAGGAAGAAATTCACTATGTTTTTAGTATTGGAGACGATGATATGGTGACATGTACAGTAGGAGGAATAAAAGTGGAAATGTTAATTGATTCAGGGTGCAAATATAACTTGATTACTGACAAAACATGGCAAAATTTGAAAAGTAATAGGATACAGGTTTCTGAACAAACGAAAAAATCTGATAAGACCTTTCTGGCATACGGGAGTACTACTCCACTGAAATTACAAGGATCGTTCTGCGCTACAATTCAGTTGGCTAATAAAAAGAAAGATGCGATGTTCTACGTTATTGAAGGCGGGACCCGAAATTTATTAGGCAAAATGACAGCAACTGATTTGGGGGTTCTCAAAATTGGATTAGACGTCAATCAGGTGGAAACCAACTCGGAACCATTCCCGAAGTTTAAGGGGGTATTAATACAAGTACCTATCGATGATAACGTTAAGCCAGTTTCACAGCCTTACCGCAGAGTTCCTATTCCATTAGAAGAAAAAGTCGACTCCAAAATAGAAGAGCTATTACGGAAAGACATTATTGAGAAAGTAGAGGGCCTTTCAGAATGGATCTCTCCAATAGTTCCAATTCTCAAGGAGAACGGTGATGTTCGCATTTGCGTCGATATGCGACGCACAAACACCGCTATAAAACGTGAAAATCACCCCTTGCCTACCATGGACCAACTGCTGCCGAAGATTAAGGACGCTGAAGTATTCAGTAAACTGGATATAAAGGATGCTTTTCACCAGTTAGAACTACACCCAGACTCAAGGCACATAACAACATTAATTTCCGCGAAAGGTTTATATCGCTACAAAAGATTGATGTTTGGTATATCATGTGCACCAGAAATATTTCAAAAGTCTTTGGAGAGAGTGTTGATTGAATGCAGTGGAGTGATTAATTTCATTGACGATATTTTAGTCTATGGAAAAGACCAAAAAGAACATGACTCACGGCTTTCGACGGTATTGGACACACTTAAGAGAAATGGCATCGCCTTGCGAAAGGAAAAGTGTATTTTCAGTGCTGGTAAGGTACAATTCTTAGGCCATGAGCTCTCAAAGAAAGGAGTTAAGCCTAGAAATATCTCTCATCGATTGAGGAATTCAGGGCACCTACAACTATATCGGAATTACAAAGCTTCATGGGATTGATAAATTATGCAGGAAAGTGGATCCCTAATCTGGCCACGAAGACAGAACCTCTAAAAGAGCTGCTTCGTTTGAAGTATGGTAGGAATTCTGACATAAGCCAGTTATGGAAGGAAAGGCAGCAGACAGCTTTTAACTCTTTAAAGGCTGATCTCGCTGATGTGTCGCATTTAGGGTATTACGATGTGAAGGACAAGACTATAGTCTTTGCAGATGCAAGTCCTGTAGCTTTAGGTGCAGTTTTAGTGCAGCTAAACGCTCAAGGAGCTCGTGTGATTGCATTCGGCAATAAAACACTAACGGCGTGTGAACGTCGTTATTGCCAAACAGAGAAAGAGGCATTGGCTTTGGTCTGGGCGGTGGAACACTTTCATATGTTTCTTTACGGGAAAGAATTTGATCTAATCACCGACCACAAGCCCTTCCCAACTAGCACACAAGCAGCTTTCACCGCCATTATAGAGCTTCTTAGCGATACAATGGCCGTTGAAAAGCTTAAACCAACTCCTCAGCCTGTATAGCAACGTATTCTAATGCCACTATACAGGTAGGCGATACAGTGGCCATACAATCGTAATCATTTACACTAAAGCAGTTATAATGGTATCTTGTTCCGTCATTCTACAGGTGATGGAGGTATAGTAGCGTTGTGAACACTCCTTAACCACTAGTAGAGCTATAAATGATTTTTTGGAAGGTATGAGTGTTTGAAAGGCGCTATAGGATGCTACTTAATCACTTTGAGTGGAAGAGGGAGTCTCTATAGATTCTTAAGGTCTATTATAGTGTTTATCACCACTCTTGGAGCGTCATTACCTACAGTAGAGTTAAAGTTACTCTGTAGTAGCGCTAAAGGCGCTATATTTGAGGAAATGAACTCTTTCGTAGCGCTAAGCGCGTTATAGTAGTGGTTTTAATTACTTGAGACGATGAGTAATACGTTTATAGCGTTGCTGTAGCGCTTTAAGTGGGACAGGAGCGGTTTCAAATGCTTTGAAAAACGTAAACGTTGTCGTCCATTTTGAGTTATACCTAATAATATGACAACTATTTTCAACAATAACAATAACAACGCCCACATTCATATCGAGTTATTACAACTACTTTATGGTTTAGTTTCGATATTATTTATTCATAAATGACTTAAACATCTATTGGGAAGTCTTAATAAGTGGTTTTAATAAAATAAACAAACTATGTCACCAATATTTTAAAAGTATTATAACACTAAAAATGTATTATCTTGTGGGCGCGTTAAAATCTAAGCGAAAATACATGTATATATTCACAGTAAACTGATACTCGCAATAAATATGGCACAGTAATAATATATTCAAACTTACCTTTTGAGTTTATGTATTTGGAAAACTTCTGACAGACAACACCTTGTTTCCATTGCACAGATTTAAAATCACAACTATTATTTTTCCATATGTATTTAGTTTTTAGTCACACAATCGCGATCAAATACGACAAGAGCTGCAGAATAGCGCTACAAAAAATAATTTTACTCTTCCAGCGTTCGATACACCTTTTTAAGCGTCATTGTATATCCATTAGCGTACACAACCACTCTTGTAGCGTCATTATACGGCGGTTCTAACTCTTATTTCACTACTATAGCGCGATTGTAGAGCTTATACCGTTATAAAAAGTGCCTATTTTGGGGTTAGAGTAGCGCTATAGCAGTTTATACGGCTGCTGTAGCGCTTATCTATAAAGCTTATGCCGTAATCGACAACCTCTTAACGGCCACTGTAGAGCTCCTTATAGCGCTTGTGTTCTAGTTGGGTTAGAAGTTATCTTTGGACCAAAGTCAAAACCATGTGCAAGGATTGAGAGATGGGTTCTGCGAATGCAGTCCTACAAATATAAAGTCGTATACCAGCCTGGTAAGAACAATATTGCAGATCCATTCTCTCGCCTCTGCAAACTCACCCTTGGACTTGACGCGAATAATAAGGATTATGTACAGGATATTATTGAACTGACAAGACCAAATGCCGTTTCGTTAACAGAAATAGAAGAACAATCAAAACAAGACACAGAAATACAAAAAGTAAAAGAAGGACTCTATGACAAAAAATGGGATCAATCCGTAAAAACATATAAGCTTTTTGAAAACGAGTTATGTTTTTACGGAGACATTTTACTAAGAAGCACAAAAATAGTGATCCCAAAAGCCTTACGGACTCAAGTCTTGGCAGCAGCACACGAGGGTCATCCAGGGATTGTAGAAATGAAATTAAGGTTGCGATCCAAAGTTTGGTGGCCTAGGTATGGCCGGGATGCAGAAAATACAGTGAAAGCATGCCGAGGATGTACGCTGGTATCAATGCCCAACCCACCACATCCACTGAAAAGACGAGAACTACCATCGCAACCTTGGATTGACATTGCTATTGATCTTCTGGGACCTCTTCCAAGTGGAGATTATTTGCTGGTAGCTGTAGATTATTATTCACGATACAAGGATATTAAAATCTGCAGGGATATAAGCAGTAAAGAGATGATCCGGTTATTGAGAGAAATCTTCAGTCGAGTAGGATACCCTGTTTCTATTACTGCTGACAACGGTAAACAGTTTGTCAGTAGTGAATTCAGAGCGTTTTGTCAAGAGCATGACATTAAATTATATAACTCGATCCCGTACTGGCCTCAACAAAATGGAGAAGTAGAGCGTCAGAACAGAGACATCCTGAAAAGACTGAAGATATGTCAAGTTTAAAAAAAATACAGCTGGAAGGAGGCTCTTCTCGATTACATGTCAATGTATAAGAGTACTACACATACGGTTACTGGCAAGTCTCCAGTGGAGCTATTTTTCCAAAGGAAGTTTAGGGATAAAATTTCTATGCTAACGGAGTCTGTAGATCATAAAATAGAGGACATGGACATAAGAGACAGAGATATGGAACAAAAAGATAAAGGAAGAGAATACGCGGACAGAAAAAGAAAAGCCCAGGAGTCATGCTTGGAACCAGGAGATAAAGTTTATATTAATAATCTTAACAAAGCTAATAAACTTAGTGCCAATTTCGATTCAGCAACTCACACGGTTAAATCAAGAACGGGAGGAGACGTCGAAGTACAGAATGATGAGACTGGTCAGAATTTAAGAAGAAATGTTATTCACTTGAAGAGAGTTGAAGGAGAATGGCAAATCAATAACGGAAAGGAACAGGAGGATGATATTGAAGAATTATAAACTATGATATGATAATACAATATAGGAGAATCTTCTTAGAGATGTTGATTGTTCATTATGATTAAATCGAGATTTGATTAAGTAAATTGTTTTATTTAAATTAAAACAAGGTAGGGATGTAGTGTATGTGTGAAAGAGATAGAAGTATTCTGTCGTCTCCTACGCACACTGGTTACCCGACGAGGCCGGGGCGGGGTGGTGGAGGGGATACTCTGCTCGCCACCACGGTGAAGGACGGACGTGAGAGAACAGTGTAACGTAAGGAGCCGATACCCGGGACGCCGGGATACTACAATAATAATAATAATAATATAATATTTTTATAGAATACAATATTTATTTATTGCGCTATCGTACACAAACATTACAATTTATATTATATTAAATTACATTAAAAAGTTTATCTCTCAGAAAAATCAACTTACATCCATGATTTCGCCAACCGTCTTACGGTTTTGCGATCAGCCCACGTGTCCTGACGCGAGTTTCACATTTTTCCCCCATCCCACAAAAGTGCTCAACGCCGCTAAAGAAGTTTTCATTTCAAAAATTTTCTTCACTGTGGTCCGTTAAAGGAACGACAAGTGGGTTAATGAAAAGATAATCATCTCGCTATGACTTCTCGTTTTCTAAAAATCCGTGGACAAACGTACAAACACAAGTATACAAACAAACATACACTAACGACATATTGCACACGTGTTTGGAAGCCTTAATAATCATCAAATTCTAACGATATCACATACATACACAATGAATTGATTACCTTCTTTTTTTAAGTCGGTAGAAACACGATCCTGTGCGCACTCTTACAAAAAATTTCAGTGGGTTTGTGGAGATACTTTAAAAGATTTGTTACTACATTTCACGCAAAAAGTCAATGTACAAGCACAAACACCCGAGCGAATGCTATGATAATAATATCAAGACATTACAAACTCCGCGCAAGTACTAATAAGAATAAAAAATAACCTCACGGCTCGACAAAAGAATTTCCTTATTATTGCAGTCGGCGGAACAAATGTTGTCTGTGCTTAACGTTGTTTCAATTTCTTGAGTCGAGCTGGTCTAGGGGTTCTACTCCGTAACCTAGCCAAAGGCACACTCTTTTTAGCTAATTTCAACTATCGTGGTCCGGATACTCGTCAATTCTGAGGATTCAATTGCACATTCTCGGGCTAAATTTACCTTCTGAGAATATATTATTGGTAATATTTCTATCAATTGCTTCGAAGTTAACAGATACAAATATTCGTAAATGTGGCGATGTTTAAACGCTTTAGTAATTATACGAGTACTATTGATTTATGCAAATGTTTTGGGCTATACATCTTACTGTGCTGGTATGTAGATTATAGGAATAAATTATTTCTGCTAAGAAATATTGTGCGTGCACGTTTGTTATTCATAATAGGACAATAATTATAATTTGCTTTTTATTTCTGCTCGCCATGAGTAATTGAAATAGCTGCAGTCTGAATAGTGGATGTTGAATTACAAAGTAGGGTTCCAGATTAACGGCAGCGAGCTGAATCACAGTTGTCACAACGCTCCGCAGCGGGGCGCTGCATGACGACTTGTAATCGAATGTTAGGGCTGCGTTTTTGAAAAATATAGATTATTATTATAACTTATTTATTCAAATTTTATTTTATTTTTCTATTTATCTAAAAGGGTTTGCTCTTGACTATAGCCTAGACCTTATAAGGCTTAGACAAAGACGACGATGAAACGAGCTCACTCAGAAGAGCCTGTTGATTCTGCCTTTGGAAGTCCTATATGAAGGCGCATCTGAACTTCATGAGGAATAATCAAGATGGTATCAAGGCGTGATGTATGGGCGATGAATTGAGGTCCGAAGTCGGAAGCTTTCTTTAACATCAACTATCAAACCCTTTATCCCGTATGACACAAATCTCATCTTAGATCGGTTTAGTAACACAAATTAACTTTTTTGAAACAATTGACACACTAAAAATAAAGTAGATGAATAAGATTAAAAGCACTTCCTCGAATACGTGGTGCACGGGGCCGCGCACATTCAAAAGTCCTTTTCTGACATGGCCGCCCGGCAACGTCACTTCACTGTCACCCTTTAATCCAACCATCGATATTCATAGACTCGCCTATATGTTTTTTTTTTAAATCAGCTCTAAAAAATCTATTATATAATAACCCTAGAAATATAACAGGCAAAAGGAACTTTACTTTTGTTAAAATAATATGACATTTTTGATTTGACAAGTATAATCTACATTCTTTTAAAGACAATTTACACGTGGGTCAGAAAAATGTCTTGTATTTTACGAGTCATGCAAACTAACACTGACGTGACGTACGTTTAAAAATATATATTGTTTTTTCAAAAGCGGTAGCCTTGCAGTTTACCGCAGTGGCTAATACTGTTAGACCGGGCAGCACTAATAATGCCCACTTTTTCGCTTTTCTATGGAAGTTGCCGCCTTGCCTGCTTTTATCCGTGTTTACACAAAACGAATTACCGTCTTAAACGACAACTTTTTGTCTATCTAGACAAATTCATCACTTTCAAGTCGACATTGCCAATGTCAAAACGTGTATTGCGTGAGATACATTTTTATTAGTCCCCAGAGTGTAATTTATCATCTCTATCGCCTTACGGCTATTATGTAACTTATAAACGATCGCAATTATGGTAGAATATTATTATAAGATGAAATAAAAAAAACAAAAATTGCGTACGGGCGGGATTAAAACCAGCAACCTCTGGCAAACTGGGCCAACGCTCTTTCTAATCGAGCTACCGAGCCTTTAATTTGATAGTCAAACTACTAGGGGCCAATTCTCGTGCGATTCGTATACGTAAAATCACCGATCGAAATTTCTTTGTTGAAGAAAAAATAGTTTTTGATTTCCCAGAGTCACGAGTTCTACATATTAAGATTTTGTTCGTGCGCTAGTTTTTTAACGTGTAGATATTTTACTTGATTTTTAGGTAAAACGGTTAAACTCGCAATCGAATTACCAAACGAAAAAAGTTCGAGTGCCGCGTGATCGGCCTCCCTGGTCTCTTATGAATTCATCATTACGCGTGACGTCAGCGCCGTCTACGAGACTGTATTGCAACAGTGGGCCAAAAAGTTATTCATTACAAAATAAATTCAATTTGGTAATTGATAACGCTTTCGCTAATTAATGATTTTTAGAATGTTTCGACACTCACAGTGTTATTTTGTATTCTTATAAAATGAAACTAGAAACTGAATGAATATTATAGAATAGTCTACAAGAAAGCACTTGCGACTATTTAAAAGCTGATAGCTAATACCAATTGTCGGTGCCAGTAAGAGCTTTACACAAAGGCTCAGGGCTTTCAAAATATAGCCACAATCAAAAATCGTTAATAACATGATGTTATTAACGATTGCAAAGCAAGAGGATTCCATTTACGTAATAAACCTATCGAGGTTCTCTTACATCGATAACGATCATATATGCCCGGGATACTCGTACCAATAAAAAATGTAACAAAACCATATTACGTCAAATCTCCCATCATACTTTATGTCCCGTTCCTTGTTTTACGGTTGTTTTTCTAACCGATATTGTGTTTAAAGAAATTCGGGAGGCAATTTCATTTTTACGAGGACGATTGAATCAAATTTTTAGTGCACATAAAGAACCTAAGCACAGATATATGGCCGACATAAAGACGTTACGTTGAGTTTCATAAAATTATGTGCACTGAGACTACACTATGTATGAAGGACGCTGAAAATAGCCTGTTGATATTTATTTACGCTTTAGGGCTGGTAAAATTGTCATAAAGCGCTTATAAATAAATGACGGTACCTACTCGCTTAGAAAGGAGGTATAGCAGGGAAATACTACGTTTAATAGAAAGCTTGTCATTAATTATTAATTGTGTTGATATCATTAAGTTTTAACTAACGGAATTTAATGTTAAAATATTATTCATCAAACATGCATGCATCTTAAAACAAAATATTCAATACTTACTTACTTAAATATTTTAACCATAGAATCAAAGTAATTAATATCACGTAATATCGTGTTGCTCATAATGAATTAATTTCTACCAAAACCCAGTTTTCAAAAACACGTAAAAAGAAAGAAAAGATTCCTCGTTGTAATTCAATAATTAAACCTCTAAGCTTTCTAATCCCCTAAGTTCCCTCGTCAAATAGGTACTTGATAAGACTGGACGCGAGGTCAAATATGTCGGCACCTGCCTGACGACTCGGAAATACGACGCGTCATTATTGAAAACATATTGAATTTAGCTGGTTAACCTGACATTGTACATGTTAACACAATACCGAACGTTAATTAATATGAAGCCTACAAATATATTAGGAGAGTGTTGTGTTGTTGATATTATAAGAGTTAAAGTAAATTATTATGTTCATAATCCAAATTTTAATCTGATGGATTTACTGATCACGAATCGCGAAGATAATTTAGAGGTAGAGCTGAGACCTAGTTTGTATTCATCGCTATTTTGAAATGACATGTGTTTGCACATGTTTAATTGACCATCTTGCTATACAGAGTGTTGTTTTGGTCAGTGGCATGCAACTCAGGGATGATAATACGAGTTACCTATGCTTATTCTAAAAAAAAAAATAATGCAAGTTACGTAAAAGAAAACCACTTCACAACATTCTTAAAAAAAAAAACAAATGGGGAAACCTGCACCCTCGCGCCGCGCTCGCGTACTCGTATATCTATGAAATACTGCGCCGTAAGCTACGATGAAATGACCTGGGCCCCTATTTTTGAATCACTCGAGTCAAGATAGCGTATGATATTCATTGATTCATGTCCGGTTTTCCAATAAAAAAATAGTATAATACCACATGGGATTGATTTAAAAAAAGATCACTGAATTTTGTAAGTACTAACGGCTATATTTTTGTTATTTAGATTGTATTTTAATTAGTTTTTGAACAAATATAATACGCTATATTCAAGTGAGTGATTTAAAAATAGGTTCCCAGGTGTTGGATGCTTTGACTCGCTTACTAATCGCAATAAGAAATTGATTTTGAAGGTTTCTTTTCCGTTAAAAATATTTTATATTTCATATTTTTTTCGCGTCAGTGTCGCTTGTACCAGCACCCCTGAGTTATTTGTCGTTGAACCTTGTAAAAGTTTCATTTATGTTTAGGTCTTTTATTTTTAATACCTATGTATTTTAAACCGAACTCAATGGACAGTGCCCAGTAGCAAAATTATTCGTATCTTTTGAAATAAGTGGGTTGGATTCTCTCAGACAACTATTTTTCAGTTCAGTAAGTAATAACCAAATAAAATCTAAGTGAAGGATTTCAAGTAAATTGAAACTGTGCTCATCGAGCCTCGAGCACGCGACCTGGTTAAAAGTTTTGGCTGCACCGAAAAAAGGCAGTGGATCCAATATAAATGCGAATGTCGAAAAATTGCGGGAAATATTAATGTACAAGAGACCTCCGCAGCCACCTCCCTACGTCAAGTTAAAAATTGGATCTGGTAATGTTTCTTACAAAATTATTCATATAGGTTCACAAAATACATAATTAAAAACTTACCGTATTATTATATGCATCGTCACTTACTATCTTTTCTTTATCTCGATGTTAAACTAAAGAGCTTGGCAAATAAATTTTGTTTGATTTTTGATTTAGGTACGTGGTAGACCTAGAAAACGATGGCATGGCGAGCCGGACTTATTTAACAGGGACTGGAAGGCAGTTTCCAAAAGTTGTGGGGAGTGGAAAAGGGGTAGGGAGGCCTTTTCTCTGCATTAATAAAAATAATAATTTAAAAGATACTACTAGCCGACGACGAATACGAACTCTTCGACAACAACTGTTTTATCAAAAACCTCTGAGAAAATATGTCGCCTTAGTACCAGCTTTTAAAAGTAAATCCAGCTTAAACAAAGTTTCCGTCATCTGAAGGTTGAACCCAGGCCCAAAGTCTCCGCTCACCGGGAATATTTTGTTTTATTATGATTGATTGACGGCTCACCCCCGGTTATAATTCTAATGGGCTTTTTGTCTCAACCCCGGGCTTAACTGCTACCGGTAAAAAAGAAATTGCTATTTTTACAATCGATTTCGAAGTTATTTTGAAGGTTGATTGGCAGAATTCATCTGGAGCCCTGTTTGCCACGTTTAGCCTGTGATTATATTCTAATAATCAACTACGAGTAATTTAACAAAAAAATAAGGGTTGATCGTAGAAGGGTGAAAATTAAGGATTGTATGTATTTTTGCTCGAAGACCTCGACCGAGTATCCCAACAAGTGGGTCTTAAAATGAACATGGAGAAGACGAAAATTATGTCGAGTTCCCTTGTTGTACCCACTCCAGTATCCATTGGGAACTCAACTCTCGAAGTTGTCGACGAGTACGTCTACCTGGGACAAGTGATCCAATTGGGTTGGTCCAACTTCGAGAAAGAGGTCAATCGACGAATCCAACTCGGCTGGGCAGCGTTCGGGAAACTGCGCAAGAGCGTCTTCTCGTCTCAATTACCTCAGTGTCTGAAGACGAAAGTCTTCAATCAGTGTGTGTTACCAGTGATGACATACGGATCCGAAACGTGGTCTCTTACTATGGGCCTTATAATGAAGCTCAAAATTACACAACGAGCGATGGAGCGGGCTATGCTCGGTGTTTCTCTACGAGATCGAATCAGAAACGAAGAGATACGTAGAAGAACCAAGGTAACGGACATAGCCTTGAGAATCAGTAAGCTTAAGTGGCAGTGGGCAGGGCACATAGCGCGAAGAACTGATGGCCGTTGGGGCAGGAAAGTTCTAGATTGGAGACCCTTCGACCAAAGACGCAGCGTAAGACGTCCACCAACAAGATGGACAGACGACCTTAAAAAGATCGCAGGATCAAACTGGATGCAGACCGCTAGTGATCGGTCGCTGTGGAAAGCCGTGGGGGAGGCCTATGTTCAGCAGTGGACGTCCTTTGGCTGATTATGATGATGATGATGTATTTTTGTATGTTGTATCATAAAAAAATAGAAATTAAAAAAATGACTAAAAAATTAAAAAAAAAATTAGGGGTGGACTACCCCTAACATTAAGGGAGATGAAAAATAGATGTTGGCCGATTCTCATAGATACCGGATAAGCACAAAAAAATTTATCAAAATCGGTCAAGCCGTTTCGGAGGAGTATGGCAACGAAAACTGTGACACGAGAATTTTATATATTAGACTATCCATCGTAAACTTACTCGTATTTGTCTCAAATAAGTCATTTTCCGAAAATTAGCTAGATATTAAATACATAGGTAATAAAAGACAATGTAATGTTAAAAGTGCAAAATTAAATCATAAGTTTTTAATTAATGTAGATTAGCTGTAATGAAGTTTCACTCATTTTACTTACTAATATTTGGAATCGTTTTCCAATTAACATACTCGTAGTAACGCGTGCAAACAATTAACAGTCGATAGTTTGCTTACTGATTCGCAACAAATTAGAAATGAGCGAACCATTAGTATTTCAATCAGCGGGATTGACGAATCACATTGCAGCTGTGTCGCTGGTTGCAATTATGTTATATTGTTTGAGCAATCCATCAAAATAGCTCACAAAATGACTGCTATTTGTATTAGAAACTATACAGAAATAAAAATGTGCTTATTGATTTTTTTCGACTTAAAAAAACAGGAGGTTCTCAGGTAGACCTGCATGTTTGCATGTATGTATTTATGTATGTTTGTCCACGTATATCGCGCGTTTGGCTGGACGGTTTTTGATGCGGTTTTCAGTGAAGTATTTGTTCTACTGTTCGCAACAACATGCGATCCACGGATGCCCTTAAGGTTAAAGGGCAAAATTTACAAAACCATTATTAGACCTGCCTTAATGTACGGATCGGAATGCTGGGCTACTAAGAATTCTGATGAGAAGCAAATGCATGTAGCGGAGATGAGAATGTTAAGATGGATGTGTGGGGTGACAAGAATGGACAAGATAAGAAATGAATATATACGAGGAAGTTTAAAAGTGGCACCGATAATCGAAAAGATGGTGGGACATCGTCAGTCTTGGTATGGTCATGTTATGAGAAGGGAAGAAAGTCATGTAACTAAAAGAGTGATGAGTATGAATGTTAATGGATGGA
Organism: Pyrausta purpuralis; assembly: GCA_963924145.1. Taxonomy (NCBI): domain Eukaryota; kingdom Metazoa; phylum Arthropoda; class Insecta; order Lepidoptera; family Crambidae; genus Pyrausta; species Pyrausta purpuralis. The sequence continues at coordinate 26,530,362 of OZ001654.1, forward strand.
AGGGAAGAGGCCGACCAAAAAAGAGATGGATGGATTGTAAGAAACAAGACATGAGTGTAAAAGGTGTGGATGATTCAGTGACGGGTGATAGAATAGTGTGGAAGAGGAAAAAATACTGCGCCGACCCCAGATAAACTGGGAACAGGGCAAGAGAATGATGATTTGTTCCACTGAGGAGATGGTTTTTCGTAACTATTCTGACCGGAATAAATAATCAAAATCATACCAGGTACACTTTAAAATATCCAGAACATGCATTACTTCATCAATGAGGTGCATTCCGTTTACCGTAAAATTTTACTTGTGAATATGTAATTATATTTCTAAAAGCGTCATCTACAGGTAGATGGCGCTTTACAACACGCGTAATGACGTATCTTTAGGAGACCACAAATTTCGCAAAGTCGGACAAACAGCACGGTAGCTCAATTGGTAGAGCGTTAGACCCGGTTAGCCAAGAAGTTGCTGGTTCGAGTTCCGCCCGTGCGCAAACTTTTGGTACCTTATTTCATCTCCATGAGTATAAAATACAACACTGTGAGTGTAAAAAATATTCTCAACCATTGTAAATATATTTGTTCGCAAGTAGTTCGCGTTTGGCTGAACAAATTTTGATGCGGTTTTTACAAAAGAATTTGGTATGTTAAGGAGAAAGTTTTAGTAACTATTTTAGTTTAATCAGGTACATTTTACTGAACACAAACGAAAAAATATTTGACACAAAATACAACCACCAGTTTGTTTTCCCTTGTTAGCGTTATTTTTGTCCTTTTGTTTTTTTGTTTGTTTTTTTTTTGCATATATTTTTATACATTCGCGATTCGTTTCTAAAAATACATGCTTCCGCTTAAATGTCGGCGTAAAACGTCTATCATTAATGTTTAATCACAAATTTTACAGAAAATTAAAAATTTTGGTATCATTAGCAATAAAGGTGAATTTTTCCAGACACTTTTGTGTTAAGGAATAAATAACTTATTGAGTCCCCAATGGGAGGAGGGAGTTGGTGTCCAATGGCAGAGGGTGTCTTTTAAGTATTACGGGCCTATTTATTTGATCGATATTCAGCGAACTGATCAATTTTCAATTTTTGAGTTGAAATGTCGATTTATATTCTTGGTGCTGTCTCAAAAATAAAAAATAAAACATTTTTTTTAAATAAAGTTTCGGATTAGAAACAATTATTTTAATAAATATGAACTACCATAAGCCAGAGGTAACCGCGCACACGTATGGCCGATGTATGTTTGTAGTTCAATTCGTCCGGTGATGTCAATTTGAGCGCAAACGCGCACCCTCCCCCCTCTCCTCTCATCACACGCTAATAAGCGCCAGCGGTAATTAACGCGAAGCGCGAACAAAAACAATCGCGCGTAGCGAGGCTGAGCGATAGGTCATGTCAAAGTTTATAGAAGACTAGAGGATATATGGTGAGACTACTTTCTTTTAAGTTTGTAATAAACAATTTTTGTTAGTATCCTTAATTTGGTAAGAACTTAATTTTTCGCAAAGAGGGTTCCGAAGCCGAATGGCAAAATACAAACCCTTATAGTTTCGTCGAGTAAAGCTGTCTGTCTGTCCGTCCGTATATCACAGTCACTTTATTCTGTAACTAAAAGCATCACACTGTTGAAATTTGGTAGATAGATGAATGATACATCTATATTAACCGTAAAGTGATAATTCTTATACACGAAACATAACTTCTAATTGTTAATTTTGAAAAAAAAAAGATGTACTTTCGAAGTAAATTGGTTTTGACGGGATCTAACTATTAGTATTTGCACCTAAAAGGAAAATATAGAAAATGAAAGAAGTATTTTTAAATCACTGCGTTGTACATCTGTTAGCATCAGCCTGTCTTGCTGTCAACGTCTTCTCAAAAAAGCGTAGAGAATGAAAAAATATTATTTATAAACATGTTCATCACGTCACATAATAACTTTCGGGTTAAAAGTTGTTAACAGAGTTTACAGGGGGTGGCCTGTAATAGGAGCAAAAATCAAAATATAGGTCCTATATTTAACTAGTAAATAATTCTAAATGAGTTTATGTTATCACTAGCGGTCCCCCGCGACTTCTTCCCCTCCCGTCGCAGCGTCATGTTTTATATCCTAAAGCCTTTCTCAATAAATAAGCTATCCAACACAGAAATATTTTTTTAAATCGGTCCAGCAGTTCCTGAGATAAGCGCGTTCAAACAAACAAACCGTTGTACTTAAGCTGCGAACATTATTTTGGTGCGGAGTTATGTTAAAACTGTGATAGCTCCTAAGATATTTATTGAAATCAAATGATATACAGGGCAACTTGGTTCTAAATGAAATGTTCGTGATGATGAATGTATTTATTTTGATAAGAATAAATACCTGTGTGTATAATACGCCTCTAAAAATAATGCATTATTTTTTTACAAATTTATTAACATAAAAAAGGTTGTAGTAAGTCAACCATAAAAGATAGACATATGCTGTCGCGGACTTTATTATAGAACTCTTAATGTTGAACAATCCTGTCATACATGATTTTTGTGTAACTTAAGTGGTTTCCGCAGCGTATGCAGCGGAAGCTCTCAAAAGGAATATCTTTCTCCCGTTTTCGCAACATTTTTAATTTCTGCTGTGGTCTTATGAGTCGTAACTTTATGTTATATAGCCTAAAGCCTTCCTCGACAAATGGACTATCCAACGTAAAAATAATTTTTCAAATCGGGCCAGTAGTTTTTGAGATTAGCGCGTTCAAACAAACAAACAAACAAACAAACAAACTCTTCAGCTTTATAATATTAAGTATAGACTATAAGCATCACACTGTTGAAATTTGGTAGGAGTATGTATCCTGTTAACCGCTTTACGATTTTCATACAAAAAATAAAAAAATATGACATTTAAGGGGGGGCTCCATAATACATAAAACTAAAACCAAAAAAAAAAGTCAAACCTATACGTGTGGGGTGTCCATGGATAGGTCCTTTAAAATGACACCGAGGTTCCTAAAGCCATTTTCTTTTTATGTCTAACGTTTCATAGCTAGACGCTTCCAAAGTGGTAAAATGGGCGTCCCCCCCATCTAAGTTCTAACCTAAGCGAGTGTAAATTTTGGAAAAAATATATAATGTAGATCTTAACAAACACTTTCAACGAAAATTATTTCGGACGGAATCGAATGAGAAGTTCTTGAGATATTGCACATTTTCAACAACCGCAAACATAACTTTGTACTTCATACAAACACTATGAAAAACAAAGTTATATTTGCTGTCAACAAAATATTGTGGTATTTTACTAAGTGGAAGTAAGTGGATTCCCAAATTCAGTTAAAGTTGGCACGGAACCCTCAGCGCACGAGTCCGACTCGCGCTTGGCTGGTTTTTATACACAATACATTGATCAGGGATTATAACTTTCGATTACTGTATCTCTGAGTTAAAACATTTAAGAGCACTATGACTAGTTCACAGTAAATACGTTTACCCTATAGGATCATTGATTCAAATTTTTGCTCATATTACAGCCCACACGCTGTATGCGAGTATACAGCGATATATATTGTTTATAGTAACTCTTTTTCACTTTGAGTTGAATTGTAAAAGCTATCCGTTACACGAAAGCATAAAGTTCATAGTGCCAAAAATGTATTACTGCAGCAAACAAAATAAATAGATGCGTTTTGAAGAATGCGTTTCTATGAGTCCACTTTTCATATTTATTGCAGAGTAAGAGCATTCGAATCGCGTTGTCTTGGCACGCGCGCTTTTTATAGATTTATGCCATCTGTTATTTAGCCTAAGCTGGTAGAAAAAACAGACATCGGTTCTTAATTCAGGAAACGTTATCAAGTTGATAAAAATAGTCAATTTTTATTTTATTGTATTAAATGCTTCCTTATTCATTAAATGATAAATATATCGTATACTAAAGTAGCGCTGCCAAAATTAACATAGTCCTGGCGATAGAAAAGCTATCCCTCTGTTTTGCATTGAATAAATCATACAAATCCGAAGTGACGCAATGAAACCATATTCTAATTTGTCTCGTTGGAAGGCTAATGCACGGCTCTCCGCGTTACCCGATAGCTTCGATCCGCACCGCTCCGTTCCGCTTACCTCCGCTTCGACCCACAAGACGGACTCGCATTTGTACGAGCCAAATTGGAAATTCAAATAAGTTTAAAGTACCCGAGGCACGAGAGGCAATGTTTTAGTCAAAGTTGTTATTTGCGGTCAGATAGTTACACTACAGAACCGTTTTATTCCACCGCGTCTAGAAATCAAATGCAGGCCGGTCACTGCATCTCGTAAGGACAAATTTAAAAACCTTGTAAGTGATAAAATACCGTCTATACCTTTTGATAAAAAAAATGCTAGTGACTTGTATGAACAATTATTTCAGGTAGTTAAAAAACAATTTGATATTACTTTCCCTCAAAAGAAAATAGTTATCAATAACTGTAAACCGAAATTCAGTGACTGGGCTACACGAGGAGTTTATACAAGTAGGAAAAAAATGTTTGAATTGTATAACAAAAAAGCATATAGAAAGGATCTATCGTTTCATGAGTACGTTAAGAGGTACTCAAAAATTTTCAAAAGAGTTTGCTATGTAGCTAAGTCGAATTACATACGCGATAAAATTAAAAAATCTAGTAATAAAATCAAAGAAACATGGAATATTATAAATAAAGAAACATGTAAAACGAAATCTCATGATAACAAATTTAGTCTAGAAATAAACAACAAGCTTATTAAATCTGATGACGAGGTAGCAAACGCTTTTGAGGATTACTTCTGTAACATTCCTATAGAGACGACTAAACAGTTGAGTTCTTGCTCAAGTCACGCGAAATCATTACTTGTGTCGAGTGTTCATAAGTGCGAATCCTCATTTAAATTCAGAAATATTAGTCCTTTAGACATCATAAAAACATTTAAAGAATTAAAACAAAAGAAAACAGAGGATAAATCGGGTATATCAATAGACACAATAAAACCCATTATACCTCTAATAGCTCCTTACTTATCTTATATCTTTAATGAATGTATTGACCAAAATCAGTTTCCAAATTTATTGAAACATAGTAAGGTTGTCCCTTTATTTAAATCGGGAGACAAAAGTGACCCCAGCAATTTTAGGCCTATTTCAATATTACCCACAATAAGTAAAATTTTTGAAAAACTCATTTATAATCAATTGCTTTCCCATTTTAAACTTAATAATTTACTACACGAAAAACAGTTTGGGTTCTCTAAAGGTAGAAATACAACTGATGCCGGAGTAGCACTCATCAGACACATTCTTGATGCTTATGAAGACAAACATGATGCCGTAGGTGTATTCTGTGATTTATCAAAGGCGTTTGATTGTGTAGACCATCAGACACTGCTCATTAAGTTAGAACACTATGGTGTCTCGGAAAACTCATCTAAGTTGTTAAGTTCGTACTTATCAGGTAGAATACAATCAGTTAACATAAATGGTACCTACTCTTCCGGAGCCCCTCTTCAAATGGGGGTCCCCCAGGGCTCAATATTGGGGCCTTTGCTTTTCCTGATATATGTAAACGACCTGCCATTTTATTCCACAAATCTTTGTGAGATAGTTCTGTTTGCTGATGATACTTCTTTGATTTTTAAAATGAAAGGACATGAAGAAAATTTTGACGAAGTAAACAATACTCTCTCCAAAGTATTGAATTGGTTCACCATCAATAACTTGTTGCTGAATGCTAGTAAAACTAAATGTGTAAAATTCACTTTGCCTAATGTAAAACAACTTACACCAAATATTGTACTAAATGGTAATAATCTAGTTTTAATAGACTCCACTGTATTTCTGGGCATTACACTTGACTCAAAATTACAGTGGGGACCTCATATTGAAGCCCTAGCTAGGAGGCTAAGCTCGGCTGCCTTTGCAGTTAGAAAAATAAGGTATCTGACTGATGTTGAAACGGCGAGGCTTGTGTATTTTAGTTACTTCCACAGTATTATGTCTTACGGTCTTCTCTTGTGGGGTTCTGCTGCAGACATTGATACCATATTTATTTTGCAGAAAAGAGCCATTCGTGCTATTTATAAACTTAGTCCTCGCGACTCCCTGAGAGAGGTCTTTAAGAAAATCAACATATTAACTGTGGCTTCTCAATACATTTTTGACAATATAATGTACGTCCGTAAAAATTTAGATTATTTCATGAAGAAGAGCGACATTCACTCATATAACACAAGAAATAAACACAAGCTTGTCGTTCCTAACTTCAGATTAGTTAAAACTAGTAATTCGTTCATGGGAAATTGTATAAAATTCTTTAATAATATACCACACAATCTTGTCGTACTGCCGGTTGATAAATTTAAGAAACACGTTAAAAACACGCTTATGTCTAAAGGCTATTATAAGGTTCAAGACTATCTGAACGACACGAATGTGTGGTCTGTCCAGCCTGCACCGACTGATGTACTTACCTTTGATGATTTTGATTTTACGGCAGCTAGTGGTGACTGAGTTTGTTCCGGCGTTTCTTCTCAGCACTTGCCTAATTGTCTGTGTTCTGTCTCGAAGCGCTGGTAGGGCCCAAAAGATAAGGAGACATGATTCGGCCCCTTCAGGGCACAATTATTTTTATTTTATTTTTCACTGTACATTTGACGTTCATAAGTGGCATATTGTGTCCTAAATTGAATAAATTTTTTTTTTTTTTTTTTTTTTTTTTGATACGTGCAAATGTTTTACTTTCCCCGCCACGCTCTCAACTCCGCGCGTTAACAGAAAAATATTAAATGGCTGCCAAAGCCTGAGCTCTTTTCTCAAGTTTCATTGGCAAAGTTTTTCGATTTTACATTACAGCGAAAAGTTGGCATTACAGCACATACTTGTAAGAATTTTGGTGGGTGACAAATCTGTTCGCAAAATGAACCAAAACTAAACCTCCAGACATAGTTAAAGAGGTACAGTTAACTGCTTATGAGCCGACAATGAAAATAAAAAGTATCCAATGAAATATTTTGTGATTAAGTTTAATTCTAGATCTAGAATTCAAGATTCTAAAGGAAAGGCAATAAAAGTAAACAGGTCATGCTTCTGATTGAGTGTAATTGAAGCGAACTAGCTGATGCGAGTGCGGCCGATCGCTCAGATCGCTCAGCTCGCTCTAATTAAGCGAGCGCCGGCGCCGGTAGCCGACGCCTCGGAAAGACGCGCCTTTGTATCGAGGTCACTTTCAAAGCAACATTTATTCCCACCTCATAACTGCAGCCGCTAGAAAACTCTACAGCCATTTGTATTGGCTTTGAATTTGTTGTTAATTGACTTGTCTGACTGTTGGAATTGCTTTTCACTCGAGCAAAATGCCGATGAATTAAATGTTGTTTATTTTTAAACGGCTAACAAGCGCGAGTTTTGTGATTTTCACTCGTTTCGTAGTTATTGGCTTTTGCAAGCGTCTATAATCTTAAGTTTTAATAAAATACACTGAACGTTTTTTTATTACGATTAATCTAGCCTAAATAAATTTAATTTAAATCAATGCCTCAACCACTTCCAGGATATAAAAAAAAATATAACATACTGTAACTTATCTTACTGATGTTATGTATCTAACTTATAAAATTGGTTTGCTGTGAATCAAAAATAATGTAAGGTTTTAGTATAAAAAGTCTCAATTATTAGGAGCATTTAGAAGAACAAATTATATCCATGGACTATCAAATACCAATATGAAATCCAATTTCTTCTATCAAAGAGTGTATCCTTCAATCGACTTTTAGGCAGCAAATCTGAAGCCACCGATACCTATTGTGCGGCGCTTAGGTTCTAATCGAAGGCCCGGGTTCGATTGAAGTCTAGACGCAGTAATATCGTGTAATTGTGAAGTTCTGCTCTTGAGAGCAATGATTACACCAGCGAAGCGATCGGAGCAATCTCTCGACTGGTAATTGAAAACACGTTCCATTTGGAGTTTTATTACACTGATATCTCAATTTAGTTTCATATGAAATGTTGAGTGGATGAGAAAAGTTAATATGAATTAGTTAGATAACTTACTTTTTCATTTTAAAATCGTCCCAATGTGATAAAGTATGAATCTGCTTTCATTATATTTCTTTTAATTAATATCGCTTCATACTAATCAGAATGTGTAATAAATCTGTTCAGTGCAAAAGTAAATTGAATCAAGATATCAGATGTTATGTATTTTATTTTTATCCACACATGAGTGAAATAATATCATCGGGATTAAATTGACTGTTAATTTAAATGACAAATGTTTTAAATGATTACCAATCTTAATTCCAGATTGATAATGGACAACAATGTGCTAGAAAAAGTCGCAATTTCCATTATTTGAAAATTCAATGGCAACAGAATATAATCAAATGTGATTAAATTTCACAAGAGGTAAGCTCTTTGTACTCGTAAAAAGCAGACAAATAATCGTGCTATGTGTCTAACGCTGTAAGCTTTGTGTCAAGTCATCGACGGTGCCGGTATAATTTGAAATACTACTATGAAAGTTTTGTTTAAAGGGACGTTAGAACTCTTAAGTCGTGTTGTTCGTAATCAATACATAATGTGTGTGATTGAGATATGAGGTAACTTAAAAAAATACAGTCAAATTGATAACCGCCTCCTTTTTGAAGTCGGTTAAAAATCGAAAACCGTTTGAAGAGCGTTATTATTACCTGCCTTTCAAAATGTATTTCATAGGCTATAAGGTGAAATGGCCATAAATTATGCTGTCCCTTCTTCGTAGTACTCGAGTTTGACGACGCGTGGTATGATGCGTCATACGAGTAACTCATGATGTCACTTCGTAGCAAGCTCGAAGCGGCTAAGTAGTAAGAAGTATTCCTATTTTATCTTTAAAATAGCGGTCCCCCGCGACTTCGTCCGAACGTTTTGAGTTTACTCCCTCCCCTCCCGTCGCAGCGTTATGTTTTACAGCCTAAAGCCTTCCTCGATAAATAAGCTATCCAAAACAAAAAGAGTTTTTCAAATCGCTTCAGTAGTTCCTGACATTAGCGCTTTCTAACAAACGAACAAACAAACTCTTCAGCTTAAGTAAGTGAGAGGCCAGCAACCATAGTTAGCGCAAGCTCGCGTTGTAGGTACTCGCGTTGTAGGTACTTAAGCTGCGAGTGTTATTTTGATGAGGAGTTATTTCAAAACTTCTAAGATATTTATTGAAATCGATGATGTAAAGGGAAAATTTCAAAATGAAATTCTCGTGATGATGAATGAATTTATTTTGATAAGAATCAATACCTGTGTGTATAAAACACCTTCAAAAATAGTGCATTATTTTTTAACAAATCTATTAACATAAAAAAGGTTGTAGTGAGTAAACCATTTATGCAAAAGATAGAACTGTTTATGCAAAATAATCTCGCCATACATGATTCTTGTGTAACTTAAACGAATTACGCAGCGTACGCAGCAAAAATTCTCAAAAGGGTTATTTTTCCCCCGTTTTCGCTACATTTTTCGTTGCGGCGATGGACTTGTGAGTCATATCTTGATAAACTTATGAGTCGTTTATGTAGCTGAAAGCCTCTGTCGATAAATGAGCTATTCAACGTAAAAAGATTTTATTAAATCGCTTCAGTAGTTTCTGAGATTAAAGCGTTCAAACAAACAGACTTTTCAGCTTTGTAATATTAGTATAGATTACAAACATGATAAAATTAATTGACTTGTTAATTGAATACTGCATAATGGCGGCGAGCTAATAGACCCAATATACCTGATTACTTCTGAAAATTGACGTAATGATCTGTTCGTAATGACAAGGATCTTCTTGCCTTCATTGGCTGGCTTGAGTGAAGACTCGCTAGAGCAAAGATACTAGGAAAAAGAAATAATTCCAGTAAAACGAGTGTACAGATCTATAATACGCTCATCCTAAGAACCGTAGAATACCTCTCTACTTTCTCCTAACCTAATTCCTCAACTGTCATCACTCCCTTGTTGCAACGTCATTAAGGTGCTAGCAACTTTTTTAGGGGGCTATCGAAAGAGTGCGAAAGTCACCTCCTGCCATTTCACACGTCCCAATAAGCACAGAACTACATTATAGGATGACACAACAGGCCACATCGGCAATTCGGGCATTTTTGAACACTTATAAGAGTACACTCTAACAGCCATAGCAGAAAATTACTCTTTCACCTGTATAATTGCGCTATCATGTGTCACGGTGAGAACGCATGAATGTCATAAGCGTTGTTATGAGTAACTCAACCTTTTAAAGAGGTATATGCTGCTAATAAGCATTTCTTTAGCCTTTAACTAAGCTATTTTCTGAAAAGAAGGCCACAAGTACAACCTTAAAACTTTGGCATTTTAAGGAAGAACATGTGAATCACTAAAATGCAAATAGTTATTTTGTGACTTAATTTAATGATAATATACTGCTTCTTGCTGTACATAGTTAATCTTAAATACTGTTCATCAGCAATCGTATATTAGCATTTATTCAGCTCACATAATCACAATGAGTGTATTGATATAATGTAAAATTAGAGCACACTGCTATAAATTAGACCAATGTATTCCCGCTTAGAGCTGAGTAGTTGTCCTAGTAACATCAATAAACCTGCTCATGAAGTTATAAGACGTCTTGGAAGATTTATTATTTCAGCATATAGTGTTAGATTTATTATTTCAGTATATAGTTGAATTGTAAGAAATTCACGGACCCTGAAATTGTTTTACTAGAGACTGTGGTATTAGCGCACATGTTTACCCTTATTATGCTTTGTATGAACCTGTGGCCGATTAGTTTATCAAAAGAACTACTTCTGTCAGCTCAAAGCTGACTTACGGTCCACAATTGAACACTTAGAAACCCCATTGCATTTTATTGTGATTAATACAGTTCACATTGCTGGCCGCCATTTTTTATGGATCTATTGAATAAGTTACCTATATTCACATCACCGATCTTTGTTAAGTTAACAACAATATCATAAAAGTATGACTATAAAGTAGTAATATTGTATATGAGTAGATAAAAAGCTTATTATAAAACTAAAATGACAAAAAACTATTTTAATTTTTGCCCATTTTACATATTTAACTACTAGAAAACATAAATAATTTGATGGCGCGTGAAAATTTTCGCCTATATTTATATAGATAGTATTTGACAATAAACTTTCTTTCCCATTCGGATTTCAAGTAACATTAAGGAAAATCAATACGAGGTTTACGAAATAATCAATTTACCACAGTAAACTGTCATCAATTGAAGACGAACAAACTAAACGTCAATAATAAAATATAAAAGTTGAAGGCTAAAGAATTAGTATTATATTAATTCACAAATTTGCCACTTAAGAATATTCAACTTCGTAGAAGCGTTAAAAGATCCTGCTAGAGTGTACTTTGGTAACGCTTAGCTACTACAAACTCTATAATCGGCAATTGTGCTGTTTAATTGGTAACATTTCACTCTATTATTCAGTCAATGTTCAGCTCTTAGGATGACAGTTACCTGTAATAATGCTCAAATAATGTTGTTATAACGCTAAAGTGACAGTTGTTCAGCTCATAGCTGATTAATTTGTGCCCAAATTAGAGTTAAATAAGCACTTACAGCGCCTCTAACTCTCTTATTCAGAAGGCTTGTACAGCTAAGGATTATATTGTGGACAGTAGTTCAGCTAATATACAGCAATTCTGTGCTTCTTGGGGTTCATTGTAAACAACACGGTTTGAAGTATAAATATGTTGATTTATTTGCTACTCACCGTCAGTATTGCAGCTTCCTTAAAATGTATTATATTGTCAAACTACAACTTAAATCAAATCAAAACATTTATTTGCTAAGAATATAATTTACAAAATAAGATCTTAAAATTATGGTAGTGAGTCTAGTGTATTCCGCCTGCACGCAGGCATGCAAACATTATAATTTATCTTTATTTAATTACAAGTGTTATATCACAAATAAAAAATGTACTTCCAGTCAAAATAGTCCTTTCCAACTTTAGGGTTAAAGTTTAAAGTCAGCGGGTCTTTCGCCCTTGAACAATTTCCCGTTTCGTAATCCTCATTTAATACCTACACAAAAACAAAAGTTGGGTTTCCCGTTTCGAAGCATTCAAAATAAATACAGAAAAACATCCTTTTCTAAAAATTTTTGAAATTCATTTAATATTTTTAAGAAAAAATTTATCAAATATCCTCTGTCCAGCAGTGGACGTCGTGCGATTTATCAATGGGTATATGGTATATGGTGTATACACATTTTATGTAATTAAACAAGTATTTAAAAACCAGAAATGACTTTATTATTAATTGGCTTTACCAACTTTTGAATCTGACTGCCAGTGTAAAAATCAAATTGAAATTTATAGCGTTCGCTTCGCGGAAATTTAAAGCAAAATAATTTTATAAATTTCAATTTAATAATGGATTTCCGCAAAGTAACGCCTGATTTCATTAATTAGTCTAAAAATCCATAAAAAAATATCATCTAAACACCAGAAGATGAATGGACACTCCATCAAAGGCAACTTTTGTGTATGTATTTATTTAGGAATGCGAAACGGAAAAGTGTCCAAACAGGAAAGACCCAAGTCAGCATAATGTTTTTTTCGTGAATAAGCAATTTCAGCATCATGAACACTCAATTAGGGTTCCGTACGCGCGGTTATTATGTTAACGATCTTATTAGCTAGACGAGCGCTGCAACGCATCCGGTGACGAGTTTATTAAACGTAAACGCCTTCAGTTAAAAGTTTGTAACCATATCCCAGATAATATAATACTACTAGTACAGATACCTCATCTCATACAAGAAAACGGTTCCGCCGAAACGGGTGATAGTAACGGGCGATTTGGAAGACTACAATAGGGACTAGATGGAGCTAATGGAGTAGACTGGACTTGCCGATATAAAAGCACATCGGTTGCTCGCAATACAGTCCACGTTTTTACTTCCTCAATAGATGGCGCTAAACTCACTGCAGTCCACGTATTAACTTCATCAATAGATGGCGCTAAATTTATTTTCGTGTGCGACCAGTAGATTTCAGCTTCGGCTGTCGATACGATTGCATCCAGATTTGGGTAGGTACCTACACAAATAAATAAAAAATGTGATCACTCGCATAAGGTAATTTATTTTTTTAAAGATGTTATTGTATTTATCCCTCAAGCGTATTTGAACGATACACAATAGAAATTCCATTGTTATGCGGTCTCATGCGACCGCTTGGGCGTTGAAGCAGAAACCCTATATGTTATTTGTTTTCTTATAATACAGAGTCTAACAAAACTAGTTTTATAGAGTTTTTTCAAAGTTATGTTTCCTAACATACTAATTCACTTCTATATAAGGAAACCTGCTATACTTCTACCTATATACCTATACACACATACGAACCAAAGGTATCTGCTCTGTAAGTCAAATGTTCATGCTTTCTACTCTAGTCATCTCAGTCACCCGTACCAGGATAACATGGGAGCGAGCAAGATGGCTTTAGCCGAAATAACATGCAACGTCTTACAGAGTAGGCCCCACGTTTTGTCTACCTACTCATTAGACACTTATGAATGAAAGAAACTTTCAAACAAGCTGTGTAAATTAAATGAATAATCTGGGGGTTTACGGAGTTAGTGGCAGATTTGCATACTTACTTTATAGTTGCAGTCTTTCCTTTTTACTCCTACTACTAAAATAATAACAGACACAACCTTATCAATAATGTTAATTAACGTTGCCTAACCAAAATAAATAATCAGCCAGGCAAGAAATTGTAAGACAAAGGCGTTGTAGTGTTTACCTACCTAAACAGTTAACTGATTCTATTATGCAAAAAATTAAGTCTCCTACCTACCTAAACCTCAAAAGAGACATAAGCAAATGATTCCTTTGGTATAAGCAGGCTAAGGATATAGATAAGCATAAAGAAAATACGACATTGATGCAACAATTTATTTTGAAACGTAAAATACCTACTCGTGGATAATGTTGTTTTTAATAAACAATTATTTTAGCCCTCTTAAACAAAAATTATTCCATGGCGTCTTAGCTAATTCATAAAAAAGTTACCTATTTACGGGAATGTTAGTTAAGGATTAACGGTAGGTAATATAACACTAAATGTCTAAGGTTTCGATACATATCATCACGTATCACTTGTTACAAGATTTAGAATGTTTTTATAACTTCTGCGTAAAACTGGTACAAGTCTACGTAATCACGCACTTAACAAAATCACAGTCATCTTCTCTTCATAAACAATGCCATGTCCTTCACGTACGTAGGTATAAACAATGTCATGTTCTTCACGTAGGTAGATAGGTAAGGCATGAAGAGGTGATAGGTGGGGCGCCGCGCCAGCCAGGGCACCGGGCCCACCCTGAACCACGACGGCCGAACCCGAAGGAAGAATACACGGAGGCCAAGATGTCCGTGCTGTAGAGGAACACCCGCCAGACCTCTCAAGTCCACCCGTCTAGCCGCTTCAGGAAGACTGTTGTTGTTTACTGTTCAGGCCGTTCTTGACTACTTGCAATAAGTGAATATCAAATTCAGTCTACGTCCTTTACGTGGCAGAATGATTTTGCGACTGATGGATGCAATAAAAGTCACACGCGCGCGTGTGGACGGCGAAAGAAGAACGCCGCCACCCGTCCAGAGCCAGACACAAAGGATACCGCTCCTTTGTTTGCGTCTGCCGCGGCGCGGCGAACCGACATATGACGGCTGGCTTTGTTGGTGTGCGTGCGCATTTGACAGTGTTGTATAGTAAACAGGTGCAAATAGTGTGTTTTTTTACACATTTAAAAGTGCTACTTTTTTGATCTCTGAAACTAGCCTGATTTTTTTTCTCAAATTTGATGAGCGTAATCTGTATGATGTATATATACCGCACGTTGGCGGTCGATCATTGGTTTTGTTAGACCCTGTCTGTATAAAAGTCCTGTGTAATAATAATATGTAATAAATCATTAACCCCAACAAAAAAGATTTAGATTTTTCAAAGTGATCGCAATCTTTTTTGATGTGTGAATTATGTATCTTAGGTAAAAGAGAGATAGATGAAGAATGAAGAGTAGGTACCTACCTACCTGGATTTTCGATTCTTTCTGATTCTGCAAGGAATGGGATAAGCTCTGAGCCATACTGCCATAATTAATAAGCATATCTGGCGTTAAGCATTTGTACATAGATATATATTCATTTATATCAATACGTTTGTACCTAGTAACATTTTGAATTTATTTGCCAGCAGTTAAGCCAGAATCAAAAATACGCGCTCGTAAAAGATCCCGTATCTTTGACATGCTGTAATTTCGGTCGTATATCGTATCAATAATTTTTAATGTCTAAAGAATGTTACATTACTTTCATACTACGAATATAGTTTATCAAGAGCATGAAAGTATTTTAATTAGCTGCAAGCGGTACCGGCTTCCCCGAAATACTAAATAATAAGAAGACCGTTTTAGTACTAGTAGTATTATATTATCTGGGGTTTTAGTGAAATTAAACCTTGCGCTCATAAAAAGAGGTCAAAAATTGCGAAAAATACTCAAGTATTCTTCTTGCTAATGCGATTTTGCGCCTTATGCGTATCGAAATATGGATGCATTTTCTATTAAATACTTTCAACTTATTTTAGTAGGCACTATAGAGCCGGAGGCCCTATTTTTGAAATACTCGCGACAAGATGGCGTATGACATTCACTGATTATACTCCAATTTTGGAATGAAAACCAGTTGAAATCCATTCAGAAGGGATTTGAATAAATATATCTAAATTTTGTGAGTACCTACTCACGTCCTTATTCACGGTATTTTCGTTGATTATTTGTTCGTTTTCGAACGCAAATCACACGCCATATCCAAGCGAGAGATTCAAAAACAGAGGCACAGGAGCTCTATTTTTGAATCACTCGCTTCAAGATGGCGAGTGATTTTCGTTCGAAGATGAATTAAAATCCATAGAAAAAAACTCGTTGTCGAACGAAAATCACTCGCCATTTCGAAGCGAGTGATTCAAAAATAGGGCTCCTGGGCGCCGATAAGAAACTCAAAGGCTCAAACGAAAAGTATTTCCTTAAAGTAGGTATTTCGTTTTGTACATTGTCTTCTATATGCAGCAAATTTGGTAGGTATTTACCTCCCAACCAGGAGGGCGATTCTCGCGACAATCGAACTTTTTTCGTGTGTTTATTTACCGAAAAAATCTAGTAAAATATCTACACGTAAAAAAACTATCACACGAACAAATCTAAGTAGGGTAAACATACCGGTTATCGGCCGTTTAAGCGACTTGTTAACTTCAGAGTTGATTTCTGTCATAATGCTGAACGTCAAGACTTTAAAAAAATAAAACATTTGGACCTACAATAGTCTAGTTTCATAATACCTAACGTTAATAGACGTAGTAGTGATACATGATTAAAAAAAAATCTATTTGTAAATATAGCAAATATACCGGCTATCGGCCTTTTTACTCAGTTATCGTCCACCAATGTACTGGTTATCGGCCACCTAATGCACGGTAGGAAAATTAGTGTTATTCAATAGCACATAGGGCTCATAATAGAATGAAAGTAAAACAAATAATAAATAAGAAAAAAACAGAAGAAAACTCTAACAGTGGCTAGTGGGTCTGGATCTAAAACTTGCAGTTCCCGTTCCATTATTCGAAAATTCTATAGAAGGTATTGTTTGATTTTCTGTCAACGTAATAAAAAAAAAGTCACGCCTTTTAATAAATACGGCCGGAAATAGGTTTTGTGAAGACTAGCTATCGGCCGTCACACTTTTGGTATTTTTAAAGGTCATATCTTTGGAACTATCAGGTAAACGGGCGGCCGGAATCTAGTTTTCTCTTTACAAAATTAAAGCTGTTTACTATTATAATAGGATCTCTGTTTGTAAATATAAGGTTTCCGCAATATTAGCAAAGAAAAATGACGTAAGTAAACTGGTTTCCCGACCACCCGGTCGGAAAGAGTATTTTTAAACTATACGATAACTTATTGTCCGACCATCAAAAATACTACATATTATGAAAAGTTTGGTCAGTTTGGGCACTTTAATATTTAATTAACACATGCTTCATACACATAAACCAATTCATTCACATAGGTGAATGAATTGGTTTATGTGTTAATTCATAACCATAATCATAACATAAACCAATTCATTCACATAGGTGAATGAATTGGTTTGTTATGATATATTCACATAGGTGAATGAATTGGTTTATGTGTTCGTACAATCGTAACACTCAAAAACTCACCTTTGAAAATCAACCCACCTGCTATTTTTTTGGCTAAATTTGCCACGCCTCCAGACACCAAATTTTGAAATGGCGCGTGAGGGCTCAGATTGCAAATTTCCAGGTTAAGCCGCTGGATTATGAACCGTGAACGTCGTCCGAGTCGAATGACGTGAAATTGGAAAGAAGCTGCCTATACACTGTTTATTATTCAAAATAATGTGCAAAGTGGCCGAAAAGGGGTAGTGGCCGGTGAACCGGTATGTTTACTTTGATACCTGGTTTTGAGCCCTGGTGCTGATTTATGGACGTACTTTTAAAATAAAAATAAATAAATAAAATAAAATCCATTTATTTCAGACGATGTCCATAAAGTATAAAATAATATCAAAACACAAAATAATTTTAAATTTAGAAAATAATTATAGTAAATTGCAATTAAATTAAAATTAAAATTAGTCGATCAAAAAAGGAGATTCTCTGCTGTACTAGGTAGGTATTTGTCCGCGAGTTTCGATGCAGTTTTCAGTATGTTTTATCAGGACGTTTAGTTACTTTTATGGAAAAACATTATTTAAGATAATTGAGTTTGCAATCAATTCAATACTTATTTTCATTTTTAGTACTTTAACTTACTGGCTCTACAAATTTATCGATTACTACAAAATACAATACAATTAATGACACTGTGCGTACCCAGCCTGACCTTGATATATAACTTGTCTTAACATTGCTTCACTTTTCTCCTCCAACGATATTGTTTATATTTATTTATATTTATTTAGGTACATCAACAGTATAACATACACAGCACTTACTTAGATTAATATACAGTTTAGTTCTAGTACATTATACTAATTATAGATATACACAGCATTTTCCATAACATTAAACAGTGAAAGGAGAGTCACAATACAAAGAAATATATCCAAAAAGTATGTATATATCTGTCCAACCAAACTATATAAACCTCAAACAACAACAAACTACAAAGATGCAACAAATTACAAAATTCACCCTCTAGGGTCAAGCGCAAATAAACCCCCTCTCCATCGTCTCCCTGATATAAATCCATCTCTGCGATTCGACTTTGGAATTCTCTCCCCAATGAAATCAGAATGTCCTCCAACAAATTTACTTTTAAAAAGTCTATCCGCACCCACTATCTTAACCTTGGCTCTTTTCAGAATTAACAGCCATTTTCTTTTATTTGTGTTCTTTGGATGTCGTCATTATCATCAGCTTTATCATTCATAATTTTGTATTTATTAAGTTTATGTATTCTTTGTATGTTTATTATTCTTTTGCTTATGTATCCTATTATATATTTGTGTAATATTAGTATGTATGTTTATGTTAGTGCATTTGACTTCTTTTTCTTACCACTCTTCTCACATATTATTAATATTCCGCCACTGATTAAACTCTCTGCATTACCAGGTGGTTGACTGGTAGAGAATGCCACTAGGCATTAAGTCCGCCAATTGTACAACTTACAGTGCAATAAAGTTTAAATAAATAAATATAATGCAATGAGTCACTAAAAATGTCCAGATTGCTGTTTTTGTTCAGCTCGTTATATTCGGTTATCATTCTGGCGAGCGGGGAAAAAGCTCCCAAATTGGTGCGAAAACTGGGACGGCAAAATGTTTTGGTGATAGGAAACCGGGGAAGCGGGGATTGTTCGTAGTTGAGTTACAGAATTTTTAGTGTTTTTTTCGTTCTTCCTTTTTATGTGCATTAAGATTTATGATTATATTATGATATGATGATTTGTATTACAAACACATAAAAATGAAGAAAAAAAACACTAAAAAGAATAGACGTTAATCTATATATTTAAAGCTGAAGAGTTTGGTTGTTTGTTTGTTTGTTTGAACGCGCTAATCTCAAAAACTACTGGCCCGATTTAAAAAAAATAAATTGCGTTGGATAGTCCATTTATCGATGAAGGCTTTAGGCTATATAACATAAAGATACGACTCATAAGACCACAGCAGAAATGAAAAATGTTGCGAAAACGGGAGAAAGATATTCCTTTTGAGAGCTTCCGCTGCATACGCTGCGGAAACCGCTTAAGTTACACAAAAATCATGTAGGACAGGATTGTTCAGCATTAAGAGTTCTATAAAAAAGTCCGCGACAGCATATGTCTATATTTTATGGTTGACTTACTACGAGGGTCAAACTGAAAGTTCTTAGAAAATCAAAAACTGATTACATTAGCCAGTTATTAGTTTTATTATATCTTTTCAAAATATTGTCCATTGACGTCAATACACCGCTGCATGCGATGGAACCACTGGGAAAAGCACTTT
The DNA here is from genome assembly GCA_963924145.1 of Pyrausta purpuralis. NCBI lineage: Eukaryota > Metazoa > Arthropoda > Insecta > Lepidoptera > Crambidae > Pyrausta > Pyrausta purpuralis. The sequence goes on from OZ001654.1 coordinate 26,549,925, forward strand.
GCCCACTCGTCCTTAGGGGTCTCTTCAATGGCATCGCGATACGCAGCCACCGCTTCTTCAGCATTCATAAACCGCTTTCCTTTAAGTTTTTCTTTAATTTTTGGAAATAAATAAAAATCACAAGGCGCGAGGTCGGGGCTATACGGCGGGTGACCCAGTAATTCAACGTTTGATGTCGCCAAATAGTCGATCGTTCGCTTGGCGGTGTGCGACGAGGCGTTGTCGTGGTGAAGGAGGATCCTACTGCGAGGTCGTTTCTCTCGAACTTTTTCCAAGACAAGTGGCAAACAATTGGTAGTGTACCATTCTGCAGAAACTGTTTTTTGATCCTCTAACACAATTGTTGCGAAATGACCTATCCTTCCAAAGAACGAGGCCACCATTTTTTTTCCCGCACTTCGATCTCTCTTCACTTTAGTTGGCAACTCCTCGAAAGGAAACACCCACTGAGCAGATTGTCTTTTGGTTTCAGGATCATAACAGTAAATCCAGCTTTCGTCACCTGTTAGTATGTCGAACACAGCATTTGAGTCACCTCCGTTAAATCTTTCAATCATTTTACGGCACCAATCCACACGATGGAGTTTTTGAGCCTTAGTCAAATTATGAGGTATCCACCGGGCGCAAAGCTTCCTGACCGCTAAATGTTCGTGGAGGATTTTGTGCACTTGACTCATACCGATGCCTAAGCTTGTCCGAATCTGCTGATAGGTCACTCTTTTGTCAGTCTCTATCATACGCCGCACAACACAGATGTTATTTTCAGTCGTCGCCGTAGAAGGCCGTCCCTCACGTACATCATCAGTGAGATTAGTGCGACCACGTTTAAACTCATTAAACCAGTTGTAAACAGTCGCACGAGATGGGGCTTCATCGTGAAAGGCCAATCGTAGTCTATCATAACTTTCTTGTTGACTTAAATGACATCGAAAGTCATAAAAAATCATTGCACGAAAATTTTCTCGTGTTAAATTCATGTTGACGTGACACAGACAATTTTCAATTTGCCGCCAAATCGTAAAACAAATGACAAATGAATGAAATATATACTCAGTAATATTGGCAAAGAGTTCTATTTTCAAATTTTAGAATTTTTTTTTTATTATATTGTTTATAAGTGGCCAGTTCTAAGAACTTTCAGTTTGACCCTCGTACAACCTTTTTTATGTTAATAAATTTGTAAAAAAATAATGCATTATTTTTAGAGGTGTATTATACACACAGGTATTTATTCTTATCAAAATAAATACATTCATCATCACGAGCATTTCATTTAGAACCAAGTTGCCCTTTATATCATTTGATTTTAATAAATATCTTAGGAGCTATAAAATAATGTTCGCAGCTTAAGTACAACGTGCGCTTGCGCTAATTATATTATAAAGCTGAAGAGTTTGTTGGTTCTCTCAGGTTCGCTTATCTCAGGAACTGCTGAACCGATTTGAAAAAATATTTCTGTGTTAGATAGCTTATTTATTGAAAAAGGCTTTAGGATATAAACTATCACGCTGCGACGGGAGGGGAGGGAGCAAACTTAAAACGCGCGGACGAAGTCGCGGGGGACCACTAGTTATCTAATAAAATTTAAAAACCGTGTAGGATTCCGTTGAATCTTGACACCCGCGCAAAATACCTATAAAGTGACCATGATCAAAGCAATGAGTAAGAATTATAGTCACTTCAGAATCAACAAAAAAACTTATAATTGTGAAAAGCATGCCGTGATTTAACAAAATCACTTACCTAAACATAAATAAACGTTTTATCAAATAAAAGAAAAACATTCTGGAAAAGTGGAACATTAACTTGTAATTTTTTTCACACCAAGCTGTCTCAGGGTAGATTAATTTTATGACTGCTGCCAAATATGTGGCGTTTTCAAATTAGGCATTTTTTACCATATTTGACGAATATTTCTTATTTGACGTTGGTAAAATCGAGTTTGAACACACCGCGAAAATTATGGGATGAATAAACGTCAATTTTTTCACACAAGTGTGGAAAATCGGGATAACCTCTTTTCCTTGCCTACCACAGTTGCCTTTACAAGTCGCATTTACAAAATTATGTTTGCGACAAAACATAAACAAAAATAGGGTAACTCGTACATTTTTTGGCATCCGGCAGTTCATGGCCACCTGGCAACAATTCTCTAATGTTTAGGTTTAACCAACGAAATACTATTATTTGTGATTGATATTATAAATAGTAATAATAATAGTAATTAAAAATAATTAATTACTTAGCAACCGTGGTCGAGAAATCGCCTACTACGCAGCGGGTTGCGGGTTCGATCCCCGCATAATGTTACGGGTGTTTTCTATGTATATCATGTATGTATTTACAAACAAAAAAGTATTTAAGTATTACATCCGTTGTCTGGCACCCATAACACAAGCTTTGAGTAGCTTACTTTGGGATTAGATGGTGATGTGTGGGAATGTCCAAAGAATATTTATTAGCAACCGGCCGTTAGACGTTTAAGATATCGTTTTTGAATTTTCGGAAAATGGTGTTGATCACTGAATGTCATCACACACATCAATGGTTTTATTTGTAACTTTACTGCATGTTAACAGAAATTAAATGAATAATATATACTTCATTTTGTTTGATAATTCATACAAAACAGAATTGTTGGGGTGGCTAACAACTGCAATGGAATTGTTATCATTTTCTAATTATAGTTAAGTATTTTAATATTTTGAGGTCCCTGGCCTAGGAGCCAATGAATGAAAATATTTCGATTGTGGGTTGAATAACTATGTTGGCTGTTAAAAAAGATTTAAATAAATTATGAAATTAATTCAATCATCAAAAGCATCATTATTAAATAAAATTACAATAAAATTTAATAAATATTAAATATTATAACTTCAAAAAAAATATAGTATATTGACTGCGCATGAATCATATCACAATGGTTCTGGTAACTTCAGTCAAATCGCTGTGCGAATGCCCACGGTAGGTACTCTATTGCGACTGGCCCTCACCCTGCGCACCAGGGATTTGCACCGCTTGCGCAAACTAGTAACTCACAAGCACGCGGTTTTGAGTATTATCATCATTTTTAATAGCCCCAGGATGGACACTGTACATAAACCCCGTCCATGAAACCTTTGAACGGTGGTATTCATGTATGGTGATCCTTTAATCTATACAAAATCGTATGCTTGTAGACATCTTCACTTGACTTTTGATGCTCCAATGTAGATTTTTCCTGCCCCAACGGCCATCATCATTTCCGCTATGGGCCTTGCCTATTCCCACTTCAGCTCACTGTTTCGTAGGGTTATGTTAGTTACATACTTTTGCTTTACGCATCTCTTCATTTCGAGATCGAAGAAAACTTAGCTCTTTTATGAAGCCCATAGTTGGAAATCATGTGTTGCATCCGTTTGAAGTTCCTATTTCACGTTGAGGATTAAAAATCCAAATATTTACCGCTTAATACGCAATTCAAGAGTTCAGTTTCCAATAGATACTGGAGTAAGTATTATATGAGTGTTCGACAATATTTTCTTCTTGTCCCTGTACATTTCAATATCTGTTGAGGTGAGAGGCTCGGTCAACGTTAACAGCACAATATCAAGATTATCCAGCATCTTTAATACATTGACTAATTCATCGGATATCAATCAGTGTGTGTGATAATTCAGCCACCGTCAAGATACATGTTGATTTTTCCCCAATGCGAATCTTATGTAGGAGAGGCAACCTAATTTTTCTTGCCAAGTTTTTTTTTACAAATACACATATCCACTTATTTAAAATTTTAAGAAAACACATTATTTGTCAGGTGCAAGATTTAACCCAGCCTATTGCACTTTATTAGCTGTGCGTAGTAAAAAAAGGTAAATATAAATATTAAAATAAATTCCAAAGTCGATTTTAATTATATTGAGGTTTGTCATCATTCGTTCATGGTCTAATCGTTTAAACTGCCTCGGTAGCGCAGCGGTTAGAAGGTCGCACTTTAAAGTGACGGCTGCACCAGAGGTCCACAGGTTTGCGCACACACTTGTGCACTATAATATGTCCCGCGCAGTCTGTTCGTTTTTTGATTATAGTTTAAAGTCTCCATTGTTAGGATACATTTATTTATGTAAAAAATAGTTATAGTACAAAATTCGGTTGCAAGTCAGCACGGCCAAAAACTGGTCATAAATAAAACAAAATCAGATTTTATATCCAGAAAATCATTTTTTGAGTAATTAATACTTATCAAATAATATGAGCAATGCAGACAAGAGATATTTTTGAATTATTCAAAGTCCTTAATCGGTAAGAACCTACTCGAACAACCAAAATTTTGCACACGCTCTTAGCGTTGGTTGCCTATCAATATGTGTACCTAATAATGTGACGAAATCTACTAACATCGTGTTTAGTCTCTATCGTTAAGGAGTTAGAAATTAATTCTGGCCATACAATGAGTTTTCTATTTATTTGTACTATTAAAACTAATATTATAAAGCTGAAATCTAGTTTGTTTGAACGCTCTAATCTCAGAAACTACTGAACCGATAAAAAAAAATGTGTCGGATATATTATTAATCGACGAAGGTTTTGGGCTATAAAAAATCACGCTACGGCTTAGAAGAGCAAAAGATATATCCTTTCCTTTCCTTTATATCCTTTGGACATTCCCACACATCGCCATCTAGCCCCAAAGTAAGCTACTCAAAGCTTGTGTTATGGGTGCCAGACAACGGATATAATACTTAAATACTTTTTGTTTGTAAATACATACATGATATACATAGAAAACACCCAGACCAATACAAACAGACATGTTCATGCACACAAATATTTGTATTGTGCGGGGATCGAACCCGCACCCGCTGCGTCGTAGGCGATTTCTCGACCACTACACCAGACGGGTCGTCATTATATCCTTATCTCACTAACTCGGTGATGAAGCGAACGATCTTTACGTAACTTTATATCGAGAGATCAAAATGAGCCGTTATATCAGAGAGAGCCGAATGAGTAAAGAGCTACTTACGATGATGTGAATGATTCTATATATAAACAAAAACCCTTTAATAAGGATATGCTATTGTTTGTTGTCATACAATACATAACTACTAATAAGATTCTCACAGTTTTTTGTACGTTTTATACTTATTACGTACGTTAATTATTTATATTACTTTATAAAGAAAATAATAACCATTTGATTTTCCTTGATACTAAGCAGGCTTAGGACTGTCAACCTAGATAAAAAATGTTAATGACAGTTTTTGAATTTAAAACACCTGAAAAGTAACTAACTCAATGTTTGTTTACTAATAAAATCAAGTTGTCGCATTCAGTAGTCCAAAAAACTTGCTATTATCATGACAGCCGAAGTGCGCCGGCTCTAATCACAAAAGAAACTAAAAAAACGTCAACAAACATTCAACCAGCCAATATTTATAGAACCGCACGCAATGCAAATTGAACTTTATTTTGTTAACACTACGAGAACATACAGATTCTACCGTTTTACCGAGCCACGGTTCGGTCATAATACCTACGCACACTGCGAACGTATCTTCCCTTCTCTTTCTTTCGCTCTAGAAATGAAATGAAGCCGTCTTTCTTTATCACCGGCTTCGACTCAGTTAGTATATCTGAAAATTCAACTTTATCTCTCATATATAGAGATTTATTTGAAACACAAGTGAGCTACGGATATATGAGCCGTTTGGGTGAGAGAGGTTTTTTATCTTTCTCTCGCGAGCTACACAAGTCTCCTTGAAATTACCGTCTGGCATCACTGGTCAAATGAAACGCATTCATAGTAATGCGCCATCTATACTAGTTTGTTGTCAACTTTCCACCATGCCACATAGTTTTGTCGTATGCCGACAGAGGGTTAGAAGGGTAGTAAAAGCATGCTTTTATGCTTTTTACACTATTTTTGCCAATTATGGAAAAAAACAATGGTATTGAGTTTTTTTCTCTTTTAAACAACTGAAAATGTTTATTAACATATTTTTCGGGTATTATCTTCACGTATCTTAGGATTTTAGTCTATCTAATAAACAGTAATTGCGCTAGATATACACGTGTCGCCATCTATTGAGAAATTTTAAAGGCTATGTAACTTATGTACCGAATGAGACCCCGTGACCATATTAAACTGTATGAAGAATTCCCTTTACAATTTCTGTTAGTCGGATAATCGATTATGGCATAACTACAGTAGACATCACTAGCTTATGAACTTGTAAAAAAATGTCGTATTTGACATTAATTATTATCGATATCAATATAATTTATTGTATGGTCTCGCGCATATTTTACTGTATTTAAGAGTGTGTTATTATTATGTAACGGAATAATTATATTATTTAATCATCTTCAACACACCTATTTATTCTATATCTCTAATAATACGTGAACAAGTAGATAGGTAGTTATATTTTATTGAACAAATCAATATCAGACAAAACGAAAACCATATAATACAAATTATGAGTTAAATTTTGTCATTTTTATCGCTGCGACTGAATTTTAACACCCAATACATTTGGAGCTCCGGTAATTCTTGATTTGATTGACCCCATCAATCAAATCAATTCGTATACGAAAAAGTTTACCGATTGAATTTTCTCTATCGAAGAAAAAATAGTTTTTGATTTCTCAGGATCACGATTTCTATGTATTTAGATTTTGTTCGTGCAACAGTTTATACGTGCAGATATTCTACTTGACTTTTTAGGTAAAACGGTTAATCTCGCAGTCGAATAACACGAAAAAAGTTCGATTGCCGGGAGAATTGGCCTCCAGACGGTGTCAAACGGTCCTGGCTACAATGCCACCTATCACATATGTTGTGAACTACGTAGTCATTTTACCTTGCCACAACGGTAAACCGTTGGCTATTGCCATCTATTGGATTTTTATGTATTTAATGCAGTCTACGTTTAATCATATTGTTACCATGGATAAACACTGTGAGCGTTGTGTAGACTCAATGTTCCGTATAGTGGGATATGCAGTGGCGGCTGTACCTTAAGTGCGCTCGTGCGCTGAACCACCAATTCAAAAGATTTAAAAATTACAAAATATTAAGTACTTCATCTTTATTTTTAAATAACCATTTTAATAGTTATTTTTAAACATACAAAAACGTATAAAAGATTAAATCTCTAAGATTAGGACTTAACTATTAAGACTTATTTTCCTGTAAAGACAAATTCTCGTGCGCTTCGGCGAGTGCACGAGGACTGCTAATATAACTTGTAGGAGATAGGAGTTAATACGCCTGACGCGTGAAACAAAAGATAGTTCATAGAAATGTACCGAGTAATGAGTGGGTTCTCGAGCGCCGCACGGGCGAACCGAAGATTGCCGAGAGCACCCGATGGTTGACGAATTGGCCGGCCGGCTGGGCGCGAATCGACGACGGCAGCCATGATTGACATCTCGTTATCAGACTACCGGTATAGTTTCACTGTATGTGTGACGCATTAATTATTGTTTATTTATATTACCGTAATTGTTTCGATTTTCTTAAAGTGCACTACCAGTTCGATAACCCACCAGCCGCCACTGGATATGATACTAGTTATGCTGATTTATAAAATAAAATAAATCGCCTTCAAAAAACTGACTTAAAATTTTCTATTCTTAGGAAAAACAATTTTACTTGGAGTCAGTGCATGATGAGTGTACTCGTAGACTATTGGTGTTGGTACTAGTAGTATTATATTATCCGTGGTGTAGGTTAGCTTGACATCATGCACCGACTCCAAATGGATTCCTTTCTCCTAGCAGTTTAATATTTAAAATTATTTCATGACTTTTAGTTATTTATCCCCCATATCCTAAAAAACTACTAGACCGATTTTAATGAAACTTACACCATACCCTAAGTTAAGTTAATCAAACTAAAATCATCAATCAAAGAATCATCTCGCTATTCTTCTTCTTGACTTCTTGTTTTGAGAAATCCGTATACAAATATACAAACATGCAAACAAATATGTGTATACATTAACATACGCAAATATTATCATATTCCAACAATATCACATACATATTCATAACATCACATCACATCATTGAATTAACTACCTACTTTTTAAAAGTCGGTAATAAAATTAAGCAACAAAAGATAGGAAAATAAAAAGTTTCAAAACTCAATTCCTTTCAAATTATCCTTGAAACAGCGGACATTAAAACATCGACATTGAAATAAAAGCTGAGCGACCGGGGCGAGTGAAACGCTATACCTACCTATAAATTCACTCTCCCAACTTTGTTCCTAGGAAGTTGCCCGGCTGCACGCCACCCGCTTCAATAAAACTGATCACTAATTACTGAACTTGTTTGCCTTAATATCGCGAATTAGATTGCACCCCTGTTTCATTCATGGTTTTGTATAATTTATTTTTAATTTGCTCCAGATTATTGTTTTAATCTCTTTACTACTTTTGTACCTAGTTAACGAGATGTAATTTTACTACCAATTTGATTATGCAGAAATCTTAACTTTCAGGACCTAAATCTTAAGGCCAGAAAATCCGTTGAGAACCTCAACCCAATCTCTGGTTCCCAAACTGCGAGTGAACCTGTCTTTACGAGCGGTCGATATAAATCTGACTTGACAGTTTTCGGTCTAGATATCAATTTGGGGCAGGTTGTAAAGAATCCGTTTACGACTGAAGATATTCTCGGGTCGTTACTGGTTAACACGAGAAGCTTTATGTTATTGAATAAAAACACTATTTTTTGGAAATATGAGATCTTAGAGCCTTCCCACAGCTGCGTCCAGCAGTGGTACGTGTGAAAAGTGTCGCTGCAGCTTTTTGCAGTTGCGTTGTGCATCCGACATTGTCGATGTGGTTCTCGGTTCTTTTTCGGCCACTTGTTCTCGGTGTCGTTGGTGATTGCGTTGTGGTTGCGATGTTGCTGCAATGTCGTCGGTATCACATAAGAAGTCGATAACGTCTGCAAAAGTGGAACGTGTGAATCATCTTAAAAAGTGAAGTTAGCCTGTTACGTCACACAGCTGGGCAAAGGCTTTACCTCAGAGGTAGTTTGAGTCATACTGCAGCACGCGGGCTCTGCGAAGGTTTGTGGAGGGGTGTTTGCAAGGCAAGCGACTAACCCTGCTGTCAGATGCTATCAAGCCGCTCCTAAGTCCTCTGACTAGGTTTAACGACTGATATCAACCGATATTAGCCGGGAGCAACGGCTTAACGTGCCTTCCGAAGCACGGAGATGCTCGTGATATACGTCACTTATAAATGGTTGGAATGGTCAAACACGACCGCACCATAGGTTGTTTCACTTCGGTATCACTACCAAAGCGCTGCTACCATTGTGCTACGAGCACCTCGAATGATCTTATTCATTTTCATAGTAAGCATGTATTTTATTATCATTATTTAAATAAAGCTCTTTAAAAACAAAAACAATTCATTTTCAATACAAAATGTGCGCCCAACCACGTGGTGTGGTTAAGGGGTCGTGGTGTGGTTGGAGTACGTGCGGGAAGGCCTTTAGTCTGCCCGTGACCACGAACACTGTAAAGTATCCGAAACGTCTGCATATAAAATTTGTTTACTATAGTTAGAGTTAGAAAAACTGCTAAATATGGCCACTTTTGGCAATTTTTCTAACTGTAACTGCAGATAACTACTTTAGAAATAATCTAAAGGTACTAAATAAACTGTAGAACCTGTACTACAATCTTGTTTACCAGATTTTTGATTTGTTTTTTATATAACGAGTTATGATTTTTCTACTAAAGTGGCGCTAGTGTGCGCGAGAAAAATCCGGTGATTGGTGTTTTAGATTTATACCAAGTATTATGCAGAAGAAGTAATCTCACGAGCTCTTATCTAGTTACACCTTTTTAAACAGTGTTGCCAACTTCACTATTTAGTTGTTTTGGTCAGCGACGAGCGACTCAGGGGTGACTGTACAAACGATACTGACGCCAATTTTTTTTTTGAAATTGAAAAAACTCATAAAATCATTTTTTTTATGCGGTACAGCTATCGAGTCAAAACTACCTGCGCTGGTAGTCTGATGTTGCAAAAATTTGACATTTCATTATCACAAAAAATAGCTTGCAGTATCACGAAATCTGATAAAATTAACCGTATTCATATCGCAATCTTCAAACGTACATATTTGCCACGAATTGTACTCGATACACATCCTCCCATTATTTAGGGTAACCGTTATAACGGAAGATATTTTTATATTAGAGAGCTTACAATCCTTACTGTCGAACTGATGGTTTTTACTGTCAATAAATATGCAACAAGTCATCAAATTTAATTAAAGAAGCTGTCTGACTGATTGTAAAAAGAGACAAAAAAATGGTATGAAATCATAATAAATGTTCAGTAAATAATATTATGCAATAAACCTCATCTCAGCACAAGCACACAGCAATAAAACCAGCCAAGTGCGAGTCGGACTCGCTCACTAAGGGTTCCGTGCCAACTTTAACTCAATTATAGATCCACTTACGCCAAAATACCACAATATTTTGTTGACAGCAAATATAACTTTGTTTTCATAGTATTGCTATAAATAATAAAGTTATGTTTGTGGTTATTGAAAATATGCTCTATCTCAAAAACTGCTAGTTCAATCTTGTTCAAACCAACTTCTATACTCTGATTTTTTATTAGATAGACCAAAATGACATTTGATGGGATGCCAGTTTTTCGTAATATAAAAATAGTGATTTGCCTTAATATTCGACAAATTGAATTCTGATTCAATTGTTGCTTTTACATGATTATAGAACAATTAATTGGATATAGTTTGAATTTGTGTTGTGCAGAAAATTATTTGCATAAAATAAAATAGATATGTATTACAGAAAAAATACCAAACAAGTTTCGTTTTAAGATCATTTTACCTGCAAAATAATATCATAATTTCTAATAGTGTATTTAAAGAAAGAAGTAAATAGTCAAATTAGGTTGAAGTCATACAAAATATTGGTATTGCATGTGAAGGAACTTAATTTTTTACCTATTAGAAAATTTTATTTTATGTATTACGTTTCTTTGTAATTGTGTTCAACATTTTACATTTATTATTAATCAAAATAAGTAGAATCACGAAACTGAAATATCGTATCACAAATTCAATTATTCCTTTACAATTGCATTGTTACAACACTATTGCACTACGCTTGCAACATTAAAAATAAAAAGTGCGATTGAAGCTGTCATTTTGGTCCATCTAATTAAAAATCAGAGTATACATCATGTATTTTTTTCAAAATTTACACTCGTTTAGTTTAAAAGTTAGATGGGGAGGACACCCATTTTACCTAGACTTTTAGATAATAAGGGTTTGAGGAACTTCATTGTCATTTTAATAGACCATAGACACGCTACACGCATAGGTTCGACAAAATAAAATTTTTGGTTTTAGTTTCGTATATGGGAGCCCCTCCTTAAATATCATTATTTTGTATTGTTTGTATGAGAGTCGTAAAGCGGTTAACAGGATACATCTTCCTGACAAATTTCAATAGTGTTATGCTTATAGTTTCAGAATAAAGTGGCTGTGACATACGGACGGAAATACAGACAGACAGACAGACTTGACGAAACCATAAGGGTTCCGTTATTTGCTATTCGGCTACGGAACCCTAAAAATAAGCTTTGTGATACGGCTACGACGATACGCGAACCTTATTTTAATCTTTTTAGTTACTGACGACCCGTCTTGTGTAGTGGTCGAGAAATCGCCTACTACGCAGCGGGTTGCGGGTCCGATCCCCGCACAATACAATCATTTGTGTGCATGAACATGTCTGTTTGTATTGGTCTGGGTGTTTTCTATGTATATCGTGTATGTATTTACAAACAAAAAAGTATTCAAGTATTATATCCGTTGTCTGGCACCCATAACATAAGCTTTGAGTAGCTTACTTTGGGACTAGATGGCGATGTGTGGGAATGTCCAAAGGTTTTTGAAGTGAAACTTCTTTATCGGCGTTGGAAAAAAAATTACCGTTACATTTTTCGGTTACGCGTCACATTTTTCCGTTACGCGCCATCTTTTTATTTCTCCTGACTTTCATGGGTCACTAGCATCAGCAGTTGGTGATTTATGTATGGCTCAATGCCAAATGTCATGTCAACCATGTCATTAATGTCAACCATATATTTCATATTTCAGTTACCATAAGCCATTAATTACAAAAATATGTAGTAACGATGACAATGATAGTAATAATTCTATGACAATTAATGAAATGCTGTAATAATTTTAGTAGCAAAAAGGTAAAGTGAAATAATTGTATTATTTGTATTCATGCCTATGATAATAAAATCCTTTTGTTTAAACTTTATCTAATTTAACTTTATTTAACCAATTTCGAGAAAATTGCATGTAGATCATATTTCGAAAAATAAGGCCATAAAGAAGTTTCACTTCTTACGTGTGCACACTAGTACACGCACACATTTTTATTATTTTACTGATATTTTTCGAGATACCCGTGGACAAACTTTTGCACTCGTACTCGCATATATACCTTTAAATTTAAAAAAAAAACGGAATGAATGGCAGCAATCATGTTTCTTTTTAAATAACATGGAGTTTTCACCATAGGTTTCACCGACAGCTCCCAGCATTAGAAGATTCGCGGTGAATATTAATTTAAGGAAAAATCAAAATAAATCCTGCAACACCGGTAATAAGTAAATCAATACCTTATGTCAGTTTGACATTAAATAAACAAAGTTTTGCAAATAATATTTATCATTGTAACTATTAAACTAAATTCCACAAGAATTCCCAGCCAATTATAGTAAAATACAAATCGGAAAATATAAAAACACATTATCTTGACTTTTGGTACATCGTTTAATGTAGAGATCGGATAAATAAATAGATTCCATGCATGTAAGTAATAAAATTTTGCAACGTGTTTTTATTTGCATAAGTAGCTAGATTATATTAGATTATTTAGTGTCTGTTTATTGGTTTCATGATTTAAATATAATATTCAACTAGTGTTTATTAAATAGTCAAAATCCCCGCAAGGTAGCGGTTTCAAACTAAGTTTATTATCGGTTTCTCACTTCATAAGATCCGAGCCCTAAATGTACTGCAGAACTATTTAAAAACAAGTTTTCAGCAGATTACAGTTAAAAAGACTTAAAAGACAGAGCAAGAACTTACAAAACCCGAAAAACGAAACCAAACCGAGCGTATAAAGATGCAGGTGACATGTGAAGTGCATTAAGAATGATTTATAATAGCTTTTTCAATTATTTTCAGGACTTTTTCACGAATTGCTGCAGTTGAAAGTTTGAAGGAGTGACAAAGCAATAATTGCAGTACAATAAAAAATGACAGTGTAATAATATAATTAAATAACACAAAATACCTTCTAATAAACGATTCTACCTCTCTAATAAACGTTATTCCCTCTAATCAATGGTTGTCTGGAAGAAATAAGAGACAAGGCCGCCAAAATTGTACTTCTTATTGATTACTTCTTACTGATTTGATTGAAATGTTTTGTTCCTTGTGTCCTTATTTGTGCAATATTGTATTATTATCATTAAATGCGAATCATTGCAGAATATTTTATTTATCTTTTCTCATACGTTATGTATAGTAACAGAAAGTCGCGTTTGTTACAGTTCTTATAACTCGATACGGGGGCACAATTTTTATTATTTAGAGTTAGTTGAATTCGTCGTCGCGCCGAATAGGACATACGACAGCTATCATAAAATGATTTTGTACTTAATGTTAGTTTGATAACCATATAATATCACTAATTCATCGGTGCAACCTAGAACTTTTCTCTTCCAATGACTATCCTTCGCGATATGTACTCTGCCCGTTGCTACTTGAACTTATGAACCCTTATACACGACTTTTAACATCGATGCACTCGCGCGTGTTGAAAATTCGCTTCAGCATCGGGACTCACGCAATGAAAAGATTTAATTTAGCAGCGATGCAGTTGGCGTTAGTATGGATGCAAACGCCAAAATTCAGTGCATGATTTGTCAATTTCCAGCTTTTTCATCGCGACTGCATCGATGCCGCATCGTGACTGCATCGCTGCTAAAAGTCGCAGAATGTAAAGGGTCTATAGTTTCACTGGTCTAAGTCCGTTGCGATCGCAGGATCACACTGGATGCAACCCGCAAACGGTTACTGTAGAAAACTGTGGTGGAGGCCTATTCTAGCTTATAGAATGATGATGGTAACGAAGAAGTATACGCTTAGATAAAAACTACTCAATTCAAAAGGAACGGAAATGTTTATTGCGGAAATGTCATTTTAGTTAGAATAAACAAGAACTCAAGAGCTTTAGAAGCTGTTATTTATCTAATAGTCTACCTTTTAGCTGTATTAATGAGCCAAATAAGGGTTGCAAATAGTGAGCGAGTGTTCTAGTGGTTATCAACTTTCTTTTAAAAATGTAGCCCCTCATCGTGCATTATTGTCTTAAATATACTTTAAAAATATAATTTCAAGTAAAGGTGCAATATTACAGATTGTTATATCAGCTACATTACTAATTACTTCGTAAATGCCTAAAATTTGAGGTAATGTACCTACATTAAGTAGTAAATACCTTATCTAATTAAAAATATCAATTATACTTACGACGTTACATCCTCGAGATTTATGAACACTATGTAGTTTCACTTCTATATGTACTAGGCATCACACACAAATTTTCAGAGCTGTTTATCTAAAAAAGAAATAAAAATGAAATAAAAATAATCTGATTGGATACTACTAGCGCCATCTGTTGTGGTAACTGCGCGACGTCGGCCGATCGGCCCGCATGCGCTAACCTACCTCATTCCTTTTGTGTGTGCTGGCATCACCACATCGTTATTTTGAATAAAATCGTATTTGTAGTGATTTTTGTGCAAAATCATGGGAAAACGTAAAAGAAGCAATTCACAACTAAGGAGGAAGATTAGACGTCTCGAAAAACGTATTCGGCGATCATCATCTAGCGATTATGAAGGTTAGTAAATTAGTGTTTCTTATTTCAAACCAAATAGGCATACGTAATAATAAGTGTTCGCAGTCGACGTACCTACTTATGTACATGTATTCTATATGCAGCTAGTGTTTCAACTTTTAAGTGATAATGCCGATGCGATATTTTTTTTCCGGCCTACCTACCGAGCATATTTGTAACATGAAAACATTTTACCTATTCTCCGTGATGAACTCACGGCTGATAGGTTGATCTAACAGCTATACTTCGTGACGCGATCACGACTGATAGCTATTTATTATTGGTTATTCTCTGTGACGTGATCATAGTTGATAACTTATAGTCCAGTGTCGTAACGTGATTATGACCCGCGACTCAAAACTATTTGTCCGAAAAAGCATTACCCAAAAAGCTCACTTGTAGTGCAATCTTCTTGTCTTCTTTAAGCCAACGAAGTTTTTTTCTGTAATTTTCAGAAAATTACCGTTACCGTCGACATTCATCACCCGACTCAATCATACCAGACCATTACGGTGACTTATCGGACTCAGACTCGCTCGAAATGGAAACCGTTAGATCCCAAGTGGTTATGCCTCCTCCAACAACCACCTCAAACGAGCAGCCTATAACAGAGGAGCCAATCGCAGGACCGAGCTCAGAAAAATCACCAGAAGTACTCCCACCAGAAATAATTGAGGCACTAGGAGATCCACAGAGTAAGGATGAAACACTGGGCCCGGCCATTAATGAAGAAATCTCCAAACGCTGGGGTATGATCATTGTTGAGGGTTTGACCAAAGAAGCCAAGGAGACTTTACTACAAAAAATGCTGATACCAGAAAACTTTCAACTTAGTAAGGCACCTAAGCTTAATATCGAAATTGCCGCTGTTCTTAGCGACGCCGTTAAACATAGGGACAAGCTACTTGAAAAGTCGCAAAACTACCTCGGCCTCGGAATAGCCGGCCTTACTAGTTTGGCTTCGGACCTCATAACAAAGGATCTAGATAAAGTTAGCATCCTTAAGAAGATTTCGGAAATAAGCCAGATATTCCTCGATCTTCACTTTGAAAATACAAAGTCAAGAAGGAAGCTAGTTACCACATCGCTCGATAAGAAGTTCTATAACATGATTTCTGACGTGAAACGCGATGAATACCTTTTTGGCACCAACTTAGGTGAAAAAATCAAGGCCACTAAGACTGCTGAACGATCTGGATTTCAAATCAAACGAGTCGATAATCACCCTCGTGCAACCAACACCAACCAGGGAAACTGGCGCGGCCCGCCCAGGAACCAAGCACCAGCAAGGATACCCAGACAGGGCGGGCAGAAGATCCGGTACCAGCCCTACCAGCAGCAGTCTACGCGCCGACCACCTCAGACAGCGAATCGGACAGCACCACCGCCGAAAACGAACCCACGCACCCGCAGGCCGTAACCGAGGTACTTCAGCATGCCGGCCGACTACGGCATTTCTTAGATAACTGGAAACAGATCACGGACGACCCAGTCGTACTCAATTATGTCAAGGGCTTTCGTATCCCGTTTAATAAGTCCCCGTCACAAACATTCCAGCCAAATAATAGTAGAAGACTTTGTTCTTCCGATTTAAAAGAAACACACCTAGCTATCTCACAACTTTTAAATTCAGAAGCCATAGTCAAATGTAATGACAAACCCGGGCAATTTTTATCACCAATATTTTTAACTCCAAAACCCGATGGCACCTTTAGATTCATTTTAAACCTTAAGGAACTTAATAAATTTATCGACCCTTACCATTTCAAGATGGAAGACATACGAACTGCTACAAAGTTACTTAACAAAGATGACTTTATGGCGTCTATTGACCTGCAAGAAGCGTATTTTTTGGTGCCTATACATGAGGACAGTAAGAAATTTTTGAGATTCAAATTTCAGGGCCAAACTTATGAATTTCAATGCCTCCCTTTTGGTTTATCACTAGCCCCTCTAGTTTTTACCAAACTGATGAAACCTGTGATCTTATCTCTTAGAAATAAGGGTTACTTATTAGTAATATATTTAGATGATATTTTATTGATAAATACCACCCAAAAAGCGTGTCTTGAGAGTGTTAAAAATACGATAGATCTGTTGAAAAATCTTGGATTTATTATAAATACCAAAAAGAGCCACCTCATCCCAAGTCAAATACAAACCTTTCTTGGATTTGAATTAGACTCACGTAATATGGTTATACAGCTACCCGATTTAAAACGACAAAAAATGCTAAGTAAAATCAATGGTATGCTAAAAACAAAAACTATCTCCATCAGAGAATTTGCTAGCTTCCTAGGTTCACTGTGTTCAGTCTGCCCAGGAATTTCTTACGGGTGGTTATATACTAAAGAACTTGAACGAGAAAAGTTCTTAGCCCTCAAAGGCAGTAATGACGACTATGAACAAAAGATGCAGTTATCTTGTAAAATAAAACCGGATTTATTGTGGTGGGTTAATCATATCATGACTTCTTATAACCCCATTCGAACCAACAAGTTTGTGCTAGAAATTTTTTCAGACGCATCATTAACTGGTTGGGGTGTATATTGTAATGGGGAGCGTACTAGCGGACTGTGGGGCACAGCCGAAGTAGAGGAACATATTAACATACTTGAGCTAAAAGCAGCTTTCATGGGATTAAAATGCTTCGCGAAAGATTTAAGAAATAAGGAAATACTCTTGCGAATCGACAACACAACCGCTATCGCGTACATTAACAAATACGGCGGAATTCAATACCCTAACCTACATAATATATCTAAATTATTGTGGCAATGGTGTGAGGAGAGAGAATTATTTGTAGTCTCTTCCTACATAAAGTCCAAAGACAATGTGGAGGCTGATTTTGAATCCAGGAGACTTAACTTAGATACAGAATGGAGCCTTGATTCGACTGCTTATCAGTCTATTATTGCCTCTTTTGGTAGACCTGAAATTGACTTGTTCGCATCATATCACAATACTAAATGCCATAAATATGTTTCCTGGAAGCGAGATCCCTCAGCATTCAATATTGACGCTTTTACTTTAGACTGGAAGAAGTACTTCTTTTATGCCTTTCCCCCGTTTTCACTAATATTAAAATGCTTAAGAAAAATTGTCACAGACAAAGCGGTTGGCATTATGGTAGTACCTTACTGGCCAAGCCAACCCTGGTATCCACTATTCGTGTCTCTATCTCATGGAAAACCTATTTTTCTTGAACCGAAGCCTGACCTTCTCTTATCACCTTTCAGGACTCCACACCCGTTATGGAAACAACTTACCCTGGTGTCGTCAATATTATCAAGCGGGCATACTCAAGACAATCACTGTCGGTAAAGACTACAGAAATTTTGATCGCATCTTTAGCCCCGAGTTCCCTTAAACAATATAACTGTGCCTATAAAAAATGGTGGAAATTCTGTAAAGTTCATAATTTAGATCTTTTTTGCGATAAAATCCCAACAGTTCTGAATTTTTTGACAGAACTATATGAGTCCGGCTCTAATTATTCAACCCTAAATACCGTCCGCTCTGCTCTGGCCATTATTCTTGGCAAAAAAATCTCACAAGATGACAGGGTACATAGATTCATTAAAGGAGTTTATAGAACAAGACCTAGCTTCCCTAGGTATGTGTCAACTTGGGATCCAAATCTGGTCCTAAGCCACCTTTCCCAATTTTACCCAAATGATAAGCTTCCGCTAGACACACTTACAAAAAAGCTCATAACTCTGCTCGCGTTGTCAACAGCACAACGGACCCAGACGTTATCACTTATTGAACTGTCAAACATAAAGTCATATGATTCCAAGTTAGAAATCGTAATAACGAAATTAACAAAAACTTCAAAACCAAATAACACACTACCCCCTATGGTCGTACCTTACTTTCACCAAAAACCAGAGATATGCCCCGGCTTAACTATGCGATCATATATTAACGCCACCAAAGAATTAAGAAACCTCCCAAAAACTGATAAATTGTTTTTGACCACGAAAAAGCCCGTCCATAACGCTAGTCCTTCAACGCTAGGACGATGGATTAAAACTGTCCTTGCGGATAGTGGCGTGGACACAAGTGTGTTTTGCGCACACAGTACACGCCATGCATCTACATCTGCGGCTCGACGAAAAGGGACACCAATAGAAATTATAAAACAAGCGGCAGGCTGGTCTGGAAACTCACTAACGTTCGCTAAGTTTTACAATCGTCCCGTTCCAGAAAGTACGGGTACCGAATTTGCCGATGCAATATTTACGTGACTTTAATTTAATTTAATCTAGAGAATAATAAAAATTATTTATACTAGAAGTATTAATTATTCATTAATATGATTTTGTTGGTGATTAATAAAAGTCTATGTAAAAAGTTAATCGTTGCTTTTACTTACTTATTTCGTGCGCTAAACATCTACATAGTGTTCATAAATCTCGAGGATGTAACGTCGTAAGTATAATTAATGGTTAAACAAACTTACCTGAAGTGAAGTTTGACCGTAATTATACGAGACGTTACATCCGAAGGGATTTATACACCCTCCCACCCCAAGTTATTGAACCCCGATATGTAATGAAATGATATTTACGAAATAAGTAAAATCTCCAAAATAAATGAGGTAGGTTAGCGCATGCGGGCCGATCGGCCGACGTCGCGCAGTTACCACAACAGATGGCGCTAGTAGTATCCAATCAGATTATTTTTATTTCATTTTTATTTCTTTTTTAGATAAACAGCTCTGAAAATTTGTGTGTGATGCCTAGTACATATAGAAGTGAAACTACATAGTGTTCATAAATCCCTTCGGATGTAACGTCTCGTATAATTACGGTCAAACTTCACTTCAGGTAAGTTTGTTTAACCATTAATTATGGAGTTAAATTAGGGAATTCCGACGGGATTTCCTTTTTTCTTTTCATTCAACCCTCAACACAATTTGTTGTATACATCATTTGAATTGTTATTAGGCTTTTGAAAATGATAATTAAAAATACTGCGTTTATTTTAAACTTATTACCGCACAAATGCGACAAGGGCCACGAGTATTAAATAAAATAATTTCTTGTTACTTATCTTTTTTCGACGATAATGAAAATGACATTAGGAAATAGTGCTTGCAAGATTGACATTTGTAAAAATTGCAAGTCCCGACGAATGGAGTTATCGTCGAAATTAGCCGTATTCAAATACAAATCCTAAGTAAAGGAAGTGTATGAAAATTAATTAAAAGCATCGTAATCTATTAAAAAGCATGTCTCTAGAAGTTAGTTCCTAGAAGTATCCGCAAGAGGCTCTTTACATTCGAAAACAATAATACACCGTATCTAGAATTAAACACTTGAGTAAAGGTAAAAAATACATAGAAAAATCTTTTCATTTTTTTCTAACATAATTCTAGCATAATTTTTGATTTTTTAACCGACTTCAAAAAAGGAGGAGGTTATCAATTCGACTGTATGTTTTTTTTTATCATTATTTTTTTTTTGTATGTATGTTACCTCATATCTCAGTCGTTTGTCGAACGAATCGAAAAATTTTTTCACCTACTTAGAGGGTATACCTTCTAGTTGGTCCCATTTTTTCCATTTTGGGATCTGATGATGGGATCTTGGTGTATTCGAGGGAAACCCTCAAATTTTAAAGGCACGTATAGTGTTTCTTTACTAGAATCTTAATGTTGACGTGTTGTTACGTCTGATAGTCAACATTTTGTGAGGCTGAGCTGATGGTGGAACTCCTTAACGCCTAGGAGTTCAGTAATTATAATGACGAAACTTATGATAGGTAATTTGTAGCTTCGTAAAAAATAGAATCATAAGGTGCAACTCCCCCCCCCCTCTTATGTAATCACTAAAAATAAAGAAATAAAATAAACTTTAGAAAAAGTAAAAACCGACTTCAAAACCAAAATGCACTAAAAAGTCTTAAATAAACTCTTCACCATTGAAAGGAAAGGAATCCGCTTTAGGCAAACAATTTCTTTTTGGAGTCGGTGCCATCACTTTGACCATCAAGCATCAACTATCACAGCACCGACTCCAAAAAGAAATTGTTTGCCTAAAGCGGATTCCTTTCCTTTCAATGGTGAAGAGTTTATTTAAGACTTTTTAGTGCATTTTGGTTTTGAAGTCGGTTTTTACTTTTTCTAAAGTTTTCTGCTAAGATGAGCTTTTACAGATTTTCATTACCCTCGATAGCGTTATCGTCAACATCTGTCAAAATTAGTGTGTCGAGTCCTGCAAATTTGCATTGTCGGCGTATCGACTGTCAAAACACCGTGTCGAGTCTAGCAATTCACGAGTTACTCGAGTTAGCATACGTCACTTCGCGTCAAAACTACCACGCCAGAGGTAGCCTCTTCAAAGCTTACTAGCTACGGCATAGTATTTTGTAGAAAAACACTAGCTACGTGCTATGGTGCGAGTTTTCCCATTCGTTTTGTCATTTTTTTAATGTTGTTAAGAGGTTTTCTTGTATAAGATTTGCTCAGAATTAAAAAAAAAAAAATTTTTAGAATAAGCATAACTCATGTTATTTTATGACCTTTTTCATCACACTGAATAAATTACGAATTTATAACTTGAACCAACTGGATACATATTGGTTTCTGCGGTACCACATTAAAGATGATGATTTTAAGAATAAAAAAAAACATAACTTTTCGCTGTTGGTTTTGTTATTAGGGTTACGTAGCCGAATGGCAAAAAACGGATTCGTTATAGTTCCGTCAAGTCTGACTGTCTGTCTGTCCGTCCGTATGTCACAGCCAATTTATCCTGAAACTAGCATTACATAGTTACACGCTACACGATTCCCATACAAAAAAATAGTGACGTCTGAGGGGTGCCATACATGGAACTAACACCAAAAAACATTTTCCTCAAACCTAATACTCATACTTGCAACTTAGTTTTAACGAGACCAAACCGTAGTTTTTGAAATCTAGCAAATTTTTAACAACCTTGATAACTTTTTCTTTCATACAAATACTGTCAAAAACAAATTCATTTTTGTTGTCAACAAAATACTGTGGTATTTTGGCAATTGGAAGTAAGTGGACCCCTAGATTTTAGTTTAATTTAGTACGAAACTCAGTGTGCGCGTCCTGACTCGTACTTGACCGGTATTGTATTATTTTTTTCTCCTCCGTAAGCTGTCCTGAAAGCATACGTGTGAACTACTCACTTCTACAGTTTCAATCACCGACGCACAGCAATCAGTGCGTAAAGCATTGTGTGCGTGTATATGTAAGTCTCGCTCCGACTCGCACTATGGCCACAGGTCCCACTGTCGACCAGCGCCACATGCATCGCAAAGCGCTTACGGCGAGTCGCCCGATGTTTGTCTGTCTAATGGGCTGTCATTCACAATAAGAACTGTCATAATTTGTAGCAAACACGATCCGAGGCGAGGCGAGGCGTTTGCTATCCGGTGCCGATCCCTATACGCAATGTGCTTTCGAACGGTGGACGCCTGGTTGGTGCTGTTTCCGTGCCAGGTGGTTAGATTTGCTTCAACCTTTACCTACCTTATTAACGGCTCACACGACTTAGTAGAAACTCAAGACTAGTAGCCTCACGTGCTCACGCGCTAACGTGGAGACGCAACACTAAACACCACAAACTGATTTAAAATATATACTGTGTATTTAAGACTAATATTTATGAATTTTATATACTTTTTAAACGACTTTAAAAAGGAGGAGTTTATCAATTTGACTGTATATTATTTTTTTGTCTTAGCTATATGTTACGGAATATTATCTCAGTCAATCGTGGGCCAAATTACAGGAAAAAATCGTGTATTGAGAGGTTATATGACTTCAATTCGATGCGTTATTAACGTATAAATGACTTGGTAAAGGAAAAATAGTCTGACAGTACAATTCTAATCTTTCAAATAGCTAGCGTAGCTAATGGAGCATATCATATTGATTGACACACCTTAACTAACTTAGAAAATGTAACATGCAACCTTTTGATACTAAAAAAAAAACATGATTTTCAGGTATTACCCATATCTCAAAATCCAATAGACTTATTGTGATGAAAAAAGAATCATCAAAGTGAGTATTTAATTGCACAGTCACGGGTTAAATTAACTTTTTGTGATGATATTATTGGTAATATTTCTTTCAAATATTTTAAAATCTACAATACAAATACTCGTTGATGCGGTGATGTTAAAACGCTATAGTTGATATACGAGTACTATTGAGTTACGCAAATGTTTTGGGCTACACATCGTACTGTGATGGTATGTAGATAATAGGAATAAATTATTTCTGCTAAGAAACACTGTGCTTGCACGTTTGTTAAAGATATTCATAATAAGACAATAACTATAAATTTGCTTTTTATTTATGCTAGCTATGAGTAATTAAAATAGCTGCAGTCTGAATACTGGATGTTGAATTTCAAAGTAGGGTTCCAGATAAACGGCAGCGAGCTGAATCACAGTTGTCGCGACGCGCCGCAGCGGGGCGCTGCATGACGACTTGTAATTAAATATTTAGGGCTACGATTTTGCAAAATTAAATATAGTTTTATTATTTATTTATGTATTATTTATTTTATTTTTATATGTACTCGAAATAAGTTTGCTCTTGACTCTAGTCTAGATCTAGTTAGGCTTAGACGGAGTCGACGTTGGAGCGAGCTCAATCAGAAGTCTAACCAACTGAAAATACCACAAGAATTCGCAAATTTACCTTTGAGTTTAAATTTTGAATAACTTTAACACTAGGAATAGAATAGGCAAAATAACTTTACTTTTGTTAAGTATGACATTTTTCATTTGACACGTGTAACCAACATTCTTTCAAGCCCAATTTTCACTTGATTCAGCAAAATTTGCAACCTTGTACTTTTTGAGTCATGGCAGTAAATACTTTTTTTTTTTTTTTTTGTAATCGACTTAAGGTTTGTCGTATTCGCGGAGCTAATGGTGTACTGCCGCGATTACCACAGTTTGGTTTCTTATTTTTTGATACTTTATAGCTGTTTTTGTGGGGTGATGGTTAAGGTTCTATTGAATTCTTTAAGGTTATTTACTACTAGCGGTCCCCGCGACTTTGTCCGCGCGTTTTGAGTTTGCTCCCTCCCCTCCCGTCGCAGCGTGATGTCTTATATCCTAAAGCCTTTCTCAATAAATAAGCTATCTAACACAGAAATATTTTTTCAAATCGGTTCAGCAGTTCCTAAGATAAGCGCGTTCAAAACAACAAACTCTTCAGCTTTATAATATAATTAGCGCAAGCGCACGTTGTACTTAAGCTGCGAACATTATTTTGGTGCGGAGTTATGTTAAAACTGTGATAGCTCCTAAGATATTTATTGGAATCAAATGATATAAAGGGCAACTTTGTTCTAAATGAAATGCTCGTGATGATAAATGTATTTATTATGATAAGAATAAATACCTGTGTGTATAATACACCTCTAAAAAGGATGCATTATTTTTTTTACAAATTTATTAACATAAAAAAGGTTGTAGTAAGTCAACCATAAAAGATAGACTTATGCTGTCGCAGACTTTATTATAGAACTCTTAATGTTGAACAATCTTGTCATACATGATTTTTGTGTAACTTTAGCGGTTTCCGCAGCGTACGCAACGAAAGCTCTCAATGGGAATATCTTTCTCCCGTTTTCGCAACATTTTTCATTGCTGCTGTGGTCTTGTGAGTCGTATCTTTATGTTGTATAGCTTAAAGCCTTCCTCGATAAATGGACTATCTAACATAAAAATAATTTTTCAAATCGGGCCAGTAGTTTCTGAGATTAGCGCGTTCAAACAAACAAACAAACAAACAAACAAACTCTTCAGCTTTATAATATTAGTATATAGTCCAGTCAAAATAGACATTCCAGTTTGCATTAATTCCCAACAAGCTGGATTTTTGTGCAGGCCTTGAATACGTCATTACAAATGATATGTCAAAAGTCCCCATCGATCCCGCTTGTGCGTTGTTTTTTATTCGAGGTCAAAGGTCACAAATTTGCGTTTTTTGCGTATATCTCTGAAACAACGAGAGCTATCGAAAAATGGTTTAGACAAAGTTTGTAGATCGTAAAATTGTCTACAAAAAATATCTCAACACTTTTCTCCTACAAAGCATCGCTTTCGAGATATCGTGACTTTAGAACGCAGGAAAGTCGTACTTTCGACTATATGCACACATGGAAATGTGTGCATATAGTCGAAAGTACGACACCACCTCTGAGGTAGTGTACACGGCGCTTTTTTTTTAACGTGGTTTCCCCAGTAGGAATACTCCACAATATATTTTGATCGAGGGAATGTAATGGGATACTATTTTATTGATGAAATTTTTTTTTATTTAAATTTAATGAAAATTTTAACAGCAAGAAAATTACATTATGAGAGACAGAGCTTCCTTCAAGATGGTTTTCTTGAAGTCAAGGGTTGAAACTTGAGACACTCTTCGTCGAAGATGCTGTGCTTTTTTCATTTCAGCCGTTTTATCTGCTTCATTGCCACAGAACAAACAGTATTTCTTGAAACAAAAAGACGATTCACTACTTCGTACTCTAGTACGAGGAGGACTAATCCCAGATGTGGTAGCTATCTCCGCCTCACGCTGTCTTTTAGCTGCAGCGATGCTGCTCTTCCGGGTGTATGCTTTACGACACTGCTTATGTATCGTTACAGATGTTTTGTCCTTCAAATATTCATCGAACCCATCACCCCTTTCAGTACTTGAATCCATTAAAGTCTTTAGCCCACGATCAACAACCAGAATTTCACCTTCAGTCAAAGATTCATTGCAAATAAAGCAAACTTCAGACATTTTTACAAAATTTTGTAACGGCACTGTTTAAAAAGAGAATATAATGCACAAACACGTCTATTCACTACGAAAAACCGTTCAAAACTGACTGCATTTACTAGAGCTATTTCCTTCGGAAAGCAGGTATAAACAGGTTTCGACCCGAAAAATGGAGTGTCGCAGGCAGATGTTTCTCAAGGCCAACTGCCCAATATAATTAGGGACGGACGATGACTCACTCAGAATTGTATATTTTTCACGTACTTGTGTGCATGGGGCAAATAAAACTATGTTCTAATATTTTGTGTTCAAATGGTTAACCCGATGATGCATACTGGCCACGTATGAGTGTATATTCGTATTTTCTATGTTAAAAATAGCCATAATTCGAGAACAGTGCACCGTAGAAGAAAAAGTGTTGAATTATTTTCTGTAGACAATTTTACGATCTATAAACTTTGTCTAAACCATTTTTCGATAGCTCTCGTTGTTTCAGAGATATACGCAAAAAACGCAAATTTGTGACCTTTGACCTCGAATAAAAAACAACGCACAAGCGGGATCGATGGGGACTTTTGACATATCATTTGTAATGACGTATTCAAGGCCTGCACAAAAATCCAGCTTGTTGGGAATTAATGCAAACTGGAATCATAATTTAGTCTATTTTGACTGGACTAATAGATGTACGTGAGGAAGTGGTGGAAAGAATTGAGGGTGGAGTCTTTAGTGCAGATTTCGGATAAGTTAAAGGGACTTTTTTTCAGGTCATTGCATATAGTGATGTGGGTAAATCGTTTCGCGGCAGTAAATACTCGTACGTGTAAAAAGATGTATTATTTTTCCATAAGCGATAGCCCTGCAGCTTCACCGCAGTAGCTAATACTATTAAACCGGGCAGCACTAATAATGCGCAGTTTTTCGCTTTTCTATAGAAGTTGCCGCCTTGTCTGGTTTCATCCGTGTATACACAAACCGAATTACTGTCTTAAAACGACAACTTTTAGTCTGTCTAGACAAATTCAATTTGTAATTAAATTTAATAGTTAAGACTCATTAATTAGGTCTAAAAGCAATATAATTCAATAGTGCTAACACGAAATAATAAATACAAGTGCAGGCAACGTACCAAATTGACGAAATACCATACGAAAAACTGCCAACGGTCGCCGGTCAAAGTGCAACGGATAACTACTTAAACCAGGGGAGTACTGTTTCTAATTAATTTGTAAACCTATTTGTCGCATTTTAAACGCTAATTAATACTTGAAGTGCAATTAAAGTTCGCAAATTGTAACAATATTTGACACTTTGAGGTTATATGTTTTACGCAAGTCATCTGACCAACCTGGGGTCGAGTGAGTGCTGTTTGCTGTTGCTTACTGCTGTAAATACAACATCATAAACTGCACAAGCCTCAGTACGGTGAGATACGTCAAACCTCATAACACTTCGGTTCTGTTGTGCCTCTCTTTACTTGACGTATATGTGGAAGTAAAGTTGAAGATAACAACCTTATGCCGCATACAAATCACTCGTATACACTAATCAGGCATACTCTTCACTAACTACACCCACATACATTGCAGTAGTAAGCATAAAAGCATAGCAGTGATAGTCTAGACCTAGGTAGTTAGTTGGCTATTTGTGTTTGTTCCTAAAATTGTTTATTTATTGGTAAACATAGTTATATTTAAACTCAATGAATCATATTAAATAGCCTGAAACTATATAAAAATTCAAATATTTCTTTAACTTAGAGATTAATATAATAATTCCCATTGCTGTAACTTATGTAACTTATTTACATACATGTATGTTTAATTTAAATGTTTTTTTAACTCAAATAGCTCAGTACTGACCCAAACATCATAACATCTGTTGTACACTCTGTTTATAAAAATTCCAGGTGACCCTCAACCTATCTAATCAATAAAAATGACCACCCGGACTGGAGCCATTACCCGCAAAATGACTGCCCGAGAAACTGAACTAAAACTCAGAAGGGCACTTGATCAATTAAAGGAGTCAAGGACTTCCTGTGAGGAATTGCTCAGAGAAAGAGATGAGTATGAGGAGGTAATAAAGACCAACATCGAACACACCTCTCAACTCAGAAAAGAAATGGCTGAACTGCATGTCCGCCTGCTGGAGGTCACCGAGCATCGAGACCAGCTTCTCAACACAGTCAGCACCTTCGACCAGTGCAGCAGCATTTTTGAGCAGACACTTATGCGCAATAATGACCTGGAAAGTGAGCTACGGGATGCCAATAGAACTATTCTGCACTTGGAAGAAGAGAAGAAAGATCAAGCTCATATCCAAACCTTGAACCTGTATGAGGAGCTGATTGGTACCCCCGGTGGTCGGTCTGTGGTCACCAATCCAGACTTAAATTGTAGTTTACACCAAACTCTAAACAAAACTGCTCATATTAAATTGTCAGGTAGAAATAGGGTTAAAAAATATATAAAACTTAGTAAATTTATAAAGAAAACTAAAATTCTTGTTAAGAAAAATAAACGTTTTTTCAAAAATATTGAACTTAGAAAGGAAAAGTTAGATTTATTAGACAGTCTGGAAATATATCAAAATAAGTTACATGAAAGTAGGTCACAATGTGAACAAACTGTTGAGCGATTGCAGACTGACATCTCCAGGTTGCAGGAGTCATTGCATTCCATGACAATTAAATATAACTCTTCCCAGGAACAAATATCAGAACATATCCTGGCTGCAAATAAACTTCTGAAATTAAACACACCTAATTCACTCCCAAACATAAATCTAAACTCCGTACAAGACCTCGATCAGCAAGGGGATGACAGTTTACAGTTGCAATCACAAAATCTTAATTATAATTGTTCATCAAAAAAAAACAATAATGAATGCAGCAATGTTATTGTTTTTTCAGACAGATTAGGAATTGGTTATGGTTCCTTATTGAATAAAAACCTTAAATGTAATATTGTAAACAATTGTATGCCTGATGCATCACTAGATCAAATAGTCATTAATATTCAAAATAGTAATTTAAATTCAAGTTCAATACTTGTGTTAATGTTAGGAAATAGCAAAAATTTAAGTAAAAAAAATCTGTTAAAAAATTATTCAATATTGTTAAATTTAAATGTACATAAAATAATCATTTGTGCAATTCCATTCTCAAAAAATCATACGGCACAGGAAAATAACTGTATTCATGTATTGAATACTTTATTATTTAATTTAATCCAACGTCATAGTGACAAATTTGTGTTTTTTGACACAAATAAATTTACTAATAACTCATTTTTGCTGACTGGCGGCTCTATACACCTGCCATATAGAATCAAAAAACTAATTGCTAATTTGTTAGCATATAACATTAATTGCATAATTAACAAAACCATATCACATGGTTATCAACTTGTAAGTAATAATAGTAATGTTGATGTTATCAACCAGACAACCTCTGAGGCTTTAAACTAAGAGGGCAGACAAAGGCCAGGTCTAGTTTTAATGTTGTTCACCAAAATATACAAGGCCTGGCTGGCAAAGAGCTTGAACTATCATTAGTTCTACACGATTTAAGTGTTCATGTAATGTGTGTAACAGAGCATTGGTATAGAAAATGTGAAATAATGATTAGTATTGAAAACTATACAGTCGGTAGTTCGTTTTCAAGAGAGACTACAACTAGAGGGGGGTCACTCATACTTATAAATAATGAATTAAATTGTAAAGATCGCAGGGACATTGTGTCACTCTCTTTAGAACGTACTATCGAATTAGCGTGTATTGAGCTCGAACATTATATAATTTTATCTGTGTATAGCCCCCCCGACGCTACTTACCAACTTTTTGAACCAATTATGGAATCAGCGCTAGAAAAGGTTTCAAAATCTAATAAGAAAATAATAGTATGTGGAGATTTTAACTTCGATATTTTAAAGGAATGGAATAGCGCCATTCGATTTCTTAATCTTTTCAAATCTTTTAATTTAAAAAATCTCTTTTGTGAACCCACAAGGGTAACTCCCACCACGGCCACTTGCTTAGATAATATTTTTTGTGACAAAAACGCAAGTGTCATTGATAAAGGTATTTTAATTGGCCTCAGTTCTGATCATAGAGGTCAAAAAGTTTTATTTGAACACAATCATACCGCAAGTTTACCTGTGGAAACTATGTATAGGCCTGTCACAGAAAATAGGTTAGATAGATTTAGGGATACAATTAACGATACACTATATTCAGTGAAACAAAATACTAGTGATAGTGTAGATAAACAATATGAAGACCTTTTTAACTTAATTAAAAACGAATTTAATGAAATATTTCCCATAAAAAAGACTAAATCAAATAAGG
Organism: Pyrausta purpuralis; assembly: GCA_963924145.1. Taxonomy (NCBI): domain Eukaryota; kingdom Metazoa; phylum Arthropoda; class Insecta; order Lepidoptera; family Crambidae; genus Pyrausta; species Pyrausta purpuralis. The sequence continues at coordinate 26,580,035 of OZ001654.1, forward strand.
TCCAATGTCAATTTAATAATTGGGCCACGCCGGGAATTCATAAAAGTAGGATTAAATTATATGAATTATATAGTCTACGAGAAAACTCTCAAGACCAAAACTTTATTGAATACGTTAGAAATTATTCAAAAATATTTAAAAAAGTTTGTGCTACAGCAAAATCCCATTACCTTCGTAGAATAGTCTCTAGCTCCAAAAATAAAGCAAAAGCTACATGGAGCATCATAAATAAAGAAACTTGTAAAAATAAATTGAGAGATGGTAAATTTGCATTAAAAATCAATGATAAAACAATAAATTCAAATTTAGAGGTTGCAACTGCTTTTGAATCGTTTTTTTCACATGTTGCACCAACAACAACGAAAGAACTTGCTTCTTCTTCAGTAATAGCCGAATCTATTCTAAAACTTAATGTCAGTGAATGTAATTCTCAACTGCACTTTAGGCATGTAGGACCTGAAGTAATAATAAAAACATTTCGAGAGTTAAATATGAAAAAAACGGAGGATCTTTGGGGACTATCTGTGCATATTATTAAGTCAATTATTAACATAATAGCCCCTCAACTAGCATTAATTTTTAACAAGTGTATTGATGACGGCCAGTTTCCTTGTTTAATGAAGATTAGTAAAATAATACCGCTTTTCAAAGCGGGTGACAAAAGTGACCCCTCAAACTTCCGGCCAATATCGATTCTGCCAGTCTTGAGTAAAATATATGAAAAGATTATATTCAATCAAATTTTAGCACACTTTTCATCGAACAAGTTATTACATAACAAACAATTCGGTTTTACTAAAGGAAGAAGCACCACGGATGCAGGAGTTGCTCTTTTAACACATATATTTGATGCTTATGATAATAGGCATGATGCTTTAGGGATTTTCTGTGATCTATCGAAAGCGTTTGATTGTGTGGATCATGAAACATTACTTAAAAAAATATGTCACTATGGGGCATCATTGAACTCGTTAAATTTAATTAATTCATATCTTTCAGGTAGAATGCAAAAAGTATGTATAAACGGAACTGAGTCTTCTGGAGCACCTCTAACAATGGGTGTGCCCCAAGGATCTATATTAGGACCTCTTTTATTTTTAATATATATAAATGACCTCCCGCATTTTGTGGGGAATCTTTGTGATATAGTTTTGTTTGCAGATGATACTTCACTTATATTTAAAATTCCAAGAGGTGAAGGAAATTTTGACGATGTAAATAATACTCTTTCACAAGTATTACATTGGTTTACTGTTAACAATCTTCTTCTTAATGGAAGTAAAACTAAATGTGTAAAGTTTACAATGCCTAATGTCCGACAGGCATCAACTCAGGTTAAGATAAAAGACAAACCGCTTGATACTATTGATTCCACAACATTCTTGGGAATCACTTTAGACTCCAAACTACAATGGGGTCCTCATATAGAGGCCTTGTCAGGGAGACTAAGCTCAGCTGCTTTTGCTGTAAGGAAGATAAGACGTTTGACTGATGTAGAAACAGCTAGGTTAGTTTATTTTAGTTATTTCCATAGCTTGATGTCCTACGGCATTTTACTGTGGGGCGCGGCTGCTGATGTAGAGACAATTTTTGTGTTACAAAAAAGAGCCGTGCGAGCTATTTATAATCTTAAACCTCAAGATTCCTTACGAGAGGTGTTTAAAAAAATTAGAATATTAACTCTAGCCTCTCAGTATATTTACGAAAATTTAATGTATGTACGGAAAAATTTTCATTTATTCACGAAAAATAGTGACATACACAAATATAATACTAGAAATAAGGATAAGCTTGCTATTCCACAATTTAGGCTTCGAAAGGTTGGTAACTCTTTCATGGGGAAAGGTATAAAATTTTTCAATAAACTACCAGAACACATTATTAACTTACCGGTTAATAAATTTAAAACTGTTATTAAAGAAACCCTTATGACGAAAGGGTATTATAAAGTAGATGATTATTTAAATGATAATAATGTATGGACTTGCATGATCACTACAAACATTGTAAACCTTTTGAAAAGAGGCATTGACAATAGTGACTGAGTTTGTTGCGCAGCTTCTTCTCAGCACTAGCCCACAATTGTCCCGAAGCTGTGGTAGGGTTTATATTGGGACGTGTAAAAGTGCCCCCAGAGGGCCTATTTGCATAAATAAATGACTTTTATGACTTTCATCACTTCCAAGTCGACCTTGCCAATGCCAAAACGTGTATTACATGAGATACGTTTTTATTAGTCTCCAGAGTGTAATTTACCTTCTCTATCACCTTAGGGCTATTAAGTAACTAACAAACGATTGCGATTATGATAGAATTTTCTTGAAAGATGAAAAAGAGCACACGTACGTAAACCATGCCAATTATTTGCAATCGCCCTATGCCGCACTAACGCTGGTAAACGTTCTCCCATCCACCGATTAGTTCACTCTTATAATAATAATTTCAACAGCATAGATATTTTATCGACACGTCCTAGTTTATACAAAAAGCTCATACTGGATACTATATAACATTTTTTTATTATTTTGCTCTTTTAAAAAAAAAAATGTACACTTATAATACAGACTTGTGGTTGTCATTAATACTTTATTAAAATTAATGTAGCTCGCCATAAAAATAATAATAATAATTTGATTGTATAACTAACTTTAAAATGCTGCACTCCTTTGTTCTAATTGTTCACGCTGATCAATGTATGCTGATTCAGCTAGTAATATAATTATGTTACTCATAAGCTAAGTCGTTAGTGTAGTAAGTAATTAGTTATAGTTTGTGCGTAGGGTTGAAAACGGTCGTTGAAAATTTACCACTAGCACTCTGCAAAACAATGTAGTCTCTTCGATTTAACACTTATCTCTAGTAATCTGTGGTAAACGGTGCTGGTAGCAAATTTAGACAATTTATTTTTTGATAAATATTTCCTGTTTAATTTGTAAGTTTGCTATTGTTTGTTTACCCAAATAAATAGAAAAAAAAAAAAAAAAAAAAGATCGGTGGGACTCGCCATTCCTGCGTAGATGGATTTAGCTCCACACCGATTGAAAATAATTAAATTGGCCTTTATTATTATTATTACTAACACTAAAAAGTAAGTTATTGTTACTTTCCTACTATGGACCAATGTTTGAAATAAATTATTTGAATTTGAAATAAAAAACCGAAAATTGCGCACAGGCAGGATCAAGACCTGCAACCTTTAGCAAACCGGGCCAACGCTCTTCCCAATCGAATCGTCAATCCAACCGTGCAAAATTTTTGATCTCATAAAGATACGTTACTCTTTAAGATCATTACGCATGAAGTCAGCACCATCTACTAGACTGTATTGCAACAGTGGGCCAAGTGGTTATTCATTACAAAATACATTTAATTTGGTTATTGATAACGCTTTAGCTAATCAATGTTTTTTAGAATATTTTTGACACTCACAGTGTTATTTTGTATTCGTATAAAATGAAACTAGAAACCGAAAGAATATGATAGAATAGTCTCCAAGTAAGCACATGCGACTAAATTTGAATGCTGATAGCTAATACCTATGATCGATGCTAGTAAGCGCTTTACTCAGGGCTTTCAAAATATAGCCGAAGCATGATGTTATTAACGATTGCAAAGCAAGAGGAATCGATTTACGTAATAAAGCTATCTAGGTTCTCTTACATCGATAACGATCATATATGCCGGGGATACTCGTACCGTACCATTAAAAAATGTAACAAAACCATATTACATCAAATCTCCCATCATACTTTATGTCTTTCTTGTTTTACGGTTGTTTTTCTAACCGATATTGTGTTTATAGAAATTCGGGAGGCAATTTCATTTTTACGAGGACGATTGAATCAAATTTTTAGTGCACATAAAGAACCTAAGCATAGATACATAAAGACGTTACGTTGAGAGTTTTGTAAAATTATGTGCACTGAGACTACATTATTTATGAAGGACGCCGAAAAATAGCCTGTTGATATTTGTTAACGCTTTAGGGCTGGTAAAATTGACGTAAAGAGCTTATGAATAAATGACATTACCTATTCGCCTCAAAAGGAGGTATTGCAGTGAAATTTTACGTTTCATAGAAAGCTTGTCATCTATACTATTAATATTATAAAGCTGAAGAGTTTGTTTGTTTGTTTGTTTGTTTGTTTGTTTGTTTGAACGCGCTAATCTCAAAAACTACTGGCCCGATTTGAAATTTTTTTTTTACGTTGGATAGTCCATTTATCGAGGAAGGCTTTAAGCTATATAACATAAAGATACGACTCATAAGACCACAGCAGAAATTAAAAATGTTGCGAAAACGGGAGAAAGATATTCCTTTTGAGAGCTTCCGCTGCATACGCTGCGGAAACCGCTTAAGTTACACAAAAATCATGTATGACAGGATTGTTCAGCATAAAGAGTTCTATAATAAAGTCCGCGCCAGCATATGTCTGTCTTTTATGGTTGACTTACTACAACCTTTTTTATGTTCATAAATTGGTAAAAAAATAATGCATTATTTTTAGAGGTGTATTATACACACAAGTATTTATTCTTATCAAAATAAATACATTCATCATCACGAGCATTTCATTTAGAACCAAGTTGCCCTTTATATCATTTGATTTCAATAAATATCTTAGGAGCTATCACAGTTTTAACATAACTCCGCACCAAAATAATGTTCGCAGCTTAAGTACAACGTGCGCTTGCGCTAATATATTATAAAGCTGAAGAGTTTGTTTGTTTGAACGCGCTTATCTCCGTGAGGTAGGAACTTTGTTTTTCATACAAACACTATGAAAAACAAAGTTATATTTGTTATTAACTAAATATTGTGGTATTATATCTTAGTGGAAGTAAGTGGATCCCTAATTAACAAATATAACTTGGTTTTTCATAGTGTTTGTTTGAAGTACAAAGTTATGTTTGCGGTTGTTGAAAATGTGTTTTATCTCAAAAACTTCTCGTTCGATCCCGTTCGAACCAATTTTCGTTGAAAGTATTTGTTAAGATCTACATTATGTATTTATTTTAAAATTTACACTCGATTAAATTAGAAGTTAGATGGGGGGACGCCCATTTTACCACTTTGGAAGCGTCTAGCTATGAAACGTTAAAATTTAAAAGAAAATGGTTTTTGAAACCTCTATGTCATTTAAAAAGACCTATTCATAGACTCCTCACACGCATAGGTTGGAGTAAAATTGTTTTTGTTTGTTTTAGTTTTATGTATGGGAGCCCCTCCTTAAATGTCATTATTTTTTGTATAAGAATCGTAAAGCAGTTAACAGGATACATCTTCCTACCACATTTCAACAGTGTGATGCTTATAGTTACATACAGAATAAAGTGGCTGTGACATACGGACGGACAGACAGACAGACAGAGAGACTTGACGAAACAATAAGGGTTCCGTTTTTTGCCATTTGGCTACGGAACCCTAAAAATACAAAACGAATGGGGAAACTCGCACCCTCGCTCGGCGCTCGCATTTATATCTATGAAATACTGCGCCGTAAGCTACGATGCGGCCCCCTGGTGTTGGTAGCTTTGACTCGCTCACTAGTGTCGCAATAAGAAATTTATTTTGTAGGTTTTTTGTTCATTTATCAAAAAATTTTGTTCATATGTATTTCGCGTCAGTATCGCTTGTACAACCACCCCTGAGTCGCTAGTCGATGACCCACGAATAAGTTTCATTTATGTGTAGATCCTTAATGTTTAATACTTACGTATATTAAAATGAACTCAATTGACAGTACCCGGTAGCAAAATTATTCGTATTTTTTTAAATAAGTAGGTCGGGTTCTCTCAGACAACCATTTTTCAGTTCAGTAAGTAATAACCAAATAAAAATCCAAGTGAAGGATTTCAAGTAAATTGAAACTGTGCTCATTGAGCCTCGAGCACGCGACCTGGTTGGAAAGTTTTGGCTGCACTGAAAAAGGCTGAGGATCCAATATAAATGCAAATGCCGAAAGACAAACAGATTGCGGGAAATATTAATGTTCAAGAGACCTCCGTAGCCACCTCCCTACGGTAAGTTAAAAATGGGATCTGATTATGTTTCTTACAAAATTATCCATACGGTAATATGGTATATTGTCATCGTCAGTTACTATCTTTTCTTTATCTCGATGTAAAGTTCAAGAGCTTGGATATTACATTTTTAATGGTTTTATAATTTAGCTACGCGATAGACCCAGAAAACAATGGCATGACGAGCTGGACTCATTTAACAGGGACTGGAAGGCAGTTGTCTAAAGTTGTGGTGAGTGGAAAAGGGGTAGAGAGGCCTTTTCTCTGCAGTGGGACACTATGGGCTAATAATAATAATAATTTAGAAAGATACTACTAGCTGACGACGACTATCAACTCGTCGACAACAACTGTTTTATCAAAAACCTCTGCGCAAAAATGTCGCCCTAGTACCAGCTTCTAAAAGTAAATCCGGCTTAAACCAAGTTTTCGTCATCTGAAGGTTGAACCCAGGCCCGAAGACTCCGTTCATCGGGAATATTTTGTTTTATTATGATTGATTGACGGCTCACCCCTGGTTATAATTCTAATGGGCTTTTTGTCTCAACCCCGGGCTAAACTGCTACCGGTGAAAAAGAAATTGCTATTTTTAGAATCGATTTCAAAGTTATTTTGAAGGTTGATTGGCAGAATTCACCTGGAGCCCTGTTTGCCACGTTTAGCCCGTGATTAGATTCTAATTACCTTTCTATTAAATGTTACTTTCAATTCAAATCACGTAATAAGCAACTTTCTCAGAATTAAACTACAATTATTTTGGACAAATTAAAATGACCTTTTTTTTATGGTTCTCAAATCATTACAACAAGTGCGCGCACAGGTACTAAGATCATCAAATTTTAAATACGATTGTCAAATTAGTAATTGTATATACTAGAACATTTAGAATTTTAACACATTCATTTGTTTAATTTCTAAGCATTCAAATTGAAATACACCTGTAATTTGGTAATAATAAGGGACATTATGACCTCGGTACAAGCGCCTCGCAAACCAGGAAACACAATTTAAATTTTCACTTTGAGGTTGTGTAATTTCTTAACTAGTTCGAACGTAGTAAATCTGTCGCTGTAAAGTTTCCAGGTGTAGGTGGGGTTGGCGGGGGAAGGATAGTCCAGGGAAATCTGTAGAGTCGATTCGGCGGCGTCGAACAATCGAAGCCAATTACTTCCGCATGCTATGATTCACGAATAAAATAGAAGTTAGAGCTACAGCACTGTGATGTGACTATTCTATCGTGAGGGGCTTACTGCTGTCATTTATATATGAAATTATCAGCAGCGCAGCTGTTGCGCGACCGTCGCGCTGCTAAAGTCGCCTGAGTGTGAAAGTGCTCTAAGACGAAGCATAAATTAGGGTGTTCTAGTCCCAACGAGGATTGTTAATCCAAAAGTGTGTTTTTTTTTTATTTTTACTCTTTTTAAACACCATCAAGATGGTTCAATAGTGCTTAACATATTGAAAGGAAGTTTTTATCTATCCTACGAGTCAAATAATAAAGCTGAAGAGTTTGTTTGCTTGTTTTAACGCGCTAATCTTAGGAACTACTGGACAGATTAAAAAAAAAGTGATAGATAGCTTACTTATCGAGAAAAGCTTTAGACTATAGTTGCTGCAACGGCAGGGGCAAGCAAACTGAAAACACGTAGACGAAGACTCGGTGGAAGGCTAGTTTTTAATAAACCTCTTCTCCATCTTTTTACAAAATAAGCATGGTTTATTAATATACAATAAATAGAAATAACATTTTGAGAGTGTGTATGCACCCTTAGTCGCATTAATTTATTGGAAGCTGATAAATTAATTTAGTTGACATAATTTTTTATGTTATTAATATTTTTAAGGCTTTAAAACATCATGCTGCGACAGGAGAAAGAAAAGTTGCTCTTCTCTCAAAAAACTCAAAACGCGCGGACAAGGTCGGGGATCGCTAATAAATCGAAAAAGATTTTAATGATGAGACACATAAACGTGTTTAGTAAAAAAATCTTTACTAACAATTTGATATAAAGCCAATACGTAGAAACAATATCGGATAGCAACAGATGTAAATACAAGCCAAATTTTTAAGGTTTCTTAAGAACCGAAGTGAAAGCCTATGAGAACTTCTATTGCGAAATTCGAAGCAATTACTATAGACCCCAACGTCACATGTATAACAGTAAGCAGTCTTCTGAGCGTGGTCTTTGACCACGCTCAGAAGACTGCTTGTGCTGGAGCGGAGCCTAGTGAGCATGAGCAAAATTCAGGTATTTCGTATAAATATTGGAAACTATGCATCCTAGCGAAATGAGATCTGTAACAAAATCAAGGCCCATAAGATTTTCTGCAAGTTTTTTTCAGCCTAGTGCTAGTCGGACTTGCGCACTGAGGCTTCCGTGACAACTTTAACTGAATTAGGGAATCCACTTACTTCCTCTTAGCTAAAATACCACAATATTTTGTTGACAGCAAACATAATGTTTCTTCCTACCACATTTCAACAGTGCGATGCTTATAGTTACAGAACAAAGTGGCTGTGACATACGGACGGACAGACAGACAGACATACTTGACGAAACTATAAGGATTCCGTTTATTGTCATTCGGCTACGGATTCCTAAAAAGGGGGCTTTGAATTCGCCCTGTATTTTTTGACGTCGTTGGAATTGTATAATATTTGAGTATGGTGATCTATTTAGGCGTCTAAATAAGTGTGTTTAATTGCGCAGGTGTGTTTATCTGTTAGAATGTATAATGTCTTTCTCCCCAACCGTTTTAGAACACTGACTGAAATAAGGACCTGTTTAACTTCAGCTTCTATGCATTGAAGCGGTAACGCTCAACAAATGTGTATTGTTGATGTTTAAATATCAACAAATGACCATTAGTTTAGTTTGCAATTAGATGATTTATATCGATCGTGTGTCACAGTAACGAAATTCTTTTAAGAATTCGTAACGTATTCGAACAGCAGCTTATTAATATCATTAACTCAGTTACTCTAAAAAAGAAACTTGTGATTTCTATAAGAATAAAAGAACGATTCGAAACAAACAGTGCATGAAAACTTTAAATAAATGAAACTTTCAAGTCACACAAGTTCTTCGTTGTTTGCCATCCATACCAGTGGCAGTGAACAAATAATATAATTTCGGGAAACAATAAACTCAGTTTCTATTAACCTCGCGACTCTGAACGGGGCGGCCGCAGCGCGAACCGCGGAAGGGGTTTTACCTTGTGGTCATGATCACATCGTGTCTGTTTGCGAATAAGACCCTTTCACACTGCGATATTGCAGCCATTGCAGAAAACAGATTGGAGTTGGAAGAACTGGTCACAGAAATGGACACTATTTTTAAAGAATTTGGTCTCAAAATTAACATAAATAAAACGAAAACACTAATTGCTTCTAAAAAGGAAAAATATAGCCCTATCTCAATAAATAACACAAAAATAGAACAGGTTAAAACCTTCAAATATCTAGGTAGCTTGATTACAAGTGACTCCAGATGTACACCAGATATAAAAGCAAGGATAGCGATGGCGAGACAAGCTTATAATGCAAAAAAACACCTGCTCAAAGCCAGAATATCAAGCAAAGTTCGCAAAAAACTTGTTAAAGTGTACATTTGGAGTATAGCACTTTATGGATGTGAAGCGTGGACATTGACAAAGAGGGACCGAGAGAGACTGGAAGCCTTCGAGATGTGGTGCTGGAGGAGAATGGAGCGTATAAGTTGGACGGAGAGGAAAACAAATGAAGAAGTTTTGTCTGTGGTTAGGGAAAAAAGGAGATTAATGGAAACAATAGAGTGTAGGAGGTGACGAATGTTAGACTTACCCATGCTTATTCTACAAAAATATTTTGTTTGAGTTAATTCTATGCAAGTTACATAAAAAATAACCTCTTCATAATATTCTAAAAAAAACCGGCCAAGTGCGAGTCGGAATCGCGCACTGAGGGTTCCGTGGAATAAAGTTAAAGTTGGCACGGAACCCTATCCATGGAATCCTAATCCACATTTAGTAACCTACAGCAATATTTTGTTGACAGCAAATATAACTTGGTTTTTCATAGTGTTTGTTTGAAGTACAAAGTTATGTTTGCGGTTGTTGAAAATGTGTTTTATCTCAAAAACTTCTCGTTCGATCCCGTTCGAACCAATTTTCGTTGAAAGTATTTGTTAAGATCTACATTATGTATTTATTTTAAAATTTACACTCGATTAAATTAGAAGTTAGATGGGGGGGACGCCCATTTTACCACTTTGGAAGCGTCTAGCTATGAAACGTTAAAATTTAAAAGAAAATGGTTTTTGAAACCTCTATGTCATTTAAAAAGACCTATTCATAGACTCCTCACACGCATAGGTTGGAGTAAAATTGTTTTTGTTTGTTTTAGTTTTATGTATGGGAGCCCCTCCTTAAATGTCATTATTTTTTGTATAAGAATCGTAAAGCAGTTAACAGGATACATCTTCCTACCACATTTCAACAGTGTGATGCTTATAGTTACATACAGAATAAAGTGGCTGTGACATACGGACGGACAGACAGACAGACAGAGAGACTTGACGAAACAATAAGGGTTCCGTTTTTTGCCATTCGGCTACGGAACCCTAAAAATACAAAACGAATGGGGAAACTCGCACCCTCGCTCGGCGCTCGCATTTATATCTATGAAATACTGCGCCGTAAGCTACGATGCGGCCCCCTGGTGTTGGTAGCTTTGACTCGCTCACTAGTGTCGCAATAAGAAATTTATTTTGTAGGTTTTTTGTTCATTTATCAAAAAATTTTGTTCATATGTATTTCGCGTCAGTATCGCTTGTACAACCACCCCTGAGTCGCTAGTCGATGACCCACGAATAAGTTTCATTTATGTGTAGATCCTTAATGTTTAATACTTACGTATATTAAAATGAACTCAATTGACAGTACCCGGTAGCAAAATTATTCGTATTTTTTTAAATAAGTAGGTCGGGTTCTCTCAGACAACCATTTTTCAGTTCAGTAAGTAATAACCAAATAAAAATCCAAGTGAAGGATTTCAAGTAAATTGAAACTGTGCTCATTGAGCCTCGAGCACGCGACCTGGTTGGAAAGTTTTGGCTGCACTGAAAAAGGCTGAGGATCCAATATAAATGCAAATGCCGAAAGACAAACAGATTGCGGGAAATATTAATGTTCAAGAGACCTCCGTAGCCACCTCCCTACGGTAAGTTAAAAATGGGATCTGATTATGTTTCTTACAAAATTATCCATACGGTAATATGGTATATTGTCATCGTCAGTTACTATCTTTTCTTTATCTCGATGTAAAGTTCAAGAGCTTGGATATTACATTTTTAATGGTTTTATAATTTAGCTACGCGATAGACCCAGAAAACGATGGCATGACGAGCTGGACTCATTTAACAGGGACTGGAAGGCAGTTGTCTAAAGTTGTGGTGAGTGGAAAAGGGGTAGAGAGGCCTTTTCTCTGCAGTGGGACACTATGGGCTCATAATAATAATAATTTATAAAGATACTACTAGCTGACGACGACTATCAACTCGTCGACAACAACTGTTTTATCAAATACCTCTGCGCAAAAATGTCGCCCTAGTACCAGCTTCTAAAAGTAAATCCGACTTACGCAAAGTTTCCGACATCTGAAGGTTGAACCCAGGCCCAAAGACTCCGTTCATCGGGAATATTTTGTTTTATTATGATTGATTGACAGATCACCCCTGGTTATATTCTAATGGGCTTTTTGTCTCAACCCCGGGCTTAACTGCTACAGGTGAAAAATTATTTTGTTTTCAAAGTTATTTTGAAGGTTGATTGGCAGAATTCACCTGGAGCCCTGTTTGCCACGTTTAGCCCGTGATTAGATTCTAATAACCTTTCTATTAAATGTTACTTTCAATTCAAATCACGTAATAAGCAACTTTCTCAGAATTAAAATAAAATTATTTTGGACAAATTAAAGGACCTTTTTTTACGGTTCTCAAAACATTACAACAAGTGCGCGCACAGCTACTAAGGTCATCAAATTTTCAAATTTCACATTTGCTTCATTTCCAAACATTCAAATTGAAATACACCTGTGACTCAGTAATAACACGGGACATTATGACCTCGCAAACCAGGAAACACAATTTAAATTTTCACTTTGAGTTTGTGTAATTTCTTAACTAGTTCGAACGCAGTAAATCTGTCGCTGCAAAGTTTCCAGGTGAAGGTGGGGTTGGCGGGGGAAGGATAGTCCAGGGAAATCTGTGAAGTTGATTCGGTGGCGTCGAAAAATCGAAGCCATTTACCTCCGCATGTAAAATTCATTCACGAATAAAATAGACATTAGAGCTACAGAACTGTGATGTGACTACTTTAATGTGAGGGGCTTACTGCTGTCATTTATATAAGGTCACCTTGTTTTAAGTGATTATATTTGAAGGGTCAATTCAGCACAATAACTGTAACTTAAGTTGTAGATAACACTTTATTTTTTTAGAAAATTTGATCTTCATGTAACTATTTTTTTTCCAGATATTTTATTTTTATTATGTAATGTTAAGATTAGAGGAAAAGAGGAATTAGGCAATAGACTGAAAGTGGCAACGCCGATGACGTTAATAACTTTGATATTGTTAGGGTGCTGTTGAATTTTAAAAAAAAAATGGTCTAGAAAAATAAAAAATCGCGATTTCCCAAAGAAATGGTAGTGTCCTATTTCTATGATGTATACAAAGACACAATGAAAATATTATCACTTAAAACGATATTATATATGAAACTAACAGCAGCGCGGCTGTTGCGCGACCGTCGCGCTGCTAAGGTCGCCTGAGTCTGAAAGCGCTCAAAGACGAAGCATAAATTAGGGTATTCTAGTCCCAACTAGAATTATAAATCTTAAAGTGTGTATTTGTATTTTGTTTCTACTCTTAAATGGGTAAAATGTATTTCTTTTTTTTAATACCATCAAGATGGTTAAATAGAGCTTAACCCATTGAAAGGAGGTTTTTATCTATAATACGAGTAATATAACAAAGCTGAAGAGTTTGTTTGCTTGTTTTAACGCTTATATGTTAAGAACTACTGGTCGGATTAAAAAATAATTTTGTGTTAGATAGCTTATTTCTCGAAAAAGGCTTACGGCTATAGTACATCACGCTGCAACGACAGGAAGGAAGCAAACTGAAAACACGTGGACAAAGTCAGGGTGGAAGGCTGGTTTTTAATAAACCTTTTCTCCATCTTCTAAAAAATTAATATGTTTTATTAAAATACAATAAATAAAATAAACATTTTGAGAGTGTGTATGCATCCTTAGTCGCATTAATTAATTGGAAGCTGATAAATTAATTTAGTTGACATTAATTTTCATGTAATTAATATTTTTTGAGAAAGAGATAAGCAAACGCGCGGATAAGGTCGGAGACCGCTTGTAAGTCAATAAAAATTATAATGATAAGACACATAAATGTGTTTGGTTAAAAAAATCTTTACTAACAATTTGATATATAGCATGGTTTCAGTACCTTAGGCCAATACGTAGAAACAATATCGGATCGCAACAGATGTAATTACAAGCCAAATTTTTAAGGTTTCCTAAGAACCGAAGTGAGAAGCCTACGAGAACTTCTGTTGGAAAATTCCTAGCAATTATTACAGACCCCAACGTCACATGTATAATACTATCCCAAAGTAATTTCAAGGCCTCATAATCTTGTATGATTAAATCTCGTATTTCAATGAATGGCGGCGTAACTAACTCATTAATTCACAAAGGAAAGTTATTTTGGCTTAGGCAAAAGCAAACACGATTTAATTTTCTAGCTACAAAAGGGAAGGTGACGTGTAATATATATTTTTTTCTCTTTTGACCATAGTTATTATTTATTATTATTATTACAACAAAATCCACAGCTCTCAAAATTACAGTTTTACATGTTTCTTTATACTAAATACCAGGGTCAAACTGAAAGTTCTTAGAAAATCAAAAACTGATTACATTAGCCAGTTATTAGTTTTATTATATCTTTTCAAAATATTGTCCATTGACGTCAATACACCGCTGCATGCGATGGAACCACTGGGAAAAGCACTTTGCCCACTCGTCCTTAGGGGTCTCTTCAATGGCATCGCGATACGCAGCCACCGCTTCTTCAGCATTCATAAACCGCTTTCCTTTGAGTTTTTCTTTAATTTTTGGAAATAAATAAAAATCACAAGGCGCGAGGTCGGGGCTATACGGCGGGTGACCCAGTAATTCAACGTTTGATGTCGCCAAATAGTCGATCGTTCGCTTGGCGGTGTGCGACGAGGCGTTGTCGTGGTGAAGGAGGATCCTACTGCGAGGTCGTTTCTCTCGAACTTTTTCCAAGACAAGTGGCAAACAATTGGTAGTGTACCATTCTGCAGAAACTGTTTTTTGATCCTCTAACACAATTGTTGCGAAATGACCTATCCTTCCAAAGAACGAGGCCACCATTTTTTTCCCGCACTTCGATCTCTCTTCACTTTAGTTGGCAACTCCTCGAAAGGAAACACCCACTGAGCAGATTGTCTTGTGGTTTCAGGATCATAACAGTAAATCCAGCTTTCGTCACCTGTTAGTATGTCGAACACAGCATTTGAGTCACCTCCGTTAAATCTTTCAATCATTTTACGGCACCAATCCACACGATGGAGTTTTTGAGCCTTAGTCAAATTATGAGGTATCCACCGGGCGCAAAGCTTCCTGACCGCTAAATGTTCGTGGAGGATTTTGTGCACTTGACTCATACCGATGCCTAAGCTTATCCGAATCTGCTGATAGGTCACTCTTTTGTCAGTCTCTATCATACGCCGCACAACACAGATGTTATTTTCAGTCGTCGCCGTAGAAGGCCGTCCCTCACGTACATCATCAGTGAGATTAGTGCGACCACGTTTAAACTCATTAAAACAGTTGTAAACAGTCGCACGAGATGGGGCTTCATCGTGAAAGGCCAATCGTAGTCTATCATAACTTTCTTGTTGACTTAAATGACATCGAAAGTCATAAAAAATCATTACACGAAAATTTTCTCGAGTTAAATTCATGTTGACGTGACACAGACAATTTTCAATTTGCCGCCAAATCGTAAAACAAATGACAAAGGAATGAAATATATACTCAGTAATATTGGCAAAGAGTTCTATTTTCAAATTTTAGAATATTTTTTTTATTATATTGTTTATAAGTGGCCAGTTCTAAGAACTTTCAGTTTGACCCTCGTATACAGCCAACATTGGATTTACATTTTATAAACAAATAACATATAAGTGAGTGTGACTGATGTCGTCAACCTTTCTATGTAACCATTTACAATTATCATGTGTGTGTGTGTGTGTGTGTAATTTTGTAATACGACACACTTATAGTTATTAAGTATTTACAATATCGTTAGTTATCTTTTAACTGTGCTGTTGAAAAGTTCAGCAAATAAATGATTTATTTTTATTTCGATTTTTGAATTTGTAACTTTGTTTGGACTATTTATGAGGTTAAAATATCAAAAAGTTTCTCTTCTCTTCTCTTTTATTGCCTCTATAACTTTACTTGCACCGCCTGTATATATATTTGTCTCTGTCCTGACCTATGGTTGACTGGTAGAGAATGCTGGCGTTGGCGTTAAGTCCGCCATGTACCTACAATTTTATGTTGTGTGCATGAAGTTTTTAAATAAATAAATAAAATAAAAAGTCCAGGCCGTACGTCTTGAGCGGGGAGACGGAGGAGTGTTTGAAGGTAAAATGTTTAGGTTTTTTGCATAAATATCGGAAACTATGCATCCTAGCGAAATGAAACCTTCTACAAAATCAAGACCCATTAGATTTTTTTCAGTCCTATTTTGAACGGATTTCAAAAACCGGCTCAGTACTAGTCGGACTTGCGCACTGAGGGTTCCGTGACAACTTTAACTGAATTAGGGAATCCACTTACTTTCACTTAGCTAAAATACAACAATATTTTGTTGACAGCAAATATAACTTTGGTTTTCATAGTGTTTGTATGAAGAACAAAGTTATGTTTGCGGTAGTTGAAAATGTGTTATAACTCAAAAACTACTCGTTCGATCTTGCCGTTGAAAGTGTTTGTTAAGATCTACATTATAGATTTTTTTCAAATTTTACAGTTAAGAAATTAGAGAGACGCCCATTTTACCACTTTGAAAGCGTCTATCTATCAAATGTTAGACTTTAAAAGGAAATGGTTATAAGATCTTCTATGTTATATTAAAATACCTATCCATAGACCCCACACGCATAGTTCTGTCATAAAAAAAAAGTTTTACGAGTAGTTTTAGGCATGGGAGCCCACTCTTAAATATTAATATTTAATTTTTGTATAAGAATCGTAAAGCGGTTAACAGGATACATCTTCCTACCACATTTTAACAGTGTGATGCTTATAGTTACAGAATAAAGTGGGTGTGACATACGGACGGAAAAACAGACAGACAGACATAATTGATGAAACTATAAGGGTTCCGTTTTTTGCCATTCGGCTACGTATTCTCAAAAAATGGGCTTTTGATTCGCCTTGTATTTTTTGACGTAGTTGGAATTGGATAATATTTAAGTATGATGATCAATTTAGGCGTCTAAATAAGTTTGTTTAATTTCGCAAGAATATTATTTTTATCTGTTAGAATATAATATCGTTCTGCCCAACAGTTTCCGAGCACTGACTTATCTAAAGACCTGTTTAACTTCAGCCACTATCCATTGAAGTGATAACGCTCTACACAGGTGTATGAGTTAATGTTTAAATATCAACAACCGACCATTGGTTTAGTTTGCATTCCGATGATTTGTATGGATCCTGTGTTACAAAATAACGAAAAGCTTTTAAGAACTCGTAACGTTTTCGAACAGCTATTTGATTTAAAATTAACGTCATTAACTAAGTTAATTTAAGAAAAAACTAGTGATTTCTATAAGAATAAAAGAAAGATTCGAAAAAAACAGTGCATGTAAACTTTAAATAAATGAAACTTTCAAGTCACACAAGTCCTCCGTTGTTCGCCGTCCAAACCAGCGGCAGTGAACAAATAATGTAATTTCGGGAAACATTTAACTCAGTTTCTATTAACCTCGCGACTCTGAACGGGGCGGCCGCAGCGCGAACCGCGGAAGGGGTTTTACGTAATTCGATCGCATCCTTGTGGTCATGATCACATCGTGTCTGTTAGCGAATAAGACCCTTTCACACTGCGACTTTAAGCATCGATGCAGTCGCGCGATTGAAAACGCGCTTCAGCATCGCGACTCACGAAATGAACAGAGGTCGTATTCATTTGACAGTTCAAAACGTACGGTATGATCTGTCAAACGGCAAAGAACAAAGCGTTTGACAGATCATATCGTATGTTAGGAACTTTCTAATGAATACGATTGCTTTACATAATTCCACCTCAGATTTATTTTAGCATCCATGCAGTCGCGCGTTAGCATCGATGCAGAAACGCGACTGCATCGATGCAATCGCGCTTAAGTATCGATGCTTAAGAGTCGCCAAAATTCAGTACATAATTTAACAATTTCCAGTTTCTGCATCGCGGTTAAGTCGTAGTGAGTAAAGGGTCTTAGGTACAACAAGGTTCTTAGGGTTTTGGTTCGAAGTCAATTGGAACACAACGCAGTAATCTGGTCTCCACATGAAACTAAATATAGTATTATGGTGGAGCGTGTGCAAAACAAATTTATCAGATATCTTTATTTAAAAATGTACGGTGTCTACCCGTTCTTTCCTCTGATGCATCCTACCTTGTTTATTCTAGGCATGGCGGGATATAATGAGCTTAAAGTACGAAGGGAATTTGCTCTTACAGTTTATATTTACAAAGTTTTGCGTGGTAAGCTGCATAATGCAGCTTTTTTGGAGCGGCTGGGGCTCTGTGTCCCTAACAAATACGTTTGGCGCCGACGTCGCCCCCCGCTGCTGGAGGTGCCGACGGCGAAAACAAACCTGCTCAAGGAGTCGCCCCTGACGCGCGCACTCCGCACTCTTAAAATTATAAACAATAGATTAGATCTGTTTATTTGTACCCTGAGTGAATTTAACAGAGTAGCACTAGCGGTAATTTGTTATAATAATTAATTAAATAGAAACTTTGTGTAATACTTTGTGGTTAAATAAGCATATGGCTGTACTGTCGCATTGGGTGATAAATCCTGTAATGATAGTATAAGTTAAATAAATAAATACAAATACAAATACAAAAACATTCCCTTGTCATTGCAATCGTAAACAATTGTATGGAAAGCCGCCATACAACACACGTGTACGCTCCGTTTATACGAGTGTGGATCGCCGCGCTGAAATATTGCAATGACTTGCTACTTTTACTTTCTACCATTTGCCCACTGACATATTTTATTTTTACTAAGCTTTTTGCTGTATTTTTTTAATAGAAAAATAAACATTAAACAATGAACAATACTTACTATGCTCCAATTATGACTCACTTAAATAATGTCGCTTTTAAATTATTAATTTGATCGATGTAACTGTTTAGCTGTCATAGATATTTTAAAGCAAAGACTATGTGTAGCAAACGAATTTATCTCAATTAAGTCATGTCCCGAAAATAAGATAGTTATTAGTTTCATAGGTAATAAAAGAAAATGTAATATTAAAAGTGCAAAACTTAAGTTCTAAGTTCTTAATTAAAGAAGTTGTCATGTAGTTAAACTCACTTTACTTACTAATATTCCGAATCGTTTTCCAATTATCATACTCGTAATTACGCGTGCAAACAATCAACAATCGATAGTTTGCTTACTGATTCGCAACAAATTAGAAATGAGCGAACCATTTGTATTTCAATCAGCGGGATTAACGAATCACATTGCAGCTGTGTCGCTGATTGCAATTATGTTATATTGTTCCAATCCATCAAAATAGCTCACAAAATGACTGCTATTTGTATTAGAAACTATACAGAAATAACATTGTGCTCATTGTTTTTTTCCGACTTAAAAAACAGGAGTTTCTCAGTTAGACCTGCATATTTGCATATATGTATGTGTGTGGATGGACAGTTGTTGATGCGGTTTTCATTAAAGTGTTTGTTACACTGAGGAGATGGTTTAAGTAACTATTTAGAACGAAATAAATAATCAAAATTATACCAGGTATACTTTAAAATATCCAGAATAGGAATGCATTCATCCATGAGGTGATCAAAATTCCGTTTACCATAAAATTTGACTCGTAAAAATGTAAATATATTTGTTTGCAATTGATTCGCATTTGGCTGAACCAATTTTAATGCGGTTTTTACAAAAATATTTGGTATGTTAAGGAGAAGGTTTTAGTAACTAGTTTTCAGTTTCAGGTAGGGCATTTTAACTAAAAACAAATGAAAAAATATTTTACACAAAAATTTAACCACCTTAAAAAAGGACTAAAATAGGATAAACTCATTTGAAGTCGGTGCATGATGTGCGTACGTAGACTGCTGCTGTCCGTTAAGGTTGACATCATGCACCGACTTCAAATGAGGTTGTTTCTTTTGTTATCTTTATTTTAGTCCTTTAGCATGCTTTCACTTAAATGACGGCGTAAAACGTCTTTCAGTAATATTTAATCACAAGTTTTACAGAATATGAAAAATTTTGGTATCAGTAGCACTAAAGGTGAATTTTTCCAGACAACTTTTGTGTTAACTAATAAATAACTTATTGAGTCCCCAATGGGAGGAGGGTGGTTGGTGTCCAATGGTAGAGGGTATCTTTTAAAAGTATTACGGGCCTATTTATTTGATCGATATTCAGCGAATTTATCATTTTTTACTTTTTGAGTTAAAACATAGGATTATATTCTATATTGTGCGTCCTCGAAAAAAAAGTTTCTATATAAATAAATAAATAAATATTGGACACCAATCACATACAGTGCTCTGATCCCAAAGTAAGTAGCTAACGCACTTGTGTTATGGAAATCAGACACAACGGCCAGACCCGAGACAATATAGTTTTTTTATTTTGTTATTTCTATATTGACCCGACCGGGAATCGAACCCGGGACCTCGGAGCGGCGACGCCTTGAAACCAGCGTGCTTAGCCACTACACCACGGAGGTGTTCTGATCAGAAACAATTATTTTAATAAATCTGAACTACCATAGGCCAGAGGTGACCGCGCACACGTATGGGCTCTGTATGTTTGTAGTTCAATTAGTCCGGTGATGTCAATTTGAGCGCAAACACGCGACCGTCCCCCCTCTCCTCTCATTACACGCTAATGAGCTCCGGCGGTAATTAACGCGAAGCGCGAACAAAAACAATCGCGCGTAGCGAGGCCTGCGCGATTGGCCATGTCAAAGTTTGCAGGAGACTAGAGATATATCATGAGAATACCTTCAACAACTTTTTTTGCTATCGTTAATAAAATTGTTTTACCTTCGAGGAAAATATGGAAAATAAAAGAAGTCTTTTCAAATCACTGCGTTGTACATCTTGTTGTTGTTCATCAGCCTGTCTTGCTGTCAACGTCTTCTCAAAAAATTGTGGAGAATGAGAAATTTATATTTATAGACGAGCTCATCACGTCTCATAATCTCTTCCGAGGTAAAAAATATTAACAGAGTTTACAGGGGGCTTATTTTTTACGAATAAGTTTTTGTCATACAGCTGCATTTGAAGACGGATTCAAGCTCCAGGAATGGGAAAGATTCGGCATCAAAGTCAATAGCAAATACATCTCTCACCTCCGGTTTATTGATAATACAATATTTGTGCAGGCAAAGATGAGATTAAGGAACTACAGTCGAAAGCCTTAAACGAGCCTTACAACAAGTGGTTCTAAGAAAGAGGTCTATCAACGAATCCAACGCGGCCGGCTAGGCAGAGGTCGGGAAACTGCGCAAGAGCGTCTTCTCGTCTCATCAACCTCAGTGTTTGAAGACGAAAGTCTTCAACGGGTGTGTGTGTACTAGTGAGAACGTACGGATCCGACACATAGTTTCATATGTGCTCAAAATCTCAAATATAACAACAGACAGAGCTTTGGCTTTTGGCGAGAAATAAAGAAACGTGTGGAATAAAGAAAACGTTAGTAGTCATATTTATAATTCTAAAATTAAGACTGTAGTAGAAATATGAAATTTATTACAATATTTTTTTATCTTATCCTCCTTATCAGGTACAGAGCACTTGTAACAGATGTGTCGATTTTGATCTTGTTGGGTTCATCGTTGCTCTCAATATGACTTATGGGAGTAATGAAGACCGCTGGAACTGCTACACTCACTTTATTTCTTCTAGCTGGGTAGGCGTATTTCTATACATTGTATTTTGGTCTGTCTTCATTCTGAAAAAATAATGTGTATATATTTTATATTACGTTAATGCTTTTCATTCCATTTGTTAGAAACAGCGTCCTCTTGGAGAGCTGAGGGCTTGGATATATAACAATTTCTTGAGAAATAAGATCTAGCTAGAGTTTATCTCTATATAATAGCCAATGAATAAAAGCATTTTAATCACTTATCCTTGTATTACTTTTACGTACTTACTTTTTCAAAAAATCAAATATTGTTGCGTTGTACTGCAAACGACTTGTCCTCGTTATTTTAATATTTTTTCATAATTTTTAACTAAATCTTTTGTAAAACTTCGAAAATTTGTCACAATATGATAGCATAACGTCAATCTGTCAACTGACAGTCTACTAAACAGTTCAAAAATTTAAAGATTACAGAAAAACATGTATCTTCATATTTTAATACACAAAATTTTAACATTTGCTAACCCTGCCAAACATATTGATCGCAATTTTGTTCCGTTATTGATTTCTCTTAGATTTCACTGGAATATCATGATATATTTCGACAATATTCATAAAAAAGATCGCTTAACTTGTTTCTGGACGTGTCATTCACGGCCATGTTTACGTTAGAATGACGTCATCTTCGTCAATGCTATCGAGTTTACTACACGACACGAGAGTGCTTCGTGATGCCGACTAACGTTGTACTACGTAAACTCGCTACGATAACGTGACGAATACGTCAAAAGTTCGTGATTGGGGTACTGTTGCTCTAATGTGAAAGCGCTCTAAAAGTCGATGTCAGATACAATAAGAAACATATCTAATGTCAATGTCAGATAGAACTTATCCTACCGAATAAGTATAAATTAACGACAGTTACGTCAATAATTGCTAACAAATAGGTGAAAAATCGACTGCTAAAAACCAAAAAAGCATAAATGGCAAACCTTGTCAGGCTTGTTCACAATGTATCGACAAATTACAATCTAATGGACTTAAAAGATTATAAACTCGCCGATTTAACATTACGAAGGTGACATAATTACACATTCTATCAATACGTTTATTCTTAGAAAGTCGAAGTGTCTTTCGTAGCGTTATAGCATCTTTCGTAGTACAAAGAGCTCTCGTACACTCTAATGTCTCGTAGCCTCTCGCCGTAGCAATTTTTTGTCGTCGTATGGATCAATATTTGTAGCAATACCAATAATTTCATATAAGGTTTTATTCAAGGTAAGGCAAAGAGGATGAAATAAGTGTCACATGTCAGCGTTTGTGGCGTCTAAGCTCTGAAATAAATAAATAAATTAACTAACTTTAAAACAATGAAGTTCTTAGTTCAACCTGTAAGTTTGTATGTATTTATTTGACGACCGTCTGGTGTAGTGGTCGAGAAATCGCCAACTACGCAGCGGGTGCGGGTTCGATCCCCGCACAATATAAACATTTGTGTGCATGAACATGTCTGTTTGTATTGGTCTGGGTGTTTTCTATGTATATCATGTATGTATTTCCAAACAAAAAGTATTTAAGTATTATATCTGTTGTCTGGCACCTATAACACAAACTTTGTGTAGCTTACTTTGGGACTAGATGGCGATGTGTGGGAATGTCCAAAGGAAAGGAAAGGATTTATGTATGTTTATCCGAGGATATCTCGCATTTGATGCGATTTTCAGTAATGTATTTGTTATACTGATGAAAAGGTTAAAGTATTTTAGTTTCATCAGGTACATTGTTACTTACACAATAACGAAAAACGAGGATTCAAATGCACAAATAACAAGCCGCCTTTAAAAAACACTAAGGATGTCCGTTATAATTGACATGATGCACCGATTTTAAATAAGTTTGTTTCTCCTATTAACGTTATTTATTAATTTTACTGTTTTTTTGAGGTGGTTATTTTTATTTATTAAAACTTGTTTTATTTACAAAGTAAACCTACTGAATAGAAGGTATTTTTTTCCTAACATCCTCCCGGGGTGTCGTATGCAAACGTTGGCACCGGAAGGATGACTCGGCCGCGACGTGACGCGACCAGCTGTTTAAAGACCCTCATGTAACGGGACGGGATGGATCGAGCCTTACGTGAACGGTTATTTTGACACAAAAGAAGGTATAATTTATTTCTTCGTTGTTATTTTAAATATTGTGCTGTCACTATACATAATTTATAACACGAATTGCACTTGTAAAATGCAACTGTGTCGGACTAGGAATCTAACTCTGTTTTTTAAGCTATCCGTTGAAGAAAGCACTTGCAAAATCGCTTGTGGCCTTGCACGCAGGCAAAACACAGGGTTCAATTCCTTGTCTAAAAAAGTTGCTTTTTACAAGTGTATTATTTATTTCAATTTTACTTGCACTTGTCGAAACCTTGTGGCTATCGGAGTTATGATCTTTCACTTTGCTAGCGTGACGCATCTTAATATGATGACACTGCACGCACTGATAAAAGAGCAAATTAAACGCTTGATACAGTTTTATTGACTAGGAATGCATTTGTAGAGTTTTCAAAATTAAAAGTTATTTTTCTTAGGACCTAATGTTAGACGGATAATCAATTTCGACATTACTATGGTAGACAACACTGGAGTATAAGAACAGCACTAGAGCTGTTAAATAGATTTGTATTTATAGATTAGTATTTGCCATTAGACTGATTGTATTGTATTGTCCAGCCCTTATATTTTACTGCATTGTTATGATTATTTAATAAGAATATTTATCAACTAGCCCGCTAATGTGTATTTTTGGAAGAAGTTTGCGATCATTAAAAAATAAAAAGGATTTTATGACATCAAATGATCTTATTACATATCATTCTAACTATAACATTATCAGAACTCTTGTATTTTAAGAAAACATACAACAAATATGTTTTCTTGATATAGTTAAATTTTTAAAAAAGCTGCTAGTGATCTCAAACTGTTTTTGAAGTGTGTACGAATATATTAACTACTAGCTCTAACACTGACACTAAACAGCCTTTTTTTACTATCCAAAACGCTATTTTTCATTGACAAGCACATCTCGAGCTTTGGATTTACCTCTTGGTTTAACTCAGCTGCGACGGATGGAATTATTATACGTCTGTTGACGGACAAGACAATGCTTTTGTAACTAAGAAAAGTTGGAAAATAAATGTTACTTTAAGCATATTTTTACAGTCTCATGAAAGAGGAAATGTAAAACTTATTAGAAAAAATATTTTAATAAACCGACTTCAAAATGATCTAAAGCTTACGTACACCAACAGTCTACGCACATCATGCTCCGATTCCAAATGAATCTGTTTCTTCTAAATAGAAGGCAAACGCGTTATTTTAAACTTTTAAGTAAGTTTTTTATGTAGACTGTTTAATTCTTTTTACTATTTTATCTTATACGAGTAAGTTTAACGTTTCGTACATGAAACTATAAAAATATACTTTAAGTTTAGTTTTTTGAATGCGGTATTTTTTTAAATATTTTTTTTTCTTTTTGTTACTACCGATATATCGAAAACTACTGGACTAATTTTATGAAACTTACACTGTAGGTACCTTATGTTGACAAATACCTAAAAAACAAGAATCATCTTGATATGGCTTCTCGTTTTTAAGAATTCTATGTATAAACTTACAAATCGACAAACATACATACATTTACGAAATTCAACGTGCCCAAAAGGTTGTAAAGCATTAGATAGCGAAGCGACATCAATTTCTAAGTTGAATTTATTCTGTAAAGAATAACTGCTTGGGCCATCTGTTTCATAAACAGACGGCTAGATGGCGCTAAGCGTCACGCAATTGACGTTTTCATAAGAAACCACAAATTTCGCAGGGTCGAACTAACAGCACGGTAGCTCAATTGGTAAGAGCGTTTGGCCCGGTTTGCCAAAGGTTGCTGGTCCAAGTCCCGCCCGTGCGCAAATTTTTGGTTTCTTATTTCATCTTTATAAATGTTAATGTTTTAAGATTGTGGAAGTAAAAGATTGTGTTTTTTTAAGAACCTTTAAATTAAGTATCGACGAGAAAAACAGCTTTAGATACCTATACTTATGATCTTAGTTTTAAAATGTACAGTTTTTGGTTTCTTATTTCATCTTTATGAATGTACAGAGTCACTAAACAATGATAAAGAGATACCATTGGGAGACCTAAACTGTTCTAGACACTAATCTTATCAGCAATTAACCCAAGCACCCTATCATTAATTTTTTTCATTGCTTAGTGAGAGGTTCATCAGAAAGCATATTTTTGGTCAGGGAAAAAAATTATCTTAACTATCTCCCATAAACCACTTTCTTCCTATCCTTTATCTCCTATACTATTTTTCATCGACATCTTCAATCTTCATCCTTAAGTATGGATTTTTCTCTGTGGTTTTAAATAAGCCCCGACAAATAGTTCTCATCAGTCCTCGCTTAAAACAAAGCGTCTCAACCTATCCAAAATCATCTGATTTTGCCAAGCAAATTTCAACTAAAAGACCAAACACAAAGATCTTGATTTTAAACAAGACTAAAGTTTTAGAATGTTTTTAACACTTACAGTGTCATATTTTATATTCATAAGGATGAAAATAAGAAAACAAAAATTTTCGCACGGGTGGGACTTAACGTAAGTGTTAAAAACATTCTAAAGCATTAGATAGCGAAGCGACATCAATTTCCAAGTTGAATTTATCCTGTAAAGAATAACTGCTTGGGCCATCTGTTTCATAAACAGACGGCTAGATGGCGCTAAGCGTCACGCAATTGACGTTTTCATAAGAAACCACAAATTTCGCAGGGTTGGACTGACAGCAAGCACGGTAGCTCGATTGGTAAGAGCGTTTGGCCCGGTCTGCCAAAAGGTTGCTGGTTCAAGTCCCACCCGTGCGCAAATTTTTGTTTTCTTATTTTCATCTTTATGAATATAAAATATGACACTGTAAGTGTTAAAAACATTCTAAAGCAATAGATAGCGAAGCGACATCAATTTCCAAGTTGAATTTATCCTGTAAAGAATAACTGCTTGGGCCATCTGTTTCATAAACAGACGGCTAGATGGCGCTAAGCGTCACGCAATTGACGTTTTCATAAGAAACCACAAATTTCGCAGGGTTGGACTGACAGCACGGTAGCTCGATTGGTAAGAGCGTTTGGCCCGGTCTGCCAAAAGGTTGCTGGTTCAAGTCCCACCCGTGCGCAAATTTTTGTTTTCTTATTTTCATCTTTATGAATATAAAATATGACACTGTAAGTGTTAAAAACATTCTAAAGCATTAGATAGCGAAGCGACATCAATTTCCAAGTTGAATTTATCCTGTAAAGAATAATTGCTTGGGCCATCTGTTTCAGAAACAGACGGCTAGATGGCGCTAAGCGTCACGCAATTGACGTTTTCATAAGAAACCACAAATTTCGCAGGGTTGGACTGACAGCACGGTAGCTCGATTGGTAAGAGCGTTTGGCCCGGTCTGCCAAAAGGTTGCTGGTTCAAGTCCCACCCGTGCGCAAATTTTTGTTTTCTTATTTTCATCTTTATGAAGACTAAAGTTAGTCTTGTGGTAGGTTTGCAAGCTGTTAAGTGTAGCAGACGGATAGCGACTCTCGTTGATAGATGAGTCCAGTTTCTAGCGCGATTCCATCGCCACTCGTATAGCTATTACGTAACTTTGTTGCTATTGCTTTACAAATATAAGTGATGTCTTTGCAGTATTGTTAAGCCCCTAACCAAGCACTTACTTACTAGCATTTGAGAGCACTAGTAAATAATCTGCTTGAAAACTCTTTACAGCGCGTCCGCCGCGCTCACTCCGGCTATGACACACTGATTGTAATCGAATTACTATCGTTTGGAAACTATGTAATCACACAGCCGTTTTTCTCGACAAATGCATTTGCATTGCCACTTCCGCTGATGTATGAGACTTTTATTCGACTATGAAGTAGTTGGGATATGTTCTACCCTAAACTCCTATTGCATTGGGATGTAAACATTTGACAAAAGTTGAATTGTTTGTGTGCAGTGAGTTGTTACGCCAAGAATTCATCAATAGATGCTGTTGGTGTTAACTTATGTTAACTTTATCCCCAGTGGTGAGATTATAAAAACAATACCCATCAGCTAATTTCAAAAGTGCACTAACAAAAAATTTTGCGTATTAAAGTAAAAGTAAGCTCGCATCATTTACCAAATTACAAGTTAAAGCCATTTTACCGTAACTATTTTAAATGACGACCATCCGTAGCGACGTGTGGAGCCACCAAAGAGCATAAGTCAGCAAGTTGGCATTCGCGACTTCTAGCGTTAATAACGGTAATTAATACCGTTACCGTTATAACGTAGCGGACAACGACCCGGTGTAATGTCCACTCGGCAACGCAGGTATATCTTTGTCAACGCTTCTGCACTTTGCATACCGGGAATGTTCGTGGAATTAAGTGTTTTACCATCTAAATTTGTTTAATCTCTGTTTGTTTTCACTATTAGTTTGGGGTGCTATGTGTTGTTGTGAGTAAGAGTTTTGTACTTTCTGAGGATGTGTGTAAAGACAGAATGGTAAAAGATAGTAAATAATTTCATGCCTACCGAGACCGCTTTTTTCTAAACCACCGCCAGATTTGCATGTTATTCATATTGTTAAACCTAAGTTAAAGGCTCTAAAAAAAACTGATAATGTCTCATATTATCACGACACTCGTCACAAACCTCATTGGTTTATTAAATTTAATTTGTGTAACTTTTATATTTGATTAAATAAATTTAATCACTCGCATTAAGATGGCGTGTGATATTTATTGATTAATGTCTGAATTTTACAACTAATCCTCACGGATGTGTTTTTCAACAGTCAGTCAGTTATGCTTTCGTTTGTGCAACCGCCGGTGGCCTTTTGATCCGTGAGCGTCTATAATTAGTATGATCCCACACGGGAGGAATCCGAAAACGATAACTGAATTTTGTGAGAACTAACTTCTATATGTCACGTTATTTTCATTGATTTTTATATAGTTTTCACGTGAAAATCGAACGCCATATTCAAGCTAGTGATTCAAAAGTAGGGCCCCAAAATACCTATCTAAACTAATATTATAAAGCTGAAGAGTTTGTTTGTTCGTTTGTTTGAACGCGCTAATCTCAAAAACTACTAGCCCGATTTGAAAAAATATTTTTACGTTTGATAGTCCATTTATCGAGGAAGGCTTTAGGCTATATAACACAAAGATACAATTCATAAGACCACAGCAGAAATGAAAAATGTTGCGAAAACGGGAGAAAGATATTCCTTTTGAGAGCTTCCGCTGCATACGCTGCGGAAACCGCTTAAGTTACACAAAAATCATGTATGACAGGATTGTTCAACATTAAGAGTTCTATAATAAAGTCCGCGACAGCATATGTCTATCTTTTATGGTTGACTTATTACAACCTTTTTTATGTTAATAAATTTGTAAAAAAATAATGCATTATTTTTAGAGGTGTATTATACACACAGGTATTTATTCTTATCAAAATAAATACATTCATCATCACGAGCATTTCATTTAGAACCAAGTTTCCCTTTATATCATTTGATTTCAATAAATATCTTACGAGCTATCACAGTTTTAACATAACTCCGCACCAAAAAAATGTTCGCAGCTTAAGTACAACGTGCGCTTGCGCTAATCTATACTTAATATTATAAAGCTGAAGAGTTTGTTTGTTTGTTTATTTGTTTGTTTGTTTGTTTGAACGCGCTTATCTCAGGAACTGCTGGACCGATTTGAAAAAATATTTTTGTGTTGGATAGCTTATTTATCGAGAAAGGCTTTAGGATATAAAACATGACTCTGCTACGGGAGGGGAGGGAGCAAACTCAAAACGCGCGGACGAAGTCGCAGGGGACCCCTAGTGACTTTATAAAGATAGTTGTATATATTTTTGTTTATTGTCTACCTCAGACAAAATACTTCAAAACTATAGAAATACTGCAAAAGTTATGTAATGCATTTTTGGCTACGATAAAAAAACCACAAAAGTGAAATCCATGGTTTGACCTAGTAACTTTAATCTACATACGCTCTTTCCAATCAACTTCGAAAAGTAATAGCTTGCCAAAGGTCATGCTGGTATAATCCAAAACTGGAAATGGAGCTAACGAACTTTTATCTCGCGAACGTAAAACGGAACGTAAAGAGGAGGTGGGCATTAAAATGGGATGTATTTATCATGCGGGTGAGGAGGGGTAGGACCCTCTATTACCGCTAGTGGAAAATTGCCAAAATTCTAGATGTATGAGACATATTTACTTACCCAGATAGCGTAATGTGTTACATACATGGAGCTAAAAAATGTTCTCTTCTCATGTTACTCTTACGTCTATCATAAAGTAGAGGATCTTTCAGTTGATATCAGATGCTAAAGTGACGCTTAAGTACTTCAAGTGGAAAAGAAGCAGTTTGTCATTTTAAAAAAAAGTTTGCCGGTAATTTGGGTTGAAATTGTATGATAAATGAAATGATGAACGTAATAATAAATCATTACTAATTTATTTATTACTAATATTTAATTGCCTTGGCTTATTACCGAATCAGGTATACTTCACTTTAGGGTACAGACTCGGTCTAGTAATTTTTAGGTACGGGTTATAACTAAAGCACCATCTAAAGAGCTCTTGCCACCATTATTGTTCCTTCCACGTTGTAACCACGTGGTTTGGTACGTGATGATGGCAAGAGACCCGATGGCCTCACGCTTATTCCCTGTAAACACGGTCGGACCTTCGTTTGAAATCTAACTTGTGTCGATACTTTGGCCCCCTTTCATCTCAGAAAATCAGCCCTTAAAGCTGGGGCAGCAGCGGAGTTGGCTGAAAACGCCAAGCAATACAAGTACGTCTCACTTGCAAGTGATTGCGCAGTATGGCTTTGAAAAGTTTGAGCCATGGGGCTTCTGCTAATTTGCTGTTTAGAAAATTTGCGCTAAAATTAAATTAGGTAACTGTGAACATTAAAGATGGCTGATTTTCTTGCTCAAGGGATTAGAATAGCAACGCGTAACGCAGCTAGCATCATAGTCTCCTTGCGGCAAAGAAATGGTTTCGTTTTTGAATAGGTAGATCTAAGTTTTTTATTTATTTTACTGTCTTAGTTTTTTTGTTATTAATAAAGTATCTGTACTAAGAGTATAAGTTGAAAAAAATAGAGGACATATGTATCATTTTAAGCTATATAGTCAGTTTTTTTAACATCGGTTCATTTTTTTAAATATTTTTTTATTCCATTCTAAGAGTCTAAGCTCTTTATCATATTTTTGTGTCTTATTGTAAATTACACATTGTACTATTTGTCTATACAGCTGCGGGGAACAAAAAGTACGTTTTTTGTATTAGATTTAAAAGGGAGCTCAGGTAAACACGGGTTACTTTTGTAAATCATTTATTTCTTAGAGAACAACACGCGACGCCATTTTACGACGCAAGAGAGAGACAGAAGATACATGTCACACTTTTGGCGCGAATGCGCGCGCAAGCTGGGAAGGAGCTATCTTTTTAAATGCCTTACAGTCGGCTATTCTGACCGACTGCTCGACCCGAGCAGGCCTAATATTTTATAAATACACTGTAATACACAAAACGTCTCTCAACACGTAAACATGTAGCGATAATATGTTAAGCACCATAATTTGGCCTTTAATACCTTGAATTAATTAAATTTTGACATGTACCTAATGTCGTACAAGATTAAGACCATTAAAACACAAACGAATTAATGTCTCAAAAAAGATATCGGATTCTTAATGCTGATATTTCACAAAAGTGCCTCTTAAGGCTATCGACTTCTTAATGTCGATATTTCACAACAAGTGCCTCTTAAGGCTGTCAGCTTCTTAATGCCGACATTTAACAACTAGTGCCTCTTAAGGCTATCGACTTCTTAATGTCGATATTCAGACGCCTCTTAAGGCTATCGACTTCTTAATGCCGATATTCAGACGCCTCTTAAGGCTATCGACTTCTTAATGCCGACATTTAACAACCAGTGCCTCTTAAGGCTATCGACTTCTTAATGCCGACATTTAACAACCAGTGCCTCTTAAGGCTATCGACTTCTTAATGCCGACATTTAACAACCAGTGCCTCTTAAGGCTATCGACTTCTTAATGCCGATATTCAAACACATGCCTCTTAAGGCTATCGACTTCTTAATGCCGATATTTAAACACATGCCTCTTAAGGCTATCGACTTCTTAATGCCGATATTCAAACGCATGCCTCTTAAGGCTATCGACTTCTTAATGCCGATATTCAGACGCCTCTTAAGGCTATCGACTTCTTAATGCCGAC
Source organism: Pyrausta purpuralis (assembly GCA_963924145.1). Lineage (NCBI taxonomy): Eukaryota > Metazoa > Arthropoda > Insecta > Lepidoptera > Crambidae > Pyrausta > Pyrausta purpuralis. The sequence continues at coordinate 26,611,634 of OZ001654.1, forward strand.
ATTTAACAACCAGTGCCTCTTAAGGTTATCGACTTCTTAATGCCGACATTTAACAACCAGTGCCTCTTAAGGCTATCGACTTCTTAATGCCGATATTCAAACACATGCCTCTTAAGGCTATCGACTTCTTAATGCCGATATTTAAACACATGCCTCTTAAGGCTATCGACTTCTTAATGCCGATATTCAAACACATGCCTCTTAAGCCTATCGACTTCTTAATGCCGACATTTAACAACCAGTGCCTCTTAAGGCTATCGACTTCTTAATGCCGACATTTAACAACTAGTGCCTCTTAAGGCTATCGACTTCTTAATGCCGACATTTAACAACTAGTGCCTCTTAAGGCTATCGACTTCTTAATGCCGATATTTAAACACACGCTTCTTAAGGCTATCGACTTCTTAATGCCGAATTCAAACACATGCCTCTTAAGGCTATCGACTTCTTAATGCCGACATTTCACAATAAGTGCCTCTAATGGCTTTCGAATTCTTAATATCAATATTTACAACGGAGGCCTATCAAGGCTATGGACTTCTTAATGTCGACATTTGACAACAAGTGCCTCTAAAGGCTATCGAATTCTTAATGCCGACATTTTACAACAAGTGCCTCTAAAGGCTAAACATTTTTGATCATTCTAGGTCATGAAAATATATCACACACTTTTTTTTTACTATAGTAAACTTTCATTTCAAATATCTAACATAAGTTACCTAACAACTAGTGGATCGATCCAATCAAACTGTAGTGATCTGAACGGTTTCAGGTACATACGTGACAATAAGTCACCGTTTCCTAACTTGTCACAATGAACTTTTATTGCCGACCAAACATCACTTTGTTAACTGGTTAATTTCCATACTTCCAAGGTAACAGGTAACATATTGACTTATCATCATAACACAAAAATGATAGAGTAATTACATATATATATATTTTACAAGTAACTTTCTGAATGGTTAGAGACTATCGTAAGAAATCACAAAAATCATCGCCAAATAAGTGTTAACGAAAGAATCAATCAATGTCATCATTTTAACGTCATTATCTAATTTTAGTTATTTTATGAGTAAAATCAATCTTAAACATATTAAGTGTAGGTAAAGTATCAAATAAAAGTTTTAGAGCACTGATACATTTAGAATCATTTCAAGTACATTAATTTTATGAGGTCACCATCATAGTGACAGTCATCTTTTAATACACTTTTACTTGTATCATCGTGCATTGCCATCTAACTGTTTAGCTTAATGACATAATGAACTATCATCTTAGGTATACAAACATTTTATACAACCGTCTAAATGGTAAGCACAAACTATAGTAAGAAATAACAACACATCATGAGTAAGTTAAGTACATCAATTAATGTCATCATTTCATTATCACGATCCTTTAGTTAAACTATAAGTAAAATCAATCATTAATCATAACCATTAGCCTTTTCAGGGCAGTTCTAAAAAATAATTTATTAACAGAAACTAAAGAGTCAAACACCAAAGTATTGTGTTCTGAATGGGTACTCTCTATATGCAACAACCTGTAAAATTACATCAGAACTATAAAATGTACAGTACAATAAAACCAACAACAAACTTCATATTCTGATCTCAAATTTACAAAATTATTATCATTAAAAGAGACTAACCGCTTTACTAAGAAATAATCGAATTCCCTGCAATGCCCTACACCAATGTCATACAATTTGTTTCAAACTTTTAAATGTACATGTATATCAAATAATTTTCTTCTGAAAATAAGTAGAAGACTACATGATTTATTTTGTATATTAATACGGAAACATTTAAATAAAATGAATATGGTTACTAATTGAATCAATTTTACTCAATTGAGGTCTACTTTGTTTCATGAAATCTTATTCAAATAAAAAAAGATAATAAATTTACCAATACATCGCAAATGTGCCGCCAACACAGAATAATGGAACCAAAGATGGAACCACAGATGTCACCCTGAAAACGTAATCACTGATGGTACAAGTCAGTGTTACCATTACTAACGCCTATTCAAAAAAACTCGGAAGTAACTTAAAATATGCCTACTTCATTATTTATTTACGAATTGCCAACTACTAAGTAATAATAAGTAATAATTACCATGATAATAAGTAAACTGGCGTTAGCCTATGCATTCTCAAATCCATTTATGTACTAGATTTTGTGGCTCTGATATACATAAATGGGATATCTTCATGCTTCTCCTTACCTGAAGATTGTTTGGACGAAATCGCTTCAAGCAATAAGACCGCCCAATTTATACTTACAGCGAATATATAAGATACTATCCTGTGTAATTATTATGTTTATGGTGTGCAATCAAGGATTAATATATTATTATTATCTGGATCATGGATGAATCTGGATTTGCATATTACACCACAACACAATATCAAAAAATATTTGTGCACAAACCAATACCAAAATCTATCATTCTGACTTCTAATCGTTAACTTTTACACTAAGCTTCATTATTCAAAATCATGTTATGTACACTATTCTTGAGCTACATTTTAGTCTGTAATTTAGAACTCTTTTTTTATATAATCAAGTAGAGACTGCAAACGTGTATTTTATAAATAAAATCACAATAGATCAATGAAAATCTCTAGGTATCCAAAACAGTAGATTATTTTAATAAAGCATATACCTATGTCTTGTAATAGTGACCTCACATTTCACTGTACCATTAAAAAAAAGGGCATAATAAGTATCATAGACTCATTAACTCCTTAACGACCTCAAGTGAGTTTTGGCCTCCGACGCCAGATCAGCCTTGCATCTCGGTATTGCGATAATTCTTGCCAGTCGCTATGGCTGAAAATGAGCTCTAGCTACAATGTCTTTCCAGCGGTACCTTGGACGTACAACCGGGCGTCTCCCATTTATAGAATAATAGTATGACCTATTAATATATCAATATGGTAACACACTGTACCAACCTAAACTCAAGCAACCATTATGTAGAACTGTGTGTAATAAACGTTTACATGCTCAACATAGAGCAATACCATCAATAAGTTTAGTACATTTGAGTAATTTCGCAGACTGGTAGACATGTCTTAAAAACTTTTGTTTGAGTTATTAATAATTAAATGGATATTTTTAAAATATTAAATTGTATTATAACTATAATGTATATTTACTTCCCTTAAAATTAATGTGTATGAATTGTTTTTTTTTTATATTTATTGTGTACCTAAATATTTGCATGCCAAATTATTTAAAATTTGAAAAAGATGAACATATTACCTTCTGCGCTTAAAATTATTTAATGTAACCTTTCCGTATGCAAATAAATTTCATTTTATTTAATGAAAAACCAAGCAAAGTAAAAATTAAATTAAACTTGGTCTCAACTATTACCATAATATTTCAATTCAATTGTTGTGAATATAAGTAGGTTCTTTAAGCATATTTTCTTTGTAGAGCCATAAAACCGTACACTTCTTCAAGGCAAATGTGACTCTCTTACTCACCACAAAAAATATACCAATGTGTCAATGGCACTCTGTAGCCGCTAGTCAACAATGAGTTTTCATGAAAACATAATTCTATAATACAGACAATAATAAAATCAGATAATTCAGTATGGTAACTATGGTATCTACCCATAGTTTTATTACTATGGTTAAGATTATTTAAAATTTTCAAATGATAAGTTCTTTTTTTTTTATTCTACATTTAATATTTTACCTTTTAGTATACCCTTACTAAAAATCTTTCTGTTTACCTTACAATACCTTGTAAATCATTAGATAATACAAACTACAGCGCCTATTGATTGAAACAGTGCATAGTATAGAAATAAATAAATCCATTAGTTCTGTTGATCAGATCAGTTCTTGAACATCTAAGGAGGTAGGAGCATAAAATATAAGACTTCAAGTCTAGTAGGAACACATTGTCATAATATTTTACATACCTGGCATAGTCCTTATAAATCACAATGTAAGCTTCAAGGGATTTTGATACCTCAAAACTCATCTTACATCATACAAGACTTACCATTTGGTTTTGCATTTGTATGGCTGTAAAATACAGAATTACTGAAATAATTTGTTGTGGCTTGCTAAGGAATACTACAAACTATCAAAAACTTTAAGATAAAGCAATCAGATTTTCAAGATAAAAAGATATTTAACTGTTGTCTGTTATTCTCAACATAATAATTATATGCATAAATATATACTTACAGCTTATTTGTTCTGTTTTAATCAATTGAGACATTGAGGTCCTACTTTTTTTACAAATTCCAATTACCTTTGTTATAATTAAAATAATTATGATTTGGGTATGCAGCAGATGTTGTTATGTAAATGTTGTCATACTACCTTTCCAAATGGACTGCTGGAATTACTATAAGATTCATCTTCAGATCTCTAATCATAACTCATAAACATCTCATAGTACTACCAATTGTATAAAAAAAAACAGAACATTCATACCTAAACTTCCAATTCACATTGGAATAAGGGACTGAAGAACCAACCAAACACCGGCCGGTACCTGCGCCACCGACACTCCACACCGGCAGGCCACGGCACGGCGACGCCGCCGCTGCCAATGAGGACTCTGTCGATGCTAGTCAATACCGGTGCCGAAGCCCCCGCGGCAATCAATCAACGCCATACGATTCGATGTCATCATCGCCGGCGCGGCATTGAAGTAGCTCGACATCAACATTTCAAACAGTAGACACTTTGCCACCAGAAACAATACGCAGCACAGCAACACAATTTTCGTCAACACTTTACTTTTATCACACATCACATTACACATAATTAGCCGAATACACACTCTTACTAATTTGTGACTGAAACATACACAACTTAAAGTTTTTGTCCATTTCAAAACGCGCGAGAACTTTTCGAACTGCCACAAACCGGCTTCTGCGCCTCGCGCACGGTCAGGTTTCTGAAAACTTAGTAAACTACAATTTTTACCGAGATATCATTCACGCGGGCGATAGGGACAGTAATCCCACTTCTGAGCTAAAAGGGAGCTCAGGTAAACACGGGTTACTTTTGTAAATCATTTATTTCTTAGAGAACAACACGCGACGCCATTTTACGACGCAAGAGAGAGACAGAAGATACATGTCACACTTTTGGCGCGAATGCGCGCGCAAGCTGGGAAGGAGCTATCTCTTTAAATGCCTTACAATACGGTCCCAAAAGGTTGATCCCCGAAGTGAGCGGCGCGCGGTAGCATATTCATTGAGCTCTTAGCCATGAATATTTAAACTGATGCACTCGTTTTAGCAAAGGATCTCTCAGAAGGGATCGAGAACTACCTTAATTGTTGACTGCTTAATAATTTATTGCTTTTATTGCTTGGAATCGAACAAATCACCTCCAGATCCTGTTACTATTACTAAAAACATGGTAACGTATAATACGTTCTAAAATTTTTGTTTAAGTGATTTTTTTAGTTTCTTATAAATATATGAGAAACACACTGCCAGTTTAAGGTGCTCAGTATTGGTATGAATACAAAAGATAAAAGCCGAGGGGCTTTAAACTTTGTTTATTTTAAGTATTACTTTGTGAGGTTTCTTGAATAATGCAGAACACTTAATATAACTATCAAAATATTTGCATAAACTTTTATATATCAAAATAGGACTCACGTATTCTTTAAACATTTTTATATCTTTAAAAACACACATAAAAATACATAAAATAAGACCGAATATTTACACGCAAAAAGGTAAGATATTCATCGCTCAGCATTGTGTAAAATGGAACGTAAAAAAGTGATATATTCTATTCACGGCGCGGAATAATCATCGCACATAATGGTGGATGAATATTTAAGCTGATGCACTTGACGCTTGCTCCCGCGGGGCGAGCATCTTGTAATTTCGTTTCTGTTTCGTTGGAGCCAAGAAAGGACGCGTGGAGACAAGTGACACGCAACAAACTTGGTATCATGTACCTAATAGAAGAAGAAAAAAAACGTGTCAAAAAAGAATAATGTCACAAATTAAAGAAATAAAATTACCTACATAGAACAATACAAGAACTTTCAAAGGTTGCACATATGCGATGTGCGTAACCTATCCTGAGAAACGGCTGACAAAACAACTTGGACGACACTTGTTTGACATTGGTCTGGTGGCAACTGATTATTTTAGCTAAACTAGTAGATCATAATATAAGGTCTTTTTTACCTATTTTTTAACCTAACCCAACCTAACTGTAAAAATACCTTATTTCATCTTGAGCACGACGCAGTAAAACATCTTTGACCTTAACTGCCTGGCTAGCGTTGGCAAAATACAAAGAAAAGAAAGTCCTATATTTAACTGATACATGCCCCGAAATCTATTACTGAACTATAGTTCTGAAGCTTTGTAGCCAAAATAAGAAACTTAAAGGATACTTTAAATAAAAAGTACACGTTTCAATTAGCTGACCTTTCTGGTTTTAAAAACATGCCAAATGTATATTTTATAAACGAGTGATAAGTATTTGATTTCACTGTTGTATTTATACAAAACTTTACTTTAACTTTTCTTATAATAGTTTAACTTATATCTTTGACTTTTGACTTGACTTGTAAGTGAATTTTTTTTTTCTTTTGAGAATAAATCCCTTAAACCCTAACTTATCCCTAAGCAGTTGTAATGAATTAATTTTATACATAATCATTATAACTTATAATGTATGAACAATTAATAAATATGAAATAAACTTAATACTTTAAAAGCTCCATTTGTGCAATAACTTTAGGCAACGACCTTTCAAAACAAAAAGCTTTTCATCCCCGCGCCCGGATCACACATTACTAAAATATTCATTGAGATAAATTGTATATATATGTAACAAACTTTCCCTTAGAGAAGTTAATCTTGTTGCGAAAAACACTTTACTTTCCCTTTCATATAGTAGTGTACAGTATATTTTATGCTTTTAGGACTTTTAAGCTAAAATCTTATGCATGACTCTGCTTTCACATACTCAAATAGAGAGACGTTGCAATTTGGAATGTAGCGCACCCTAACTTAACTGTGTTTCAAAACTCATAACCTTAATAAAAAATGCGATACATAACCTTGTAAAATGAACCAGTAGCTTGCATGCTAGTTACTGCCAAGTGCTAGTTTATCAATTTTGCGTCCATGCATGCATATTTATACTATTGATGTTCACACGCGCCAGTTTTGAGAGCCCCGCGTCCACTCTCAAATTGCATGCCAGTAAGCGTTTCCCTACACATTCAAGTAGATATCAATTGCAAGTAGCTGGCATGAAAATGTGCCAGCTACACGTGTATCGTGGCCTTTAATTTAGTACGGCCGTATGTAATTCTGATTATAATATTTAAAAAATCTAAGTATGCGAGAAGAAACAGAAAAACATTTTTCCCTTTTTAAATTTTCAGTTGATATCCACCACGGGCAGCAGCAGAAGCGATGTCTCAAAAGAGCATTTTCAAAACGCTTCTGCATTGATACAAACGCAGCATCGCAGCGATGCAGTCGCGATACAGCCGTGATGCAGCATCGATGCAGTTGCAAACTGTCAACCTTTACACACTGCGTTACTTTTATTATCGGTGCAGTCGGGATGCTAACGCACGTTAGCATGGATGCAGAAGCTAGAAATTGACTAATTATGTAATGTATTTTGGCGACTAACGCGCGATAGCATCGATGAAGTCGCGCTTCTGCATCGGTGCTAACGCCCAACTTTTTCAATGTTAAATTAAATCTTTTCATTGCGTTAGTTGCGTTGCTGAAGCGCATTTTAAAAACGCGCGTCTGCATCGATGCTAAAAGTCGCAGTGTGTAAGGGGACTAAAGAACGTCGGCAAAGGGCGGGCGCGAGGACGCATATTCATCAGATTACGCCATGAATATTTAAACTAATGCACTCTGCTTGAGCGGAGATAGCTTAAGTTTTATAGTAAGTAAGTAGTTAACCTTAGAATCGTTACTGGAGAGCTGTTCAACTTTAGCAAAGTTATGAGTCAAGTGTTTGTAATAATAACCACAGTTGAATGGTTAAGTCGTACCTGCTTGCTTACTTAAAAAAAAGTGTTCAAGTCAAGAAAGCTGTTGGAACAGACAGAGAGAGAACGGTGATTTACTCCAGTAACTAAGCTTAAACTCATGCGCGAGCCGGCTTTGGGCTATCATGTGACGCTACGAAGTAATGATTTTTTATATTTTTTGTATGAAAATCGTATAGCGGTTAACAGGATAAATCTACGTACCGAGCTTCAACTGTTTATACTAATAGTTTCAGAATAAAGAGCTGTGACATATGGACGGACAGACAGACAGACTAGACGAAACTATAAGGGTTCCGTTTCTTGCCATTCAACTACAGAACCCTAAAAATGTTCCCTTTCATACGTTAAGTAAACACTAAATTTAACTTAAACTTCTGTGTATATCATGTAAGTATTTACAAACAAAAAGTATTTAAGTATTATATCCGTTGTCTGGCACCCATAACACAAGCTTTGAGTAGCTTACTTTGGGACTAGATGGCGATGTGTGGGAATAAATAAATAAATAAATAATAAATAAATATCCTTTGGACATACAACGTGTTGTTTTTGTTTTCAGAAAAGTTAAGGGTATACATCAGCTTACATACATAAAGGTCGTGGTAAAAGAGATTTATAAAAAATGATTTTATAAAGTTTCTCCAAATTTTATACAAAAATATTCAATAGATAACATTCACAGGTAAGCCAAGGCAACACATCATTGTAACATTTAGATGGCTGTATAAAATTGGATCAATCCTTAAAGCTACTTTATTATTAACGATTATCAATGACATTTCATATCAAACATGAGATGGGCATTTCTTCAGAAAGTGTTCTTCGTGTCACCTTCGTGGCGAAAATTTATACTGATATTATTCAAATGAAAAAAATACTGCTTTAAAGAAGCTATCAAACTGTAAAAATCTGTTAGTTTATGAAAATCAGTTCATTATTCATAATAATAGATATTTAATATTGAAATTTCGTCAGCCACGAAAGTTACTCACCGAGACACGAAAGTTACGCAGCGTATTTTTGGATAGATAATTCGGTAATAAAAGTATCAATTACCTAAATTATTATCTCATATTGATCTTTATACATAAATAAATACTGCATTTATTATACTTGCTGCTAAATAGATAATTTGTCATAACATGAATTAAATGTTATTATCGGTTCATTCGCCTTTACAAACTTACAAACATCATAATAATAAAAATCTAAGTACATATCCTTAAATGTAACTGGTTATTTTACAGCCATGATTATAATCAATAATTTAAATGAAGATGAGACAAAAAGTAATGTGTTTAGGTATTACGTATATTTTTAAACATTCATCATGAACACTAACATAAGAATAGTTTATTACTTTCGACATTGCTACTATGTACCAAATGAGGAGCTGGGGAACAAAAGCGGACTTGTCCAATTAATTATATTTAACACTAGAGCAAAAAAACTGAATTAGGTATAAGCATATGGGCTGAAATTTATGCATTTCAGTATAATATAGTATATAATACAAAATAACCAATAGCCTGCTTGATGGTCACAAAAATATGTGTTTTTTTTTTTTATTTTTTTTTGTAATGGACAAGTCCGGTTTTGATTATTAAAGGCGGACAACTCCGGTTATGATTGAAAGAGTTATGGACATGTCCGGTTATGAAAAAAAAAAAACTAGATTCTGTTATTGTATTTTTTTATTTAAAAATTATACGAATTCTCCCACATCTGGTTCGCAACAGTCACAATCGTCACTGTGGTCATGGGCTTCGTCATTTATTTAGAATATATTGTTTTTAAACCAATCAAGCTCTTGATTATCCATCCAATTATCTCCGAATTGTTTCTTTAAGAGTGTTTCAACATCTTTTTTCTTGTTTGGTTTTGGTTCATTAACCATTGAAAGTCTTTGTAGTAAACTCGGATGTGTTTTTGTCATTTTTAATAATGATACAGCATTGTCTGATGATTCATCTCTATAGTAGGTGTTTAAGACTTTCACACCAAAGTTTACCTGATTTAAAAGTGCGCTAGGATCTCTTCGTGTATTTAAATGCTTCTCAAAATTAAAAAATCAGTTACAGTCACACACACTTCACACAGCTGATTATCTTTTTTTAATTTATCAGTGTTGCCACAACTGATTTAGGGACATCATAATAAAAAAAAACATGTTTTTATTTGACTTATTTGGTTTTGTTTGACATTTTTCTTACTAACGGCAATTCTCCTTACGTTTTTGTCCGGTTTTGATTGGAGAAAAAATCCCTTAGAATTTTATTTAATTTCTAACAGGACAAGTCCGCTTTTGAAAGAAATCATGATTTTTAACATATTTTCTTTATTAGACCGGACCGCTTTTGATACAAAATACTCCGGAGGTCTTTAGATATGAGCTTAAAAAGTGCAAAAAAAAAAAATAACGGGTACAGTGGACAAGTCCGCTTTTGTTCCCCAGCTCCTCAAATTATTTACGAGTATCTGATACCAAATTATTTACGAGTATCTGCTATTACAACACTGTCGCAAGTGCCATGATCACAGGGTACCTAAAACTGTTGGGAGTGTGCTGTTATTTGCAGACTTAATTGTCTACTCTCCTTCAAAATCATTTATTGCACTCATTTGTGGTATTACTTACCTTTAAATTCACTGTTTACTCGCATTTGTTCTCGACACATAACACTGACAGTATCAGCGATAGGATACTTTATTAAAGTTTATGGTTTCACACTTTCAAATCAATAGTATTTTGACATTCGATAATTTAAACCCATACTCACGATGGAATGTTTAGTATTTTGTAACCTAATCACTTCCTTGACAAATCCTGGTAAGTATTCGCATTCTGTCGAAATTATCTGAGGTTATAAAGTTAAGCTAAGTTACATGGTAGCAAATCTGTAGCAATCAACTCTTTACCCTCCAAAGTAGTGCCTCAAATTACATATAGGTAACCTTGCATTTTAGTAGTTAAATATTTGCCGGCTATTATGAGAAGAGTCAGAACTCATTTTCAAAGTCGAATGCATAAATTATTCCCCTCATAAACTTTACAAGCAACAAATTAGTCTTCCAGATATTTTTCTTACCTGAAGTGAGACTATTTAGACTACTAGCTGCTGGATCATAGCTATAAGAGCGTTCAAAATACGACCTTTTCTTATCCAATTAAGAATTAAATTATTTCTTTAGCATCTTTGGAAATAAACACCAGACGTCACGCACTTATTGTCAAATTTTGGATGTGTAGTATCAGTTATTGTATTTATCCCGTGAAACAAACTCATGATTTACAGTCTTTATCTAGTAGCCTCAAAAAAGACTCTTTTATCGGTCTAGTCGACAATTTCCAGCTTTAGACCAGGGTTAAATTTTAGCAATGCCGCTTGGTTGATTAAATAAAGACAACTGGCATTAACTGCCACCATTCTTATTAGTGGCAAATAATTATTTTCAAGGTTGCTTTTGTGATATTCATTATTTTCTCATGTAAACAACACAAATTGGGGTTATTACGAATAATGCACGAAAATTAATTAATAAATGAGTATGCTTTTTTTAGAGTAACTTATTATGATTACTTTACGCTGTTATATATTAGTAAATAGATTGATCAGGTGATTCAAAGCTGAATAAAAATTAATATTTAAGACGTCATGTTCTACATATTTTTCTAGTAAGCTACATTATTTCAGTAAATTATATCTGTGCCTCTGGAAACTGTCTGAGGAGAAAAATTCAAGTATAAAACGTTAAGGCGGTTATTTTAACTGCATTTACAAACCATAAAATATAATTTCTAGTGAGATCAGTACACTTTGATAACCTTTCGTGGTATGATTTGTAACTTTCGTGGGCAATTGACCACGAAAGTTGTGCCACGCAAGTGACAAAAATTTTACATTTTCAGAAATATTAAGTTAAGTAACTAACCTTTATGTAATCTAATCAGCTCAAATGAATCTTGACTATGAGTTTTATGATTTAATAGTAGACATTTATTCGTAACGCCTTATAATCTTAAAACATCACCCATGAAGGGTCACATGAACTAGGGTCTGAAAAAATAAATAAAAAGCAAGGGGCTGTAATAAGCTATATCATTGCTGTGAGATATTAATTTGTCTTCTATTGGTGTTTAAACGCGTCTGAAGTTTCTGCGGACCTTTGGTTTGTGTCGATAGGTTGAACCTTTTTGAAGTTATGAGCATTTATGTGTCACGTTTTCAAAAATGCTAAAACCGTGTGACCGACACAAAATTAATTCTATTGAATTTAAATCTAAGGACGGATTTTTTCCACCTCAATATAACTTATCCTGACTATATGTCCAATTTTTTGACATATATAATGTTATTATAATGTAAAAGCTCAGCAAGACATATTTGTTTAAACTGAGCACCAACTCGGTGTGACGCACGAAGAACAGCAGATTTACTCCCGATTCCGATGTTAAAATATTTTTTCCTACAAAACTATAAACATTATTACACATTTTAAAGTGAATTCATATAGATAGATACATGATAAAACATACAAAATTTATTCTTAAACTAAACATTGAATATGTTTGGAATTACAAACGTGTGACCATCAAAATACGGTGCTAAAATAATGGCCCAGATGATTATCAATAAAATATTATTTAGTTAATTTGGATATCAGCTTGAGGCAGTAGAACATCGTCACGAAATGACAAATAAACAGTTTTCTGGTCATAATATGATCAGGAAATGGCGCCGGTGTAACTTTGTAAAAAAAAACGTTTAAACTTTACTCGTGTAATGTACGCTAACATACATTATTTATGTCGAGTGGTCCCTTCTCTCCCGTTGAAACATCTTCATACAATTGATTTTTTATCGGAAGGCACACGGGTCTACATCAGCTGAATCAATCAGCTTCTTTGATGAATATTTCAGCGCTGTGAATGGAGGGAGCGAAGGCTTTGATGCACCATCACACGTTATCGTTGTATTTATGTTGCGAACTTTTTCAGTTACCGTGCATATTAAATGTGGGTGTTGTTAGATAATGCTAACTGGATTCCGAATTTAATGATATTATCTAATTATTGACGTCCGTCCGTAAGTGCCATTTTGTGTCCGAAATTGAAAAAATATTTTCGACTTTTGACTTTTGTGTTGGTAGGATTTACCTCTTGAACTAACGTATGGAACTGACACAACGAACAATTGTCTTACTCCATGAAATCACGCCTCTTATCATCAACTCATGCTAACGGTTATATATTCGAAATGAAAATTTCGAGAAATACGTCAAAAATTTTGTCCTTGAATTTGCAACACATTTTTTTGCTTGGCATAGCTTCTCCATACGTAGTAATAACAAGTCACTGGTTTTACTCTATATATTTTTTGGGTATGATTACAAGCTTCTCAACTTTAGTATTTTATGGAAATTTAAATGAAATATGTAAAATAAGTCAAAAATTAAGTTGATTCCTCCGAATTGTAACTAATAGAAGAAAGTGATCAAGTTTTATAAGGCAAATTGGACAAAAACATAATATTTTAACTTAAAAAGAAATATTATTTTAAGTTATGGGGATGGATGAGCTAATTGGGTATCAGTTTTAAATAGCATATAATATAAAAACCATTTATCATCAAAACGTAGTCAATAATTGAGTAGTGTTTCCATTTGAATAAATCGTATGCTTATCGGTAAAGCGTGCACCGAAACACTCAATAGCCGCAACCCGAAGCCTATAACCTAACTTGATTGCTTTCGTATTGCGATTCCTTTTCATTTCCGAAGTGCTTATAAGTTCTTTAAATAACAATCTGCTCGGACACTTAACGGTGCTTCAGCCATTTTTCTTGCAAGCGCTTACTTTGGCCATGGCACACATGAATCGCAATTGCGATGTGACTTGTATGCAGTAACGTAATACGCGAGTCAAAATAATCGAGTGTTCTCCTCATCGCTGGCTCGCCGATTAAGCGCAGGCTAAATGACCGCACACTTACACATACTAGATTTAAACTCAGTAGAAGTATCAAAATTATATTAGAGGTGCTCGTAGCGCAGTGGTAGCAGCGCTTTGGTAGTGATACTGAAGTGTACCAACCTACGGCGCGGTCGTGTTTGGATGGTTGACCATTCTGTCCATATAAGTGACGTACATCACAAGCATCTCCATGCTTCGGAAGGCACGTTAAGCCGTTGGTCCCGGCTAATATCGGTTGATATTAGTCGTTAAGCCTAGTCAGAGGCCTTATGGGCGGCTTGGTAACATCTGACAGTCGCCCTTGGTAACCCCTTCACCAACCCGCACTGAGCCCGCGTGGTGGAGTATGGCTTAATCAAACTACCTCATAGTTTCGGTAAGGTCTTTGCCAAGCAGTGGAATGTTAGAGACTAACTTTACATTTACTTTTATAATGCACCATATAATTTTGAAACCATTACTCAAAAATCAATCATAGTTCATAAAAAAATACTTATTGAGATAAATTGACAAAAATAAAAATATGTAGAACATTTCAATCTGAATGTATAGACAGTTTCAGCTTCAGAGGTGAATTTTTGGTGAAATGATGTTTCGAATAGTGTATCCACACTGACCGGCAACTTTGCCGACGACGTAGGTACGTCAGGTAAGACTTGTCAGATACTATGAAACATGCCGCTGCGGCATAAGTGCGCCTTTACATTAAAGCTTACTGCAGTCATATATGCATAAAATTATCAGCAGCGCGACTGTCGCTCGATCGTCGCGCTGCTAAAGTCGCCTAAGTGTGAAAGCGCTCTAACAGCTATGACGCCGGCATACGGCCGCCTGCAAAGCTAGCGTGTTCTGGTAAAAGAAGCGCTGAGATTAATCTAAGCGTTTATCGCTTAGCAATGAGTATTTTTGGCGCTTAGCCGTTATCTTTTGTACACACCCATTGATTTATAATATTTAGAATCATAGAATTTATCTAGTTCATAACCTCAAAATGTTTATCGTAGCTGTACGCGTGAATGCAGCGCTGTGATGTCAGGCAATGTGGCGCTCGATTGCGTGTGCACGTGTTTGCGCTTAATTGCATGTGTTTCAGATAAATGGTCAGCGAATCATACTAAGATAAGAAGATAGAGCTTGTAAACCAGACGTAAATATTCATTGTCACCGTTTGAGAGGCAGATTTCTAACATAAAACGTTGTAATAACGAGAATCCAGCCAACCAGATAATGATCTTTGCATGTATTATTGATTCTTTCCTTTATTTCAGAAATCCAAAAAACAAAATTGACGTCTTTCGTGGCATGTCTTTATAACGATCCTGCTAACGTTATTAGAAAGTATGTATCAGTTAGTAGCCTCAGTCGTAGTTAACTTATAAAAAAAAATCATTGTTCTGCTAATCAATTAACATTTTAAGAAAGTAGAAGACCATAACATAAAATTAAAAAAGCCAGATTCTCTTGATTGTATAAGATACATTGCAAATTTTGTAATAATGAAAAAGAATAGTTGTTTCGTAACAAAATAAATCGAACAAGCAATGTTTTGCAAACAAATGTGTCCAGTAATAGAACTTCTCGATGTCACCTACTACAACGAGTTAGCGATTTTGATATCCATTGATTGGGGATATCAACTTTGGATTACTATATCTCTGAGTTAAAGCATTTAAGAGCACAATGTCCAGGTCAAAGTAACTACGTATACTGTATAGTATCATTGATTAAAATGTTTGTTCCTATTACAGAAATCACACGCTGTATAGAAAGTGTAATTTGAATTTGTTAATGTTTTCAGGCAGCTTCGGAACAAAGAGTGGCTGCTATACGAACTGAAAGCGAGGAGAGCTCTTTGCATTGATCAGATAAGCTCAGTACCGAATCACAATTGTAGTTTTGTATGGCTTCCAAAATAAGCATAAATATATGTCAACACTTAACTGCAAAGGCAAGCAATTATTACGGCTTCAAATCCCAAAAGCATCCCAGTTCAGAATTCTTCTGTGCCTGTACGACAACAGAAACGAATTGGATTTTTGCTTTGCTAACGATTTGTTGCAAGTGTTTAGGTGTCACCTGCAGGGGCCTTACTCTTATATTACACACTAGCGGTCCCCCGAGAATTTTTCCGCGTGTTTTAATTGGACCAGTACAAAGTTCAAAAAAAACACACAAACTATTCAGCTTTTTAATTCTAGTATAGCTAACCAGTATAATTGTCCAACATAGCCATCGTTATCCCTCTTGCAAGCATAACAATGAAAGAGAGCTATACTTTGGAATGCAGGTTATAATAGTTAGTAATAGTTCCATTGATTTACGAACGAAGTCTGGATTTAAACTGTTTATCTATGGCTTCGGCTAATCAAAATGAGCCTTTGTTGACATTTGGTACGAAACAAATAATGATTTATGTTCTAAGATAGGTTAATCTTAAGCTATCATTTCGAGCAAATTGCATTTGGTTAAATATTCATGACATAATCTAATGAATATACGTCGTCGCACCCGGCCTTAGCAGACCGATGCCCTGTGTACTTGTAGAAGATGCTAATAATAAATGTTTGTTGGCGTATTTAATGATTTTCTTATGTTGGAGACATCGTTATTTCTGCTGCCTGTGATGGAGATCTTCTGAAGATTAAATGACGAAACGAGATTTTAGTTATATCTGTTTCACTTTGACGCTTATAAGTTATTTTGCTGCAAAACTTAATAAGACTACCCGCCCCATGATTCGTTTAATTTTATAAAACTGACTTACAAATCTAAGAACTTTGTGAATTGCACACCTTACATTTTTTAAAGGGATAAAGCAAATCTACTCATCCGTCACGGGAACAGCACCAACTGGGCGCCAACCATATGAAAGCACGTTCGTAATCGGCACAGTAACGACTTGGCATCGGATCGGCACCGGATAACGAACGTCTCGCCTCGGACCGTGTTTACTACAACTTATGTCAGTTTTCCTTGTGAATGACAGCCCGTTTGACAAGGTGGACGAATAGTTAATAACCATCGGGTGACTTAACGTAAGCGCGTTACAACGCATGCGCAGCTGGTCGAGAGTGAATCCCGAGTTGAATTTGATCCGTGGTGGTTACGTTACAAAGTTGATAGATGTGCGTTGAAGTATGGAGTTTCATACAAAGATTACTGAACCCTCGAGTTGATACGCGGTTCCTGTAACGGATGAATAGATGTGATACAACCTTAAACGTTTTCGCGCCGTATATCTAGCGCTCGAAGACCCAACGAGAACGCTCAAATTAGGTTGGCCTTAATTGAAGGCCTAAGTAATCGCATCGCTAACAGGCTTCCGTTACAGAACAACACTAATGTGATAACGGCTTTATTGATTCTTAATGCGCGCTAGTGATGTGCTAACAGTGTATTTTTGT
The DNA here is from genome assembly GCA_963924145.1 of Pyrausta purpuralis. Taxonomy (NCBI): domain Eukaryota; kingdom Metazoa; phylum Arthropoda; class Insecta; order Lepidoptera; family Crambidae; genus Pyrausta; species Pyrausta purpuralis. The sequence continues at coordinate 26,629,057 of OZ001654.1, forward strand.
GTTTCGTGACGAGGTACGAGTAGTGTTATAAAATGACTATACTTACCCTGATTTTTAATAACATAGACCAAAATCACATTTGAAGGAATGCCTCTTTTTCGAAATTTGAAAATAGTGTAGTTCCTTAATAATTCAAAAAATCCATTTATATTTAATCGTTGTTCTTAATCGATTATAAAAATAATAATTGTAGTTTGAATTTGTGTTACGCAGAAGTTTAATAGCGTGAATAAAAGTGTTATTACAAAAAATCTACAACAATAAAATCAGCTTTGGAATCATCATCATCATCATCATCATCATAATCAGCCAAAGGACGTCCACTGCTGAACATAGGCCTCCCCCACGGCTTTCCACAGCGACCGATCACTAGCGGTCTGCATCCAGTTTGATCCTGCGATCTTTTTAAGGTCGTCTGTCCATCTTGTTGGTGGACGTCCTACGCTGCGTCTTTGGTCGAAGGGTCTCCAATCTAGAACTTTCCTGCCCCAACGGCCATCAGTTCTTCGCGCTATGTGCCCTGCCCACTGCCACTTAAGCTTACTGATTCTCAAGGCTATGTCCGTTACCTTGATTCTTCTACGTATCTCTTCGTTTCTGATTCGATCTCGTAGAGAAACACCGAGCATAGCCCGCTCCATCGCTCGTTGTGTAATTTTGAGCTTCATTATAAGGCCCATAGTAAGAGACCACGTTTCGGATCCGTATGTCATCACTGGTAACACACACTGATTGAAGACTTTCGTCTTCAGACACTGAGGTAATTGAGACGAGAAGACGCTCTTGCGCAGTTTCCCGAACGCTGCCCAGCCGAGTTGGATTCGTCGATTGACCTCTTTCTCGAAGTTGGACCTACCCAATTGGATCACTTGTCCCAGGTAGACGTACTCGTCGACAACTTCGAGAGTTGAGTTCCCAATGGATACTGGAGTGGGTACAACAAGGGAACTCGACATAATTTTCGTCTTCTCCATGTTCATTTTGAGACCCACTTGTTGGGATACTCGGTCGAGGTCTTCGAGCATAGTGCCTAGATCATCCAGCGTCTTTGCCACAACGACTATATCATCGGCAAACCGAAGGTGTGTTATGTATTCGCCATTGACGGAGATGCCGAATCCTTCCCATTCCAGGAGCTTGAAGGCGTCTTCCAATGCCGCTGTAAACAGTTTCGGAGATATAACATCGCCCTGTCTTACACCTCTTCGCAATGGAATCGCCCTCGTATTCTGTTCCTGTACTCGGACCGACATGGTGGCGTTGTTATATAGACACTTTAACACCTCTATATACCTATAGTCTATGTGACACCGCTGAAGAGACCGAAGCACCGCCCAAGTTTCGATCGAATCAAAGGCCTTCTCATAGTCCACAAAAGCTAAACATAGAGGCATATTATACTCCTCGGACTTCTGTATAATTTGCCTTAGCGTATGAATGTGGTCTATGGTACTGTAGCCTTTTCGGAATCCGGCTTGTTCGGGAGGCTGGAAGTCATCAAACCTACGTGCGAGACGATTCGTGATGACCCTTGAGAACAGCTTGTAGACATGGCTCAGGAGTGAGATGGGTCTATAGTTCTTCAATAAGGTTTTGTCTCCTTTTTTGAAAAACAACACCACCACACTCCTGTTCCATGCCTCAGGCGTGATGCCCTCTAGCAGAACGGAATTAAAGAGTCTCTGAAGGACTTTAAGTACCGGTGTTCCACCCGCTTTCAGGAGCTCTGCTGTGATTCCGTCCTCGCCAGGTGCCTTATTGTTTTTAAGCTGTTTCAGGGCCATCCTAATCTCGTAGAGGCTGATGTCCGGGATGTCTTCAGTGTAGTGTCGGGTCAGGATAGCTCGTGGGTCTCCGGTCGAGCTATCAACGGGTTTGGCTACTGAGGTGTACAACTGTCCATAAAACCTTTCGATCTCCCTCAAAACCTCTGCTTTCGTCGACGCTACACTGCCGTCCTCCGTCTTAAGCTTCGTCAACAGGCTTTGCCCAATAGACATGTCCCTTGCAAACACTTTGGAGCCTTGGTTTCGCTCTATTGTTTCTTTAACACTAGTCGTGTTAAAGGAACGAATGTCATGTCGCAGAGATTTCATTATTCGTCTATTAAGCTGCCTGTAGGTTTGAGCATTAACGGAGGTCTGCAGTGCCATAGATCGACGTTCTGCCATAAGGTCGAGAGTGTGGACCGAGAGTTTTTGAGGTCTATTTTTACGGCCAGGTCTAAAAAACTTAGATCCGACCGTTTGGACAGTTTCCACAAACCCGTTGTTTATTTCGTCCACTGATACGCAATTCTCTAGGCAATCAAAGCGGAATCATGTTCTATTAAATATCTTTATTATTTCCATTCAATTATTTATAAAAATTCAAAATAGGTCAAAAAATATTGCTATTACAAAGCAAAGTACCTAGATTTTTTTACTCCTTGCAGAAACTGTTTTATGTTTTAGGTTTTTTTAATCTTCAAATAATTTATCACATGCATTTTTTGTAATGATCAAAATAAATTATTGAAAATTCATAATATCACAACTTCAATTCAATTGCGTCCAATTGAATTCAACAACACTACTGGTACATTGCTGGCAACATTCAAAAATAAAAATTTCAATTCAAACTGTCATTCTAGTCTATATATTCAAATATCAAAGTTTATATCTGTCAAATTCAGTCAATTTGTGCATATGTGATGAACCGTAAATCTAAATTTCTTTACTTAGCTTTCAGTTTTGTTGTGTGAATTATTTGTGATTACTAATTATGAGTTTTTGTGGAATTTACTAACAATAATTGTTAGTAAATTCCAAACAAGGGGGCACTTCCATAGCCTACTACGAATAACAGCGTTTTAAGGGGTTGGTGAAGTTAGTAAATTAAAGGCAGAAAAACCGTCAAATTATCAATGTCTCTCATGAGTTTTTTGAGACTGGTTTGGCTAGTAAATCTAAAATAAGAATAGTATAGTATTCACTATGGGAATAAAATAATACCTGACGGCGTCTTGAGTCACGAGCGAAATATAAATATTATAATTTTGACTCCAAAGTATCAGACAGTCAATAAACGTATACCGCCGGAAATGTCACCGGGCGGTGTGGATACACCACAACAATTTATCCACTTTTCCCTCTTCGAGGAAGGGCGTCGCCATTACTATTTTCGAATTATGACCTCTTCACATTGCCGCGTTCATATGAGCTCATACATATGAGTTCATAAACATAGATATCCTATTGTTATGCAGTTGCCTGAAACCGTTTGAGTGTTGAAGCGTTAAGTCAACATTGTGTGACGTATAATCAAACGATTCTGAGCAGGTAAAGCGAAAAATGTTTATCAATATCTGTCACTAACTCGGGTCCTAGTCCACAAAGCCCATCACTAAGAGGGCAGTTGCGTTGCGTACCATAGCTACGTTTAATGGCTGCGGCGTCACGCCATGCGGGTATTAGCGCACAACACCAGTAATCAGCGCGTATTTCACCTGCTCCAGATTATAGCGTTTTAGGGAATCGGTGTAGTTATTCAATCTGTGGAGAAACGTATGTAGTGATTTGTAACGTAAGTTTTAATCAAGCTTATATAGGGGTAGCCTGTAATAGGAGCAAAAACTTTAAATAAATTAGTTGTTAAGTAACCAGTTATCAATTAGTTCGAAATGGATCTAATTATAAAATATATTTTTATTGTTACTTTCGAACAAAATAAATCGATCCAGCAATGTATTGTGAACAAATATGCCCTGGTTATAGATGTCTTTATGATTGAGAATGTTCTTAACGTAGTTCTGGCATCAGTTTTTAGTTTTTTAATCAATTCTAAGGCACTCAAAGCTTTGTCAGACTACCTTTTATCAGTAGTAACTATTTCATTTAGACTAGCCCTTTGTTCAATTCTAGAGCGATTTCTTTGACTCTGTGCTTGAGTTCCAGAAACATTATGTAAGGAACGATACAGGGATACGAGATAGCGATCGGCGAAGTGTGGACAAATAAATAGGTAATGTTATGTGAAAAATATACTTGACACGATGGCATTGAAACCGCACATGAGCTACGTGATGGAAGTTTAATTATAACCGATTCTATATTTACAACAACATTACACTTAACGTTTGCTTTTGAATTGTGTGGAAGACAGTTATCGAATACACCATGTGAAATAATGTTAAATTTTAATTTTCTTTTTTATAAAAAGACTCTTAATACATTTGTATTAAATAAACGTTTTTGTATCAGGCGCCTTGATAACACAACACTAACTACCTCTTTCGTAATTAGTGTTTACCACCCAAAGTATTGTGTTTCGAATGTATGTGTGGTAATGCCGACATGCAAGTTTTTAAAGGCCAAAATATTTTGCAGAATGCAGTTAGGGTATAAATGCTTTCTTAATTTCTTGTGAATTTTTTTGAGAAGAAAAAATTTCCAAACACTATTGGGAATATTATATTCACAAAAAGTGTTCTTTATTCAATTCATTAAAGTATTCTTTTAAATTCAGAAGCAGCGCTTAAGAGGTAGGTATAAAAATAAATCCACATTATCTGTCTTGTTTTCATAATGTCTGTCTGTGTCTTATTTTCATAAATCTGCGTCTGCGGCCTTTGCAGCAAAGTTAAAAAAGCCGTACAGTCATATCTTACCAAGCTTGAAGTAACATACTGTTTTATAAAATGAATCCTACGTCCCAACGGGCCGTAAAACGTATGGGATGATTTCTGAAATTTCTCGTTCTCGGAAAACAGCACTTCAGTTATTTTTTCCGGCTTTTAAAACAACGAAACCAAGAGAAAGCTAAGATAGGCAGACGTAGCGGAGAATCTGCACGCGATTTTCCATTTCAATAAAAATCTCCATTTGTCATATTATGCACATAAACCGTTTTTTTTTCTTCACCTTTTTATGGAAGTTGCCTGCGGTGCTTTGTGTTTTCGTTAAATTTAATAGATTGTATTTTTAAATGTTACACTAAAGTGCACTTACTTAAACTCATTTACTAACCAATATTTACCTCCATTTTAGTAAGAGTTGCACGTCATGATAGGACACGCACTACTGAAGTTATGATATCGTACTAAGTATTTTTATATTTCCATTTAGGACTTTATTGACAATCAATTAGGATTTAAAATAGACATAATAACATTTGAACGAAGAAATGCATGAAATATAAATAAACTCAAATCCTATCTATTCAAAAATTAAGACCCCTTACACACTGCGGCTTTTAGCATCGATGCTGTAGCACGTTTTGAAAACGCGCTTGAGAATTGCAACTCACGCAATGAACTGATTTAATGAAGCATTGATGCAGTCGTCAAAATACAGTTCATAATTTGTGAATTTCCAGTTTCTGCATCGAGACTGTATCGATTCTTAATCGCGACTGCATCGATGCTAAAAGTCACAGTGGGGATCTAGGCTGTGTCCGTGTAGCAAGGACAATATAATACTGGCTGCTATGGATAGCAATACTAAGCCTTTGAGCTAGGAAGTCAATCAAAAATACATCGTCTTTAAATTAAAATAAAAGTACTATAGGTAAATCTGGTAGGAAGTCTGATTTCCATAACACAAGTGCATTGGCTACTTAATTTGGGATCAGAGCAATGTATGTGATTGGTGTCCAATATTTATATTTATATTTAAATCTATCTTATTTTCACCATCATGATATAAGATAGCTCGACACATAAATAACGCAACACCTTCCCCTTTCCGCGGCTGAAAAAGGCTGAAAACAATTACTGGGAGAAAACCACCATACGCCAGGGAGCCGACTCTGTTATACGATGTCCGCATTTTCGAATCTAGTCGTCTCTGTCGCTTATACTAGCATAGTTTAGTGTTAAGAAAGGACAAAAAATCGTATTAATTGTGGCTTTACTATCACTACGTTGTGTTAAAATCTTGTTGTTCAAATCTTATACTGAAGCTTAAAATAAATGCGCAAATATTTTTTTACGATTTTTAATTGTATTATGAGTAAAAATTGCGGTTTCCTGGGTATATCTTCGTATTTTATTAAATAAATCAAAGTTTTTAAAATTTGTTAAGTTAATAGTCTTATTTTACTGGTTGAATTAAATAAGTGTGATCCACTCTAAGATTATTTACAATGCCTTTTACAGTAGGATCTCAGCTACGAGCCCTCACACGCAATCAGCGTAAATCTTCGCCGCCATCGCCGCTAATTCGCGATAAACAATTTTCTGTACCATAAAAATGCGGCAGGGGATTATCCTCTTTGCATTTAAACCAATTGTGAACAACACGCGGTAAATCACGCGAGGGAGTCAACTTTAATATGAAATGACGGTCACACAAAAACTCGTTGTGAGATAGGCTACGTAACTAGCAATTTCTTTGCTAATCAAACTTACATGCACTTACGAAATTATGCACACGTGTTTAGAAGCCTTAGTAACATACTTAAATATTAACAAATTTTAACGATTTCACATTCATAAACATTGATTTAACTACCTTCTATTTCAAGTCGGTAAAAGTAAATATGAAGAGTAATAACAATAGATTTTAGGATTCTCATAAAATTATGTTTAAGAATAAAAATGAATAATCATCGGTTATGAATATCCGAGAGCAGTCAAAGCCTAATGCGATCACAATCCAACGGCTTAGTCACTCTGCAATAAATATTCACTGTGGTACAGCTAATTCCGTTATATGTGTAAAGTTGGACAATTGTGAAAGAAGTTAGGTAGTCAGTACTGAGGACCTGAACATCAATAAATTAAGATAGACTAGCGTTCAATGAGACGGATCGGCAATTTGAGGTAATAAGACTGGAGATAGCGGCAGTATCAAATTCCCTCTGTAGTGAGAGCAAATGAGAACACGTATGCCTTTACAACTGGATGTTGTTTCAATTTGAAGCAAGATCTGGAGCCCTATTTTTGAATCATTCGTGCCAAAATTGCGTGTGATATTCATTGATTAATGCCCGATTTTTAAATTCTTAACAGTTTAATTCCAAATAAGAATTATGAAAATAATAAATACCAAATTTTGTAAGTATGGCTTTATATTTGGCCTAGTTTTCGCAGGTTTTTTCTATTTCAATGTTTGAAATAAGCCTAGGAAAGCAAAGACATTTATTTAAATAATCTGTAAGGTAAAATACAAATGTAAATACAATAGTTAACTTATATTATAATATATTTATGAGATTCTCATATAAAATGGTTTCATTACGTAAAAAAACTACACTACAGAAAGAAACTACATCCTAATTAAATGTAAACTGTAAAAGTAAGCAAAAAGCTCACAGAAATAACTTTGCCCTCTTTTTATATCATAATTAAAAATAATATAATATCATTTATTGCGGGCATTAAAAACCCATTTAAATTATACATTAAATTTAAGATACACAAAAAAAAAAACAAAAAACTAAAATGAAATTCACCGAGGAAGAATCCCATCGTCATTAGCGCACAGCTCGATGAAGGCTTCTGCAGTGGTTAAAAATAGGCCCACGTGATGCTTCACTTACCATTTTCAAAATTTCACTGTAGGAGTCCGCTCTTCTTTGCCAAAATGAGACAACCTGCGTTCTAAACAGCAAAACATTCTAGACGCGCTGCAGTATCGCGGCAAATGCATAAGAATGCGAAATGCATCATTATATTGCACTCTTATGGCACTGTACATCTTTTTAGGTAATTTGTCCATAGTTGGCACATAAACCTAAAAAACAAGGTCCGAACACTTTTGGGAACACGGCTGACTCTCCGTGCGAGCATATTGACTTAAATAATACATAATAAATTTAATTTTACTCTCATTATTGTTAGAAAAAGGTTTATTTTCTTCTGTTCAGTCATTCTTAAATATATGAATTAGAATCTAATAATTGTGTAACTCAATATTTGCATGCTATAAAATATAGTTTGAAAAAAAAAAACGGCCAAGTGCGAGTCGGACTCGCGCACCGAGGGTTCCGTACAAACCTGCAAGCTTTACAAAGTTCGTTCATTACGACAATCGGTATCAATGGTTGTACTTTTGCGTTTTGCGTTTTTGCGTTGACTAAGTTTTTTTTTTCACGGGTAAGGCAATTAGATCTAAGTATTTGATATGAATTTCAACTTGATAGATCTACGCGTTCATGAGGAAAAAAGTAATAAGTTTATATTTATTAAAAAATATATATTTTGTAATGTAACTAAAAATTTAAGGTTTTCGGAATTTTTCCTTTATGTGTGCTATAAAACGTTGCTTCATGCCAAATTTCAAGATTCTAGGTCGACTGGAAGTACCCTTTAGGTTTTGATTCCCTTGCGAGTACTTGCGAGTTTCAAAATATGCAGCTTAAATTGCTGTTTCTTTTGATTGCGTTGACATAGAAGTTTGATTTTGTTACAGCTTAAAGGTATTATAGACCTGAGTATTTGGTATGAATTTCAATTTAATACCTCTACGCGTTTATGAGGAAATGGGTAGTAAGTTTAAAATTATTAAAAAAATATATATCATGTGATGTAACTAAAAATTTATGGTTTTCGTAATTTTTCCTTTATCTATGCTATAAAACGTTGCTTCGTACCAAATTTCAAGATTCTGAGTTCACGGGAAGCATCCTGTAGGTTTTGATTCCCTTGCAAGTGTCGAAAATTTGCGGCATAAACGGCTGTATCTTTTGATTGCGTTGGCTTAGAAGTTTGATTTTTTCACAGCTTCAAGGGACAGTAGACCTGAGTAATTGATATAAATTTCAGCTTCATACCTCCACGCGTTCCTGAGAAAAAGGGTCTTGACAGACGGACGGACAGACGGACAACAAAGTTATCCTATAAGGGTTCCGTTTTTTCCATTTTAGGTACGGAACCCTAAAAAACGAACGAAACTGTGCCTTGAATTCCATCTAAAAATGTAACCTTTTTCTTACGCTTATATAAAATGAAATAAGAAATATTTTATTTCATTTCATTTCATATTTGCATCAAACCGCTTTTGTCCGTCGTTTCGCTCCACGCCCCATCGTCTTTTAGATTTCTAATTGCCGAACAGTTCAAAAATACATTCGGTAAAACACAACCTACGACATTGTTTCTCCCCCTCATTATCTTTTCGTTTTATGAAAACTTGTTAATATCAACAGATGATAAGAAAATATATAATACTTACTAGCAGCCACGGGTTATGTGAGGTTTGTTTGGTCCTTAGTTTAGGAGTACCGATTCCTCAATTATTTAATGGGCAAGACCATTTAACTCCCTATAAAATACTTTTAAATTATTTAAATTGGACTTTCCATTCAAAAGATATTACGAATTAAAATTCGGTTTCTGACTGCCCGTTAAAGTTGAGAGAGCTGTTTGTGGTCATTTAATTATTTTGTTTCCCCTCTGAACCTCTCAAATTATGGGACACTTTCAAAGACGATTTGTGTGAGGACATCAGACGTGCAGCTTAACAACAATATCAGGATTGTGACGTACACAACGAAGGCTTGATACAAATAGAAAACAAGCTTTTGGAACTGAACGACAAGCATTTAGCAGATTTTGGATTGCCTTCCCCGAATCGGCAACAAAACATCGTCCATGCAATACCGTGCCGTCCGCATGATATTAATGAGTTGTCTGTCTGTCTAAGTTAGTAGCAGATCAAAAAATAGTATTTGATGCTATAGTACAGAGTGTTGAAAATCACAGCGGTAAACTGTTTTTTTTTGGACGCGCCCGGTGGAACAGGCAAAACCTTTTTTGCCAATTTAGTGTTGGCAAAAATACGTCAATCTGGAAAAAAGCTGTCGCAGTGGCATCGTCCGGAATTGCTGCAACCCTATTAAATGATGGAAAGAATGCTCACTCTACATTTAAATTACCATTGGCTGTGTCTTTGGAACAACAATCTGTGTGCTCGATCCGCAAAAACGGTCCGCTGGGGCAGCTCTTACAAGACACTTCGCTGGTCATCTGGGACGAGTGCACCATGAGCCAGTGTCCCCGCGAAATGAATCGGTTGATGAGATTAACAAAATTATTATGGAAAAAGTACCCGGTGAATTTAAATCTTACAAATCTATTGACACAGTATGCAACATCGAAGATACATGTACCATCCACAAGATTTTTTAAAATCCCTGAACCCTTCTGGCTTGCCGTCCTACGAACTACAATTAAAGGTAGGCACTTCCGTAATGCTGCTGAGGAACATATTCAATGGCACGAGACTTCTGGTGAAGGAATTGCGGGAGAACGTCATAGTAGCCACTATAATCACCGGGGCCGCGGCCGGACAGCTCGCCCACATACCGCGAATCCCCATGATTCCTACGGACTTGCTTATATCTTTTAAGAGGTTACAGTTTCCTCTAAAAACATCATTTGCCCTCACAATCATTTTCAAAACCAGGGTCAAACATTTTCGATGGTTGGCATCAACCTAAGAAAAGAATGCTTGGCTGGGCTGGTCTAACCAGATCGCTATAAGTACCAAAATTCTGCTGGTCCAGGCACTGGTACTGCCTGTAATCGATTACGCCGATGTGTGCTGTACCAACTTGTCCCAAAACCATTTAATCAAGCTTGAGCGTCTCCTTAATAACTGCCTTCGATTTATTTTTGGCATACGAAAGTATGACCATATTTCTCCATTCCGTTCTCAACTTAATTGGCTCACTATTCGTCAGCGCAGAAATCTTCGAGTCCTTTGAACTCTTTTCAGTATTCTCGATAACCCGAATTCTCCCGACTATCTCAAATGTAATTTCAAATTTATTAGAGACATAAGTTCTAGAACCCTCCGTCCTAACCCTGCCCTCCAGCTATACACACCTCTTCACAAGACTGCTTATGTCTCTAACTCCTTCACCCTCAGTGCTATAAGACTCTGGAACTCCCTCCCTGATACCATCAAGACTTCATCGTCTAAGTATTCGTTCAAAAAGTCTATTCGTGAGCTTTTTCTCAGTGACAATACCACGTGATGCTTGATAAGGTTTGTCCTTCTCTGTTTCCCCTTTATTAATCTCTGTTAGCCTATGTATGGATAATTGTATGTATTCAAGTATGTTTAAGTAGGTTTATTTATTATTATTTATGTAAGTATATTAGTAGTTTAAATTTATTTTGTTGCTTTTATGTGTAATTTTACGCCACCTCAATCGTTTCTGTTTCACCCAATGGTTGACTGGTAGAGAATGCTTTAAGCATTAAGTCCGCCATTTGTACTTTAGTTTTGTCAGTGCAATAAAGAATTAAAAAAAAATGCTTTTCTCATGGACAACTATATGTTGCCCTTTCTCGAGTGGGATCTCCTGAAAATCAATATATTTTGTTGCCATCTACAAAAACCACTGTCAACGTAGTTTACAGTGAAGCTTTAGGCACACTGTCCACGGAGGCGTAGCTTTATAGATGCTTCAGAATACGCCGTGCAGCTTAAGTAGCCCAGCGTACTGACCTCTATCCATGAGGCGTATTGCAAGCGTACAGTGTCAATCATTTCAATGCAGTCGGACGACGAAGAAGTTATTTTGGATTATCACATTCGAAGTCGACGAAAACGACGATTATATTATTATTGGACCCATCCATATAGTGAAAGAAATATCAACTGTAGATTGATCATAGCAGCAAGAGAATTATAAGAAGATGACAGTGTATTTCACTCATTCTATAGCATGAGTAAAACAACTTATCAAAATTTACTTCAGATCGTAGGACCATTATCACAAAAACAAAATTCATTTTTTACAATAAAAAACACGTGCGTTCACTGCATGTACGCCCCGGCGTATGACAGCAAGTACGGCAGGCGTCATGAAGCCTGCGTGCAGCGACGCGAGCGCGACGTTGCCGCTGCGTCGACAGAGTTACATTGTTTTGTATGTAAGCTGCAAGCAAGCGTACACCAAGCGTATAATGACGAATACGCGTCTATGAAGCTACGCCGCCGTGGACAGTGGCACTTAAGATAAAAACTGACAAATATAATAAGTAAAAAACGTAAATCTACCTTAATATTATATCTGTAAATAATGTAAAAGTATACCTGTAAAATAAAAAATACTAAAAATGTAAATTATTAAGTAATAATAAGAATGAAAATGATTAATGACAAACCCTTTTTTTAATAAAAAATAAAAAAAAGCACAAAAAATATATATATATAAAATATATAAGCACAAAACAACAAAACCAAACAAAAAAATAATAATTTTGTAAGGAAAATACTAAATAATGATAGGCAAGTTTCTATCAACACGAACAAAAATTTCTTTGAAATACCTAGATGTATAGGTAGATACATTTTTAGTTGAAAGTTGTTAACGTTTGCTTCTACTCTAATTACTCTGCTTTTACTCTAATTACTTAAAAAATTACATTGTTAAAATGTAGGTATATAATATCCTATGTAAATATTACTTATTTAAGTGCCCGCCACTTAAACCATAAAAGAAATTGTACATAAATAGACTTACATACAAATATCACTGTGGGATTTTTTTTAATATGTAATTAAAAACTAATATTTTTTTAATAAATAAAAATATTTCTGAAAAAAAGTGATCCAAATTTCCAAGAATAAATATTTTTCTACCCCGTGCGAAGCCGGGACGGGCTGCTAGTAAGTTATAAAGATAAAATATTGAACGAAATCTTAGGTTGAGAAAATACAAATGTGAAAATTTAAATCTTTCCGTTCATACGAGTATTACTTGGAGTGCAAAATCGAGATTTTATGTTAAGATATTGTAATCCATATGTGGCCTGGCGACCAAGCGCTGGCAAATTATTGGAGTAATCATGCAGAATAAAAATAATATTTTTAACTATGTAAAGAATATTGTCCGCTCTTTCCAAGCCACGGCCTTACTTGAGGAGTATTAGAGCAGATTAGAAGGCTCGCAGTACGCGACGAGTTTAGGCATTCATAAAGGCGAGATATGTGACTAGTGAGCCCGCGCCGGAATCAGAGATATGCTGCGAATAGTTCGTACTCCACATACCGAGCGATGCAAGCCTCGGACTTGTGGCGCACCTGATTATGTAGACTATTAACTCTAGTAGATTACCTTTTTATACTACTCTCATAATACAAGATGAAAATGAGGATGAGGAGATGTAATAGGGGCATTTTTTTTAAATATAATCCTTTACTTAATTAGCAATCAATACTAAATGGTCTTAATTTATTATCATGAGACATTTCTAAAATATTTTTTTTTCATTTCTCACAAAATAAATAGAACCAACATATATGCAAACAAAATACGTCTAGTCATGGAACTTGACATTTTAATTTAGGTACTAAAACTAGTAAGTGATTTTGATAATAAGGACATTGATTAGGGATACAAAATTGGATTAGAAAGAAAGAAAGAAAGAAAATGAATTAATTCGGCCAAAACTGAAAAAAAGCACCCGCTCAGCATTGGTCGTGGCAGCAGCAGAATGCATACCACGACGCTGATTTTCAGAGAGTGCTTTTGTGGGTACAAACAAAATTCACTTAAAAATAACACAAGCTAATAAAAACAATATAAAATAATATTAACAATATTTTAACTCAATATTACGATAAAATAACAGACATATTGTATTATTTCAAATTATCCAAAAACGCTGCCTACTTTTAAACGTAAAGTAAAAGCCTTTTTCCTTTCTCGTTTATAATTTCTATAGTATTAACAATATCTACTTACTTACTTACTACTCCTTTTTATTCTTCATTGGCTCTCGGATATGCTGGTTGCAACTGATTATGCATTTATTTTTACCTATTTATTTATATATATTGTCGGCGAGATTTTACGTTCCACCAACAGATGGCGCTGACTGTCACTTTACTCGCGCTATACAAGCGATCTTACTTGTCCATAATGTTGTTGAATTTTTTAAGTGTAGTTAGTTCTTTAATACAGAATCATACCTTCGAATAGTGTTTCATTAAGTCGGTAATTTGTCGGAACAAAGTGGTCCCACGAGTCGGACAAGTGAGTGCATAGTAGGAAGTGTTAACGGCAATAGGACAAAGTGCGGTTTACAAGTGAAGTGTTGTGTAGTGACAAAATTACGGATTTCAGTGTTGTGGATGGATTGTTGGACCTTGGTAAACCGTGAGTAATAGAATAGTGGCAGGGACTTGTAAAATCTTTCGCGAGTGTAAACACATAGAACAATTTCGGAGTGAAATCGTATGAACATTGGACTTAGAAAATTCGCGAGTGAAAAACACTTAGAATAATTTCGATTCATTTTGTATGAACATTGGACTTAGAAATATTGCGAGTGAAAAACACTTAGAATAATTTCGATTCATTTTGTATGAACATTGGACTTAGAAATATTGCGAGTGAAATAAACACTTAGAAAAATTTCGATTAATTTTGTATGGACACAGGACTTAGTAAATTTGCAAGTGAAATTTACTTTAACTCTAATTATTTACTAAAACACTTGAAATAGTTTAAAACCATATCTGAACTTTAAATATATACCAGTGAAAGTAAATTCTAGTTGAACTTTGATCGAAATTTATATCAAAATATTTTCATAATCAAAAAATGGAACAAATAAATAAATCGTTAAACCTACAAAATGAAAGACTAGACGAAATTAGAAAAGCTCAAGTAAACTACGGGAAATCTCCAAAGGCTAGAATCAATTTAGCATACTTGCAAACGCGTTTAGAAATACTGGAGCTGAAATGGAGTTCTTTTAAAAGTACCCATGAATACCTTGTGCAAGAGACACCTAAAGAATCAAGAAGTGCCTTAAGTTATTTTAACGATGATTTATATGAGACCTGTGAGGAGATTTACATCAATTACAAGAGCGATTTGAAAACAAAAATGTCCGAATTATCACCCGTTACGCCTACTACCGCCTTACCTGAAAACAAAAAAACAACGCCCGAGTTAAAATTGCCGACAATTAATATACCACAATTCTCTGGAAAATACACCGAGTGGCCATCGTTTCACGACTTATTCAATTCTATCATACATATAAATCAATCAATAGATGACGTTCAGAAGCTCCACTATTTAAAATCAAGTTTGTCTGGTGAAGCAGAACAGCTGCTTCGTACAATAACAGTTACAAGTCAAAATTATAATGAAGCGTGGGAAATACTGAAAAATAGATACAATAATAAAAGATATATTTCAAACAGCATTTTCAAGAAACTTTTTAGTATCAAAAATATAACAACCGAGTCCGCTTATCAGATTAAATACCTATTGGATACGACTGTTGAATGTTTAAGCTCATTGAGGAATTTAGGGTTGCCAATTAAGTCGTGGGATGCGATCATGATTTATATAACAGTTTCTAAATTAGATACAGAAAGCCATCGTTTGTGGGAACAGCATATTGCTCCAGAAAAAGATGAGTTTCCTTCCTTTGACACTTTAAAAGACTTTTTAGAAACTAGATTTAGGTCTTTAGAAATGATTGAAAACACCACTAAACCAACGAGAACCAAGGCCTTTCACACCTCAATAGAACCTACAAATATCTCTTGCGCATTCTGCAAAGAAAACCACTACATATATCAGTGTAAACAATTTGCTAAACAACAATACAAAGAGAGACATAGCTTCGTTCAAGATAATAATTTATGTTTTAATTGTTTGATACCAAATCATTCATCTAACAAATGTATGAGGAAGACGTCGTGCCGAGTTTGCCATAAAAAACACCACTCGTTGCTGCACCCGGAGAAAAGGGATGAATCTGTAAAGGAAAATTGTCATAAAGACTCAAGTCAAAACATAGTATCACATTTCGTACATCAGCCTGGTCAAATACTATTAGCCACCGCATTGGTAGATGTGACTTCGCGTCAGGGTCAAAAACACGTCTATCGTGCTCTCATTGACCAAGGTTCACAAGCCTCGTTCGTCACCGAAGATATCGTTCAGACATTGGGTTTGAAAAAGATAAGAATCAACGGCGTGGTTTCAGGATTGAGTGAAGGCAAACAGCTTCACACCAAATACATGGTTGAAGTACAATTGCAGTCGAGACATAATACAACCTTCACTATTCCAGTAAAAGCTTATACTTTAAAATCAATCACAACATATTTACCACAACAAACAATTTCAATTTCTAACTGGCCTGAGCTGGAGCACATGACGCTGGCAGATCCGAAGTATGATACACCAAACCAGGTTCATCTGCTGTTAGGCGCCGAAGTCTACAGTAAAATCATAGAAGTTGGATTGATCAAGAGTCCGTCTGGTATTATAGCACAGAAAACACAACTGGGCTGGATTCTTTCTGGTGATACTAGCAACACAAAACCTGTAAAACAAAACAAAATAATTAGCATGCATGTATGCGTATGTGGGAATGATCTTATAAGAAAATTCTGGGAAGTAGAAAATGAAGTACTTACTTGTGAGAAAAAGTTAAGTAAAGATGAGCAACGATGTGAAGACATCTACAACAAAACTACAACGCGAACAGAATCAGGAAGATATAAAGTAAACTTACCTTTCAAAGAAAACATAGAGACACCTGTAGACAAATGTGGGAATACAAAAGAAATTGCAATTTCAAGATTTTTACAATTAGAAAGAAAATTAGAACAGAACCCAAAAATGAAAGAAAAATACACTAAAGTTATAAAAGAATATGAAGAATTAGGTCACATGGCTTTGACAAATGAAGACGATACAAATCTTATATTCTTACCTCACCATGCTGTGATTCGGGAAGATAAAGATACCACAAAATTGAGAGTGGTATTTGACGCCTCCGCAAAGGGTTCCAAGGGACTATCACTAAACGATACACTACTAACTGGACCTGTAATACAAGACGATTTACGCACTTTGATAACTAAATGGCGACAACATAAAATAGCATTGATAAGTGATATAACAAAAATGTATAGACAAATTTTAGTGCAGGATAAAGATACCTACTACCAGTGTATTATATGGAGAGACAACCCTAATGAAACCTGTAGAGTCTATAGATTGCTTACTGTCACATTTGGAACTGCATGCGCACCTTACCTTGCGGTTAGAACTTTAATGAAGGCAGCTGAAGACGAAAGCGATAAATATCCCGAGGCTGCTGAAATTGTTAAAACGGCATTTTATATGGATGATCTGATGACAGGTGCCAACACAGAAGAACAGGCTATAGAAATCTATAAACAAGTCAATAAGCTATTAGAAAGCGCTGGTTTCATACTACAGAAATGGTCTAGTAATTCAGATAATTTGTTACAAATAATACAGCAAAACAAGGAAAACACACAGCCATTCGAGATAAAATTAGACAAAATCATAAAAATATTGGGAGTTGCATGGGATAGGAATGATGACCAATTCAAAATATCTGTCAACTTGCCTGAACCTGTCAAACCAATTACAAAAAGAAGAGTGCTATCAGATGTAGCTCGCTTATTTGATCCCTTTGGATGGCTGGCTCCAGTTATTATCAAAGCAAAGGTGATTATACAGAAACTATGGCTATGCAGCGCTGATTGGGATGAAGAAATACCATCGGACCTTCTGGAAGAGTGGCTGATTTTTAGGCAACAACTACTAACACTACAAAATTTGAAAATAAATAGATGGATACATACTCACCCTGATAATGACAAGATTGAACTGGTTGGCTTTGCAGACGCGTCGACAGCAGCATACGCTGCAGTACTCTACTTAAGGGTGATACAAGGAGATGAAGTCTATGTCACAATTCTGGAAAGTAAAACAAAAGTAGCACCATTAAAACAAATCTCAATCGCACGGTTGGAACTATGCGCTGCCGTTTTATTGGCAAAATTACTGGCTGAAACATCAATGAAATTAAAAATACCTAGTAATCAAATATACGCCTACACCGATTCAACAATCGTTTTAGCTTGGATTCAATCACAACCCATAAAATGGCAAACATTTGTAGCTAACCGAATAACCGAAATACAAACAAGACTGGATAATGATAGATGGAATCACGTAGCTTCAGCAGAAAACCCAGCAGATATTGCTTCTCGGGGGATAGAACCCTCAGAACTGCAAACCGCTGAACTTTGGTGGAACGGACCTCATTGGATGAGAAACCCTAACATACATACCAACAAAATACAGGTTCCTGAAACAACATTGGAAGAAAGAAAACAACATGCAAAGGTATTTTATAACAATATGGAAGAATCCATAATAAGTAGATTCTCAAGTTTCAAGAAAATGATACGAGTACTCACCTATTGCAGACGATTCCTAAACCTAAAAGAAAATAGAAATAAAATGTCTACTTACCTTACTGCGGAAGAAATGAGAACAACTCTCGACGCATGTATTAAAATTACTCAAGCAACTGAATTTGCCGAAGAACTTGAAGACCTGAAAACGAAAGGAAAGGTTAAAAGAAGTAGTAAATTAATTACACTTACACCATACATAGATAACATGGGTTTGTTACGAGTTGGTGGCAGATTACAATCAGCTAATATATCACATGATTATAAACACCCAATAATTATTCCAAAAAATACTCACCTGGGAGATTTGTTTATTAAGGATGCACATGAAAGAGTAATGCACGGAGGAACTGCTCTTATAATCAACTACCTAAAAAGCAAATATTGGATTATAGGCTTAAAACAGTCAGTGAAAAAATACCTTAGTAAATGCGTTACATGCACAAGATACAATGCAAGAACGCAACAACCAATTATGGGTGAACTTCCGAGCGTAAGAGTAAAGCCTGGAAGAGCTTTTGAGTATTGTGGTGTAGATTTTGCTGGACCTATACAGATGAGAGTGTCAAAGGGTAGGGGACAAAAATCTTACAAAGGATACATCTCATTGTTTGTATGTATGAAAACAAAGGCTATACACTTAGAAGCTGTAAGTGACCTTACCACAGCTGGATTCATTGCAGCCTTTCGCCGATTCGTGTCACGTAGAGGTCACTGCGTGGAAATATGGAGTGACAATGGCTTGAACTTTGTTGGGGCAGCAAATGAACTTTCAAGGATGCTTAATCAAAGTATGACGAATGTATTGAAAGAAATAGCAGAAATGCTTGTAAATGATGGAACTTCATGGCACTTTATTCCTCCAAAATCACCGAATTTTGGAGGCTTGTGGGAGTCGGGCGTGAAGTCGGTTAAAGCACATCTGATGAAGACAATTGGCAACTCGACGCTTACCTTTGAAGAGTTTACTACAGTCCTATGTCAAATTGAAGCGGTTCTAAACTCACGTCCAATAAGCAGTCTCAGCGATGATCCAAATGACACAACTCCATTAACTCCAAGTCACTTTTTAGTGGGACAACCTTTAATTGTGATCCCAGAACCTAACAACGCTATCGATAGCATAAGTCCTCTCCAACGTTGGAAGTTAACCCAACGCATGACAAAAATATTTTGGACAAGATGGTCTAAAGAATATTTGAATACCTTACAACAACGGCACAAATGGCACACAAAGGTGGATGCACCAAAGGTGGGCGACTTGGTTGTAATAAAGGAGACAGACCTCCCTCCAGCCAAATGGTTGTTGGGACGTATAACACAGCTTCATCCTGGGCCCGATGATCAAGTCAGGGTAGTAAGCTTGAAGTGCAGAGGATCGACCCTGAAGCGGCCTGTATCCAAGCTGATCCTGTTACCATGAAGAAGAACGGAGTCCTTGGCGGGCGGGATGTCGGCGAGATTTTACGTTCCACCAACAGATGGCGCTGACTGTCACTTTACTCGCGCTATACAAGCGATCTTACTTGTCCATAATGTTGTTGAATTTTTTAAGTGTAGTTAGTTCTTTAATACAGAATCATACCTTCGAATAGTGTTTCATTAAGTCTGTAATTTGTCGGAACATATGTTTATGTAAATGTGTTTAAATATGTATGAGTTTATATATTTTGTATTATGGTGTGTATTTTATGATCATTTATTGACATTTAATTTGTTTATAATGTGCACATATCATCTTCTTTTATGTTTCTTTATAAAAACCTGTCCACTTCAAATTTGTTTAGAATTTCATCGCCATGCCTCTTCTTTCATTCTTCATGCTTTTCCTTACCTGAAGGTTGTCTGGAAGAAATTGCTACAAGCAATAAGACCGCCTAAATTGTACTTATAGCGAATATCAAAGATACTATCCTGTGTAATTATGTTTATGGTGTGCAATAAAGTATTTTTATTATTATTATTATTATTATCATTTAATTCAATTCATTGATATAGAAATTAAAATTGGATTAATCAAATTACATAATAGTTATTTGATAATTAATTTTTGGCTTTCGGGTCACCTTGGTGAGCCCATTGTGAGCTCTGCGATTACTCGCGGAACGGAATGTGGCCAAACCTCTGTACTAAAGCGAAGATACAAGCACATCACGGGACAAGCTTTTATACAATTTTAATTGTAGAACAGGTACATAGTAATAAAGTAAATAGTTTGATTTTACTTAAAGTTTATTTTTATTTTTTTAACTCATTTAAATAAAAGTTTGTATTAAAAGTTTGGTTTTATTGTATTTTTTATGTTAAAGTTATATTCGTGTTCAATTTAGCAAGCCCCTATATTTGATACCCATATTGTGGTTGTGCAGAAAAAAATACTGCTCTGCCATTTTGAATAATCCGCCATATCGGATTTATAATGAAATCACACTGTCATATAAACTTAGGCGCGCACACAATTCATTCGACAGAGAGGTTGAAGACAACTAGTTCAAAACTTAGTTACAGAATTACAAGTTAAAAAATATGCAAAAACATATACAAAGAATACCTCCGTGTTGTTCAACTGTGCATAGATAGCTTTTGAATGTTTCCTCTTTTATAAATAAAATTGCAAGCACATTGCAAGATGCATTCGACTTCAACCATTTCACCTGAGAACTTCTTTTATTTCATTCTATTGGACTTCACTCGAAATATCGTAGTATCTACTGTCTGAGGCGGCGAAAATAGTAGAACTGAGGAAAAAATACGAAAGACGTTCATGAAATAGTATATGCGTGAAAACCAACATCCTAAAAAGAAATGCACTAAAAGGTCGTCAATTAACTGTTGTCTTTTTTTTGAAATTTCGTTTCAAAAGTCAAGAGTTTATATTTTGTGCCATTGTTTTGGCCATCTCAAGCTTCATCTATCAGGAAACCGACTACAAAAAAAAAATTGTTCGCCTAAAAAGAGTCCTTTCTTTTAAAGAGTCAAGAGATTATTTTTTATTTTTAATGTAAAAGTTATTTGTTTCTCCAAAAAAATTGAAAATCACGTTTCTCAACGCGCGACTATCCGCCTGCAATATTTCAGTTTTATTATACCTTAACGTTTTGTGCAGTTTATTGGAAGCAACGCTCGCGGCACATTCTTTATACGCATACAGCCTTTGCCATGAATCAGAATAAACACTACAATCACTTTATATCCGCCTCGTTTAATGGGGTGCATTACAAATAGTATATCTGGGGAATTGATGGTTTTGCCGCTACACAGCCTAAGGGCAACCACCAGGTCAAATGAAAATATCAGTTGCCATTTCAAAGCATTTCTTTGAAGATAATAAATGTTTCATAACCCCAAATACAATATCGACATAACATGTTTCTGATGTTTTGTTTGTTGTTGAATCGGTAGAACTAAATAACATACACAGAAAACTGATATTTAAAAAAAATATGGAATGGAGACCTAAAGTCATAAAAGAGACTAATTTACAGCCTACAATAATCTCTTCAAAGTGATTTTACCAATTAGTAATGGCGGTTTAGTTTAGACTCTGTGAGCAACACTCGTTGGAAACATAAATTCAATTCGGTTGCGATCGAGAAAAACCTTTGTGTGTTCTTGCGAATGAATTTCAGTTGAATTCAGCCTTTATAATATTAACTGTGGCCAAACGAGTAGATTTTGTGCCGCAGTCAGCGTGCAAATATCAATATTTTGCAAACTTTCTAAAATGAGCTGATTTGACATGCCACTTCCACTAGTTTATTAATAATCGCCACCAAATAACAGGCGTTATTGAAAATATTTCGAGTTCTATTCATTTGGAAGCACAAAATAGTAGTGTACGATACAATACATTAATGACATTGGATTGTAAAGTCCAACTTTGTTTAAAATTTATTTCGGCAATAGTAAGCAAGATTTGAACACTTTTTTAAAATTAAACTTGGTAATCGGTACTTGAGCACTGTGATTGCGTATATGAAATTAAATAATATATCCCGTGTCAAACTATTCATATAAGAAGATCGTAACGGGGAAATAGGTTTTTAACCAAATTGAACTACCAATTAACCACCACTGTACCTTGATGCGCTAACTCAATGTCCGAGATCACTGTACATATCAATGGGGTCTGAAGAGTACTGAGCAGTCTAGACGTGAACAAGGCTAGTGACCGTGATGACAAAGTATGCATTGTGCGCCAGAGCTGTCTCCCATGCTGTCACGTTGTTTATTGTCTCTCTCTGACGGCTAAACTGAAGCCGAGGGCCTGGAAGCTAGAAAATGGGCAACCATTACCCAAAAAAGGTGACCGCGCTGACCCAGCGAACTTCGGACCGAACGCCAATACTCCTCCTACCCCTCGATAATGTGCAAAGTCATGGAGAGCATGCGGTAACTTTTCTTAACAGTAAGCTGCTCATCTACCTCAAAGACCTAGTGACCGCCAATATGGTTTTCGCCGAGGACGGT
The DNA here is from genome assembly GCA_963924145.1 of Pyrausta purpuralis. Lineage (NCBI taxonomy): Eukaryota > Metazoa > Arthropoda > Insecta > Lepidoptera > Crambidae > Pyrausta > Pyrausta purpuralis. Next base: position 26,651,733 of record OZ001654.1, read on the forward strand.
CGACTGGAGATCTTGATCTTGAGTACGTCAGGTACTGCTGAGGCAAATCATAACGAAGAATTTGCTTTATCCCTTGATATTTGGAAGGCCTTAAATAGAGTTTTGCATGCAAGTTTTCTCAATAAGTTTCTCTTGGCAAGCAGCGGGGAACTGCTTTCCGCGGCTGAGGATCTGTCTTCTTGAGCGAGCGGTCAATCAGAGTAGTCGGAGATGGCTGCTTCTCTGACTTGTGGGCTATCAATGCTGGAGTTCCTCAGGGATTGGTTCTCTATTCAAATCTTTTACTGCTGCACATAAACGACCTGCTTCAACCAGGTTACGTTGATCATGCAGATGATAGCACAGTTGCAGAGAGATATAGGAATGATGAAATATCTTTGGTAAGATATGCAATGGTGGAGCGGACGAATTTGTTTTAAGCCATGTCTCCTAAAAACTCAAGTGCGCGTGTACACCACCAAGATAACTTTTTAACAGATATCCGACATTCCGAGGTACATCTTTAGTTTTCTCCAACCATCTTGAGCTTCAGGGCATGAAACTGATTGCTATTCTTCATTTTGGCGCCGGTATTAGACGCGAAGCTTAAACTGCGGCTAAAAAACTGAAAATCCATAACAGAGTGAAGCGATACTTCACGCCTGGACAGCTTTTGACTATCTATTAAACGCCACCAAGATAACAATTCAACAGATATCCGACATTCCGAGGTACATCTATAATAGTTTTCTCCAACCATCTTGAGCTTTAGGGCATGGAGCTGATTGCTATTCTTAATTTTGGCGCCGGTATTAGACGCGAAGCTTAAACTGCGGCTAAAAAACTGGAAATCCATAACAGAGTGAAGCGATACTTCACGCCTGGACAGCTTTTGACGATCTATAAAACGCAAGTCCATTCCTGCATGGATATGGCTGCCATCTCTGGGATAGATCAGCTAAGTATTCAACTGTTCTTAATTTTGGCGCCGGTATTAGACGCAAAGCTTAAACTGCGGCTAAAAAACGAATAATGAACGTACGAAAATCCTACCGTATAAAGTATACGTTATGTTGTTGATTTTGTAGTAACTGACCACCACTTTTTTAAATGGCAATGTAACTATTCTCTTGGAAAACACATTTCACTATTTTCAAGAATAATTAACAGCTTTATTGGAATAAAGATTTACGAACGGATGAAAAGAAATATTTTTTGTCCTACCACTATATTTTTTACAAAAATGTAAGCCACATTTACCTATTTCTTCCGACAACATTTCTCACTAAGCTTTATCACCGTACTGACAAGACGTCACCTGTAAGTGAGGCCAAAAAGCCCGCTTCGTGGCTAAGGGGGCACAAGCAAAATTGCACGTCATTGCGCGTCCAGTGGTTTATTCGTCCAAGAAAATAATGCATTGTTTGTAACTGCAACAAAGGAGAGAGTTCATTGCGAGTCTGATTGGCCACTCGTCCACTTTTGTGTAAATCAATTTGTCCAATTAGACCGTTTGTCTTGTTGTCCCTAATTACATTATTTCGTCAACCCCGTGTCGGATGTCAAATAACTACATTTATTAACTCAATGAAGAGGAAATGGTTTTGCGTGAGGAAAATCATTTCAATCGATTTTAAATATGCTTGACGAATGAGGCGCGATAAATATGAAGCGGTGAAAATTTATACGCGATTTTTTTGCTTTATTATGATTTTATTTGCTGAATGCAAGTGTGGAAAATAACGTGGTTGCAGTCTATTGAAGAAAAATCGTGAAATGCAGATTTCAAACAATTAATTTAATGTTCGTCTAAAAGAGTTTGTTTCGGTATCACTTTAACCATTCTTTTAATTATTATTATTTACTGTGAATGGGTATTGAAGTGTAATTAATGCAAGCAGTTAGTGTAAATTTTAGATTTTGATGAGGTTTACACCTCGGAAAACGTTATCGCAAGCATATTTTGACTGCAAGTGTAGGCAATTCCGCCAATTGTTCCTCCTGTGCACGGAAGTCTTATAGTACAAAAAGCAGTATTTTATCTCATTTTGAATTTCAATGAATAGCAATTATTATTGTAGTATTTTAGCCCGAGTCATCCCACTATTTATGATCGACGTTCATAAATTCATGCAAACGTGGGTGAAAAGCAAAACGATTTAACTTTGTGCCCAATTCATGCCCCAATTTATAACCCCCTTTCCCCCCACACAAAATGCATTGTTGGCCGTTTTAGCATACCTCCTTTTATTAATGCTACGTTGCATTTCAAAAGAACAAAGAAATAGTTTCCTATGACACGTTTTTTTATTGCTTTACTATAGGCTTTTTTTAGGGTTCCGGAGGCGAATGGCAAAAAACGGAACCCTTATAGTTTCGTCAAGTCTGTCTTTCCGTCCGTATGTCACAGCGAAGTTTAGTGTTTTCATTGTAATCTTAATGAAAACTTGTTGTTGCGTCTAGTAGTCGCCATTGTGTAGAGCTGAGCTGATGGTGGAACTCCTAAACGCTTAGAAGAGTTCAGTGATTTGTATGACAGGACTTATTAAATGTAATTTGAAGCTTATTAAAGAAAAGAGTAAAAAGTTGCAACCTCCTAATCTGTCCTCTCTCCACTCTCCTATAATCACTTAACATAGCAAATAAAATTAACTTAAAAAAATACTAAAACCAAATTCAAAACCAAAATACACTAAAAGTCTTAAAAAAACACTTTATTCTTTAATGGAAAGGACTTTGGAGTCGGTGCTATCGGTTTGGCCATTTTAATCATCATCTATCAGGGCACCGACTCCAAAAATAAATTGTTCAGCGCCTTCCTTTAGTAAAGTTAGCCTGTAACGTCCCACTGCTGGGCAAAGGCCTTACCTCAACTGTGAGGTAGTTTGAGCCATACTCCACCACGCGGGCTTAGTGCGGGTTGGTGGAGGGGTGTTCGCAAGGCAAGCGACTAACCCTGCTGTCAGATGTTATCAAGCCGCCCATAAGGCCTCTGACTAGGCTTAACGACTAATATCAACCGATATTAGCCGGGACCAACGGCTTAACGTGCCTTCCGAAGCACGGAGATGCTCGTGATAAACGTCACTTATATGGTCGGAATGGTCACCCATCCAAACACGACCGCGCCGTAGGTTGCTTCACTTTGATATCACTACCAAAGCGCTGCTACCGCTGCGCTACGAGCACCTCAAAGCCTTCCTTTAAAAGGCAAAAAGTTTATTTAAGACTTTAAGTGCATTTTGGTTTTGAAGTCAGTTTAAATTTATTTTTTTGAAGTAAATTGTATTTGTAATGTATTCATTTGTTATTCAAATTTCGTATAAATATTATCTAACTTCATACCTAATTTGTTCAATATATAGATTAAATACTCAGTCCTTCTCCTACCGAGCATCTATCATCCACTTACAAAATGCCTTGACTGAAAATATATTTTCAAATTTCGTCAGGTTGAGATCCCTTTTTACACAAAGCATACATCACGGAAAATCCCGGGCATATATCAAATGACAAGGGCTGTGGAAAGCCTCCTGAAGCAGAGGGTTGACGGCACAAGCCACCAGTCAATTACGTCCTCGATTCTATCTTTGACAAAACACAAAATTATTCAAACGTGATTCTGTTTACGTGGGGAATAGGATTAGCGTGGCTTTGAATCGTGTTTTCTTTGATAAGAGGAAACATTTTCATCGATAACGTCAGGCAGATTTTATAAATCAATTAAATTGAGTACTTTGTGTTTTTTTTTTGAAAAAATCTCTTAAGGGTATGTAAACGAGACATAATAGATATTCCATTGTTATGCGGTTGCATGTAACCGCTCGGGCGTTAAGACGAAATATCTGAGGTTCACGAAAGTTTTTGGGAAGCATTAAAGTATTAATTTAAGGAAATGTGTTGTTTACAAATGTTTTAAAAGCTTGAACTAGGTATCTGAAGATCTGATCGTAACACCTTATTTGCAATCAATATTGTATAATAGGCACCAGCCCCCCGTTTCAAACCATTCGACTACGAACTCGGCAGGTAAGGATTCGATTATATTAACTTAAAAATAAAATTATAGTAACGTAGATTAATCCGTTGCAACTATTTTATTTAGTTTTCTTATTATATTTGTTATATAACTGACATATTAACATCTGATCAAACTACTACTTTAATTTTTAAAAATCCTAATAAATGAAAACTCAAGCCGAATAGCTTATCGAATGGTTCTAAATCGCCCTTCTGTTGTGCCGTGAACCCCTAAGATAGATTAAATTAATAATAAATAAATAAATATTGGACACCGATCACATACATTGCTCTGATCCCAAAATAAGTAGCCAATTCACTTGTATTAAAAACAACGGTGGTACGACAATATTGACCAGAGTAGATTAATATTTAAACTTTTTCTTATTATTTCAGCTTTTATATTCAAACGAAGTCTTATCAAAAGCCGTAAGTCCCACAGCTTATCATCCGTCAATACCTCACCCGCATCAGGGCTGTCAAATGTGTCGTCCATATCGACAAGCTTGAACCACGCCGAGACTCGCTCCCTTCGTCACTCTGTACTGTCTGTCGCATGTCAGAGGTCGCTGAATAAGTTATAGCGTTTAAGGGGTGTGTTACCTTTTATAGGATTAATGAGAAACTAAGACAAACATGAAATCCTGTAAACTGTACCCATCAAAGTGTTAACAGTTTCAAATTTTGATGTAACTTACTATATAAGCGTCAATTCTACTGACAATAACAAAAACAACTAAGTTTAAAATTGTACTAATAATATCTTTGTCGCTCATTTCAATTTGTTATTAAATAACTGGTAACATTTTTTTTCGCAATCTTATAGGACCCTAACTTATTTCTTTAAATGTCAAACTAATCAAAAAACCATTTGACAGCCCAGAAAAAAAAATATGTTTCAAAACCCAAATAAACACTAGGTATAATTTATCATAAAGGGCTACGATACACATGCCAGTAGCTTGCACACTTTCATACCAGCTACTGGCACGTGCCACCTACTTGTATGTGTAGGGAGACGTTTACTGGCATGCAATAGGGTGAGTCGACGCGGGGGTTCCAATACTGGCGTGTGTGAATATCAATGGTATGAATACATCAGGCATTTAAGGACGCAAATTGCTAAACTAGCAGAAAAACGTGCTAGTTTAGTCGTTTTACAGGCATTTGTATTGCAGCCTTTTGTCTGACTAACCAAATGTTCGAGTATATTCGGAACAACCGCGCAATCACATCCGACATGACAGCAACGCTGTAATCAATTATATTCCACAGGTTGTCTCTCATATCATCATGAACTAAATGAAAAAGATGCAGTTACCTTCCTCATTTCTAAGCAAGTCAGTATTTTTTATCAAGTACCAGTAAAATTCAAGGGAAAATGTCTAGCGATAGATAGCTACGAATTAGAAAATAGCGTGATCTATCACAACAGAACACATAATTAACTTTAAATAAAATTAAAACCGACTCTAAAACCAAAATGCACTAAAAGTCTAAATATACTATTCACTCCATAAAGGAGGACTCCATTTTAGGCGAACAATTTATTTTTGAAGTCGGTGCCTCAAAGTAAAACCCATCTAGGTTTTGGTAATGCTTGAAATGGCCAAAGCGATGGCACCGGATGGTTGGTTGGATGGTGTAGTGATTATAGGAGGGTTACACCTTTTACTAAAATTACTGAACTAGTTAAAAAAAAATCAAATCGGTCGATAAATGACTGGGATATGAGGTAACACACAAAAAAAGCGTACTGTTGACTTGATAATCTCCTCCTTTCTCGAAGTCGGTTGAAAACCTACCCTAATTTCAAAAGTATTTATTTCTTTATAAGTTGACTGTAACCATTGATCCTGACAACTGTAAAGCAAGCATTCAGCTTTTGAAATAGACAAAAACCGGCCTAGTGCGAGTCGAACTCGCGCACTGAGGGTTCCGTTCCAACGTTAACTGAATTAGGGAAAGTACTTACTACCACCTTCTTTCACTTTACATAATATGTAAAGTGAAAGAAGGTGGTAGTAAGTAGTAAGTAAGTAGGTGTTATATTATAACATATATATTGTATGAATAACAAAGTTATGTTTGCGGTTGTTGAAAATGTGCTATATTCAAAAAAACTTTCCGTTTAATATCGTCCGAACCAATTTTCGTTGAAAGTATTTGTTAAGATATACATTACATATTTTTTTCAAAATTTACACGCTCTTAGTTTAAAAATAAGGCTTGGGGGGGGTGGGGTTTACCGCTTTGGAAGCGTGCAGCATTGAAACGTTAGACTTGAAAAGAAAATGGTTTTAGGAACCTCGTTTTAACCTCGGTTTAACTAAAAAAAAATTGTTTTAGTTTTATGTATAGGAGCCCCCCTCCCCCCCTAAATATCATTATTTTTTATTTTTTGTATAAGACTCGTAAAGCGGTTAACACGATACATCTTCCTACCAAATTTCAACAGTCTGATGCTTATAGGTACAGAATAAAGTGACTGTGACATACGGACGGACAGACAGACAGACAGACAGACAGACTTGACGAAACAATAAGGGTTCCGTTTTTTGCCATTCGGCTACGGAACCCTAAAAACGACACGTAGTCGCCTCCTCGATTACAATTCCTTACGTACCTAAACTTTAAAAAGTTATAAATACTGGTCCTGCTTCATGTTCTTACATTACGTCACTGATAACACGGCATTAAAGCAAATGCAATAATAATGCTGTATGTGAAATTACATTGTAATTACGACACGATCACCGCGTATCTCACAAAGCCCATTCTATTTGGCCAGTGTTGCATTAGCTTAACATTAGGTGCTGTTATTGAAATGCATTGTAGTCTGCAGCTATTTACAACTAATAGTTCCCTGCGATTTGCTCGAACTAATTTTAGATTTATCGTAACTTTGATTTCAATTGTTACTCTCACGGGGCCAATTGCCGGGATCCAAACTAATTGTCTAGTTTTTTGGTAATTAATTCCGTCCTTATGTTACTAAATACCAGGAAACGATTATTTCTAAATTCTTTTAATTACATATAACACTCATGACTTTGGTACAAATGTTTGTTCTCATCACACAAACATTTGCGTCTTGATTTAAACCCGAAACCGCTAGTTCAGTAGTCATAAGCTTTATTTAGCCACTGCACCAAACGTGTCGTCAAAAAGAAGTAAAAACCGAATTAAAAACCAAAATGCACTGAAAATCTTCAATAAACTCTTTACTTTTAGGGTTCCGTAGCCGAATGGCAAAAACGGAACCCTTGTAGTTTCATCAAGTCTGTCTGTCTGTCTGTCTGTCCGTCCGTATGTCACAGCCATTTTATTCTGTAACTTTAAGCATCACACTGTTGAAATTTAGTAGGAAGATATACCCTGTTAATCGCTTTACGATTCTCATACAAAAATAAAAAAATAATGTCATTTAAGGGGGAGACTCCCATACATGATCTAAAACCAAAAAAAAAATTTTACTCAAATCTATGCGTGTGTGGTGTCTCTGGATAGGCCTTTTAAAATGACATGGAGGTGTGAAAACCATTTTCTTTTAAAGTCTATCGTTTCATAGCTAGACGCTTCCAAAGTGGTAAAATGGGCGTCTAACTACTAAACTAAGCGAGTGTAAGTTTTTAAAATAAATAAATAAATATTGGACACCAATCACATACATTGTTCTGATCCTGAAGAAAGTAGCCAAAGCACTTGTGTTATGGAAATCAGACACAACGGTGGTACCACAACACCCAGACCCGAGACAATATATAAAATATCGTTTACTACATTGACTCGACCGGGAATCGTACCTGGAACCTCCCGCGATGGCGACTCTTGAAACCAGCGTGCTAGCCACTCGACCACGAAGGTCGTCAAAAAGGAGGAGGAGGAGGTCGGTAAAATATATATACCTAATGCAGATCTAAACAAACACTTTCAACGAAAATTGGTTTGGACAGATCGAATCAGAAGTTTTTGAGATATAACATATTTTCAACAACCGCAAACATAACTTTGTACTTCATACAAGCACTATGAAAAACAAAGTTATATTTCAACAAAATATTGTGGTATTTTACTAAGTGGAAGTAAGTGGATTCCCTAATTCAGTTTAAAGTTGGCACGGAAGCCTCAGTGTGCGAGTCCGACTCGCACTAGGCTGGTTTATTATTTTTTAAAGAAAAGGACTCCATTTTAGTGAAACTATTTCTTTTTGGTGTCGGTGCTCTGATGCTTGAAATGGCCAAAGCGATGGAGAATTTTTGTGTCAGCTGGCCTATTTACTGAGAAAGGCTTATTAATATTAAAATACGACTTTGCGGGTCCCGTAGTTAAAGTCAAAGTTAAAAATGTTTACTACCATTAAGTGTAACAAATGTCATAATTAGGTTTTCTATAATTTTATTTCAGGTTGTTTTTGAAAATTTACATATTTTTTGTAACTATTATTCAGTACTTAATAAGCCTCTAGCTATTTGATTCCGGGCTTACATATTTAGAATCGAACTCACCCACATAAAATTACTAAAATTTCACCGCTAGGCTATCGCTTCTACAGCCAAAACTATGCGATTGCAAATCAGGTGTGAACTCGGTCGGCATTCGTTCGTAAACTAAGCTCATTACTAGCGGGCGCGGTCTGCCTACCGGCGGGCGTTAGCGGACGGATAATTTGCGGCTACACAAACCATTTTACTGTTCGTACAGAACTAACTGGAATAATTTCTGACTCTAGATTTGCTATCTAGGAATTCTAGGTTGAAAGTCTAAAAGTTTGGTTCTAGGATTTGAATGGATTGAAAATATATGTCTGTGTACAACCGCTAGGTTGGAATGCTAGGTTGCTTTGCTAAATAAAAGCCAACTTTGCAGACAACGGTTTATTGTCTAGACAGATAGTTAAAATAAGTTACATCCAATTTACTATATACGAGTTTTACGAAAAACTTCGTTCATCATCATCATCATCATAATCAGCCAAAGGACGTCCACTGCTGAACATAGGCCTCCCCCACGGCTTTCCACAGCGACCGATCACTAGCGGTCTGCATCCAGTTTGATCCTGCGATCTTTTTAAGGTCGCCTGTCCATCTTGTTGGTGGACGTCCTACGCTGCGTCTTTGGTCGAAGGGTCTCCAATCTAGAACTTTCCTGCCCCAACGGCCATCAGTTTTTCGCGCTATGTGCCCTGCCCACTGCCACTTAAGCTTACTGATTCTCAAGGCCATGTCCGTTACCTTGGTTCTTCTACGTATCTCTTCGTTTCTGATTCGATCTCGTAGAGAAACACCGAGCATAGCCCGCTCCATCGCTCGTTGTGTAATTTTGAGCTTCATTATAAGGCTCATAGTTAGAGACCACGTTTCGGATCCGTATGTCATCACTGGTAACACACACTGATTGAAGACTTTCGTCTTCAGATACTGAGGTAATTGAGACGAGAAGACGCTCTTGCGCAGTTTCCCGAACGCTGCCCAGCCGAGTTGGATTCGTCGGTTGACCTCTTTCTCAAAGTTGGACCTACCCAATTGGATCACTTGTCCCAGGTAGACGTACTCGTCGACAACTTCGAGAGTTGAGTTCCCAATGGATATTGGAGTGGGTACAACAAGGGAACTCGACATAATTTTCGTCTTCTCCATGTTCATTTTAAGACCCACTTGTTGGGATACTCGGTCGAGGTCTTCGAGCATAGTGCCTAGATCATCCAGCGTCTTTGCCACAACGACTATGTCATCGGCAAACCGAAGGTGTGTTATGTATTCGCCATTGACGGAGATGCCGAATCCTTCCCATTCCAGGAGCTTGAAGGCGTCTTCCAAACTTCGTTAGTGCAAGTTAACAAGACATAGCGCCATCTATTGATACATTTCGGAACTAACTTTACTTAACTATTACTAATTGATCTTACAGTCTGTCAATTTGAGGTTTTTTGTTTTAATACTGTACTTAGCCTAATTTGTAAATGTTATCTATAAAATTCTTTAATTATACTCTGTGCTTCATCCTCGAGATTTGAAAAACAATTGTAGTTTCGCGCAGGAACTCGCTAATCTGACACTGTAGTTTAAAGTAACGTTTAATTTGAAATAACAATAATAAAAAAAGTTATTTTTTACAGTATTCGTAGTTTATTTTTATACCAACTCTGGCAACACCGAACCCATGGTATAACGGTCAGTTGGCTTGGATCCCATTCGTATTTCAGTGCTCCGCTAGTCGACACGTCTTTCGTTGCATAAAGTTATCATGCCGAAACGACGCCATGATGATGAAGATAGCGACGAATATATCAGAAGGAAGATGAGAAAACTTGAAAAAAAGCTGCGAAAACGAAAAAAGCGTTCCCCACGCATCGTTAGTACCAGTAGCGGCGATTCAAGAAATAGTATCCTGGCTTCGCCGGTGCCATCAGTAACAGAAGGTAACTGAATACTATTTTTTGTTTCAAGTTTACTAGAATATGGCATTAGTTAATAAAATTAAAAATACAGAAAATCAATGTTGCATGATACCCTCTTTTTTATTTCTATGCAATTCAAAATGCTAACTGTACAAATACTGGCACATTCATGTCGTTACCTCATTAATCGACTGTGCCGGTGAATAATTTTGTACATAGTCTTAAAAGTCCATATTCAGTAAAAGTATATATTTTTTTCCACTACGAGATAAACAAAAACTAAGCATCATTGCTTTGTAAGTAATTTTGTTTTCGTAGTTACTACTTTATTCAAAGTGAAGGTGCAAAGTAATAAAATAATCTTATTTTATGCACTTGCATTTGCAGATGGCCAAGTACCGCTGATAACGGATGCTATAGAGCTGAATGAACAGCTCGGCCTACCCACATTTAATGTGGATATTGAACCACCGGGACCGTCTACATCGGCAGGCACGGAAGAATGTGCGCTAGATGACGAGATTCTACAGTTGCTAGGCGCCTCCCCATCGAAATTAAAAAAAGATGGGAGAAAAGATTCAAAGAGACATTGCGCTCAGATGGGAGCATATTGCGACCTCAGGCCTCTCAAAAGAAGCTCGAAAAGATCTTCTTGAGAAACATTTAGTGCCAGAAAACTGTCCCAAAATAGCTGCTCCGGTTCTTAATGCGGAAATCAAGGCCGCCTTATCAGACACAATGATTGGCAAAGACAAATCCTCTGAGTCAAGGCAGAACCAAATAGCAGCCGCTATTTCTTGTATTGGTGAAGCCCTCACAAAGATAGTAAATGCCGAAAACAAAGACCCTTTAATCATAAAACCTCTACTCGAAGGTGCCCAATTGTTATGCGATAGTCAATTTAATGAATCGATGAAAAGAAGGAGCCTTATTTGCGCTACTATTAAAAAAGATATTAAAGGTCAACTTTATGAAACCGAAATAGATAGCCACCTATTTGGTGAAAGATTGGCTGACACTTTAAAAGCTGCAAAAGCTATCAGTAAATCTGGGTCAGAAATCAAGGCCGCTAAACCAATACCAGGAGCGTCACGGGTGCAGAGTCGTAATTTAAACTCCAAACCTCAGCTGGCAAGCAGCAGGCAGCCAGTCCAGAGGAGACAGAACCCTGCTGCATACCGGCGCCAGTCATAATGCCACCATATGCCCAACAACAACGGCAATTCTATCCGGCTCCGCCGCCGCCACCACCTCCACCTCCTCCGCCGCCGCCGCCGCCGCCCCAGCAGGCTGCTGCTGGGGCGGCGGCGGCGGCGGCGGAGGAGCAACAGCAACAGCACCGACCCAGGCACCGCCCGTACCAGCGCCGTTAGACACGGTACGTTGCTCAGGTAGACTTTCTCACTTTTATCCCCAATGGTGTCAAATCACGAGTGACCCAACTATATTGTCGTGGGTGCAGGGTTACACTATACCTTTTTACAAGACGGTCGTTCAAACATATGTGCCTAGTCTACCTAAGCTAACAGAACCTGAGATAGCTTTTCACAAAGAAGCCATAGATGATCTTTTAGAATCTGGTGCAATCTCTGAGTGTTCACCATGCGAAGATCAATTTTTATCTAGTTATTTTTTGATTAAAAAGAAAAATGGTAAACCACGCTTTATTCTATATATAAAAGCTTGAAATAAATTTATAAAAACTGAGCATTTTAAGATTGAAGATCTTAGGACAACTTTAAAATTAGTCTCCAAAGATTATTTTATGGCTTCTTAAGATTTACATAATGCGTATTTTTTGATTTTCGTAAATGAATCCTACCGTAAGTATTTACGGTTCCAGTGGTCAGGGAGAACATTCGAGTTTAATGTCTTACCTTTTGGCCTCTGTACAGCACCCTATGTCTTTACCAAAATACTCAAACCAGTCATAACAGTGTTAAGATCGCCAGGGTACCTGTCAACCATATATTGGGATGATATCTGCTGTATTTCACCTACATATATGGAATGCTTAGACAATATCTCTAAAACAAGGAACTTGCTCGAGTCACTAGGCTTTATTATAAACGAGGAAAAAAGTTGTTTTACCCCATCTCACAAATGTACCTATCTTGGTTTTGTAATCGACACAAAAGAACTTCACATTAAATTAACTGATGAGAAAAGAAATAATATTTTAGTAGAACTCTTAAAATTGAGACACGTGCAGCGCTGCTCGATTCGATATTTTGCCCGTGTAGTAGGTCTACTTACCTCCGCTTGCCCCGGTGTACAGTTCGGTTGGCTCTATACAAAACAACTGGAAAGATGTAAATATCTTGCTCTATTACAATCAGATGATAACTACGATTGTTATATGAACGTACCGCTATCTTTGAAGGACGACATTGAATGGTGGATTAATTCAATTAAGACCGCTATTAATCCCATAAGAGAAGATAATTACATCTTAGAAATTTATTCTGATGCTAGCAAAACTGTGTGGGGAGTAGTATGTAATGGGCAGACCGCTAGCGGCCAGTGGAGTCTTGAAGAAGGCACTAAGCACATACATTTTTTGGAGTTATTGGCCACCTATTTTGGTTTGCAAATATTTACATCCAATATGAGTAACTGCCAAATATTGTTACGGATTGATAATACGACTGCTATATCGTATATAAATCGTATGGGTGGAGTCAGATTTCCCCATCTCAATAAATTAACTAAAAACATTTGGACGTTTTGTGAAAGTAGAAACATATTTGTATTTGCTTCATACATTAGGTCTAAAGATAACGATATAGCAGACGGAGAATCAAGAAAACTCCATCCTACGAGTAATACGGAATGGGAGCTTACAGAGGAGGCATTCAAATGTATTGTCGCTAAATTTGGTAACCCCGACATAGACCTTTTCGCAACCAGACTAAACAAAAAGTGTCCTTTATATGTGTCCTGGCGAAGAGACCCCGGCCCATTTGCTATCAATGCGTGTACCATAAATTGGAGTTCATTAAATTTTTACGCGTTCCCTCCGGTTTGTATCATTGCGAAGGTATTACGAAAAATTATGACAGACAGAGCGGAAGGTATTCTTGTAGTCCCTTACTGGCCTACGCAGGCCTGGTTCCCCCTATATAATAAACTTCTTGTATCAGATACCATTATATTTGAACCTGCATCTAAAGTTTTAATATCTAACCCCAACAGCGCAACAGCGTTGCCGCAACCCAGGCTTATGGCCGGAAGATTATCAGGGAGGCGTTTTCAAGGAGAAGTGTACCAGCGAACTCCCTAGATATCATTTGCTCTTCACTGTCCAATAATTCTATGGCTCAATATACAGTAGCCTTCAAGCGTTGGTTTAGTTTTTGCGACTCCAACAATGTCGATTATTACGAAGCATCAATCCCAAACATTATTTACTTTTTAACGGATGTATTTAATTCAGGAGTGCAATATGGGACACTAAACACTTATAGGTCCGCATTATCCTTAATTATTGGACATAGAGTGGCATCTGATGAACGTATCAGCAGATTGTTTAAAGGCTTCTATAGACTCCGGCCTCCCTTGCCCAAATACAAAATTACTTGGGACACTTCTATAGTTCTTGATTATTTAACAAACCTGTATCCAAATCATGAGCTGCTGATCGATGAATGAGCTAAGAAAACAGTTACTCTTTTAGCACTTATTACAGCTCATCGAGTCCAAACCCTTGCGTTAATTAAATTAAACATCATTCGTCGTTGTTCAAATAAGATTTGTATTCAAATAACAGATTTGATTAAAACATCAAGACTTGGTACTCACCAACCATGCCTTAGTATTCCATTTTATGAACCAAAGCCTGAAATTTGTCCTGCGCAATCATTAATAAGTTATATTGAGATGACCAAGTCATCAAGAGGTAATATTGAACATTTATTTATCAGTAACAAGAGGCCCTACAGAAAAGTTACAAGTCAAACCCTGAGTAAATGGATTAAATACACCCTACACGAAAGTGGAATTGATACTTCTTTATTTACGGCCCACTCCACCCGGCATGCAAGCACCTCCGCTGCCTGTAGACTCGGGGTGAACATAGACTTAATTAGAAGCACGGCCGGTTGGAGTGGATCCTCGTATGTATTTGGTCAATTTTATAATAGAGATATTAAAAACCCAAACCCGGATGATTTCGCTTATTCAATCTTAACTGATAAGTAAATTTACTTATGTGTTAAAAGAAAATATAATTGGTTATGTACAGACAAGATTATGTATCTGTCTAATGTTGTTTAACTGGAAATATACCCAGAAATATTGATTGTTCCTTAGTAAACATGTTTCAATGTAACAATTTAATAAAATAAATATGATTTAAGTACAATTCGACGGGCCCGTAGAACAGACACGTATGGAAATATAAGACGTTTTTTTTTTTTTTTTTTTATCAAATGTACTACGTATCACAGTAGCTATCTGGGTGTGTAATTATTTTTTAAAATACATTGTTACTTTTTGAGATATCCAATTGAACATTGCCTTATCTGAAGTATCCCTGCGACGAACAATCACGCGTCGACATGTAAAATCCTGTTCGCCGCGGTAAGCAGCACGCCGCACTGCGGCCTAACGTCAGAAGCGAGTTTGTACTCCGCAGTGACGGTCGATTTTAGTGGTTAACATTATTTCATCATTTGGAAACAAATAAACGCTAAAAAGTGTAAAAACGGTGATAAAGTGTATGTGCTGCGATGTCTGCATTGACGAGAAAAAAAAGAATTTTAAATTTAGCCCTACAAGTGGGTAAAAATGATTGTTCTGATCCAGATTTATTTAAAAATAACGATGAAGAATGTAATAATCTTGGTGAGTACTTGTATATTAATTTCAAGTCACACTCGTTTTATAACTGGCTAATTTATTTTTTACATTTAAGTTAATTTATTACTAAAAATAAGGAACACATTTCAGTTACCGTCGTAAGTGATCAAAGTATTTTGTTCCGTGATAATTAAAAAAAAATATGCTTTTATCACTTTTGATATCGTAAGTTATGATTTAAGAACAACTACTTAATAGCATTTCAATTTATGTTTAGTTTTTTTCTACCTAGCTATTTTCACATAAGTTGTTGTTCAGCCAAAGTTTTCCTAACATATTCAAACGTATGTGCAGATACGATATTGTTCTACGTAAATTCAACGAAAAAATA
Source organism: Pyrausta purpuralis (assembly GCA_963924145.1). Taxonomy (NCBI): domain Eukaryota; kingdom Metazoa; phylum Arthropoda; class Insecta; order Lepidoptera; family Crambidae; genus Pyrausta; species Pyrausta purpuralis. Next base: position 26,667,323 of record OZ001654.1, read on the forward strand.
CAGTCGTATGTGAATAAACGATTTTGTTCTTTGTACAAGTTTTTACATAAGACTTTATTCTAAACTAAAATACACAATCCTTTCAATTTGAACGATTTTTTAAAATAGTAGTAGTATTGCTTATCCAAGGTAATTTCATTTAGTAGTTACGTTATTTTTTATTTGACTTTGTTACAGAAGATGCATGTGAACGTGATAGCTCCCCGTTACCGTCAGAAGCCCACAACATTATCATCGAAATGGCAGAAGTATATCATGAGGTATTTGATGAAACTAATCACACAGCAGTATCAGAACTTCAACTTGACGCTACCGAAAATAATACTCAGCAAGTTTTTACAACCTTGAACACTGATACAACGGTATCAGAAGAGCAGCAAAAAATTATGGAAAATACCACTTCTCCTACCTTTCAGCAAGCGGCTGCCTCACCAGTACCTATTACACAAGACCTGCATTCAGAAGATGTCCTTACTCCATTAAATATAGAGGTAACCTCTAGTTTTAATAATTCGCCAGCAGTATACTTAGAAGAATTTGAAGAACCGCCAGTTGCCACGCCTTCCACTTCACATATCACATTAGCTACACCATTGCCCTCTCCAGTAAATGTACACAAAAAATGTAATGATCACTTTTGCCCCGACCATAGTTCTTGGATAGATTCGATTCCATCTGAATCTGTAAATACTGATGTACCGACTTCAACATCAACAAAACGTAAAAAACGAAGGTCTAAAAAACGTACGGTGAACAAGAATTATTGGTCTGACGTAAAAAGAAAATATTTGAAAAATCTCGGTAAAAGTTACGTATCAAAAAGAGGCAAATTTGTAGGAGATAAAGTAATGGGTAAACCTTGCAGCTGTCGATATAAATGTGCAGAAAAAATTACCCAAGACCAAAGATTGGCATGCTTTACTAGGTTTTGGAAACTTGGGAGTGCAGAAAAACAGTGGAGATTTGTTACAAAGTATGTTACAAAAGTACCAAAGTATAGATGCCTTAATCGCAAGACTTCTAATAAACGTCAGTTTACATTAAAGTATTTCTTGCCAATTAAGTCTTCCAATGCTGATGCTACCACTATTAATGTCTGCAAGACCATGTTTTTGAAAACACTAGCTGTAAGTGAAAGTATTATCAAAACAGCATTTAAAAAATATGATGGTGTGTCTGATTTTGAGGAAGACCAACGAGGCAAACATGACCATCACAAATCTATCATTACTAACGAAATGATAAAGAGTGTTTGTGACCATGTGAATTCATTTGTCCCTGTTGAGTCCCACTTTATTCGAAAGGATTCAACCAAGTTATACCTAGATGGTAGTCTAAGCATAAGCCAAATGTATAAATTGTATAACGAATGGTTTGATCAAAACGTATACTCATCAAAAGCAACTACAGGACGCCAGTATAGGGATATTGTAAATAAATATTTTAATCTTGGTTTTCATATTCCAAAAAAGGACCAATGTGAAGATTGCCACGTTTATCAAACAAATCCAACACCTACCAATGAAGAGATACAAAAAAATGAGGCTCACAAGAAGGCAAAGATAACTGCACGTGCGATTAAAGATAAAGACAAACGTGACGCTATTGAGTCTGGGGGATCGATTGTAACAGCAGTTTTTGATTTCCAGAAAGTACTGACATGGGCATGGTCAAATAAGTATCCTTTATTATAAAAGAAAATTATCTACCTTTAACTTCACAGTTTTTAATATGGGCCAAAAGAAAGCCGTCTGTTATATGTGGGATGAAACGGTAGCTAAGCGAGGAGCTAATGAAGTTGGAAGTTGTTTGTTAGATTACATAAAAGACAATTGTACCGAAGACACAAAAGAGTTTCGTTTTTGGTCCGATAATTGTGCGGGCCAAAATCGGAACAGATTTGTGTTTTTTGTATATTTATTTGCAGCAAAAAAATACAAGGTGTCTATTACTCATCGTTTCCTAGAGAAGGGACATACCCAAAACGAGGGAGACAGTGTCCACGCCCTCATTGAGCGCTCATCTTGCTCCAAAATGATTTATACACCTGATGAATGGCGCCTGCTAGTACGATGGGCAAAAACAGAAGGAGAACCATATTTTGTGAAAAACATGAAACAGGAAAACTTCTTTAACTTTAAGGCCCATGTAAATGACAAACAATGGAACAAAAATTGCAGACAACAAAAAATACTGTGGACTAAAATAAAAGAAGTTTTCGTTGATAGATCTGAACCAAATAAATTGTATTTTAAGTATGATTTAAATGAAGAATCTTACGAATGCTTGGTTCTAAGAAACGATACAAGAAACTCGTCTTTGATACCTGACTTGGAGCGTGCTTATGCTTCACCACTTAAATTAACAAAATCTAAATATAATGATTTAGAAAGCATGTGCAAAACAGGTGTTATAAATGCGAACAATGCAATATTTTTTAGATCTTTACCCTACAAATCTAACAATGGAAATGATGACGGTGATTTGAGCGATGAAACTGAATAAATAGTATATACTTTTTTTATACGAGAGACTCAGATTTGTGAAATTTAATAAGACTGATAGGTACGATTGTATACAGTTATTTAATTGCATGATTTGTAGCATTTCATTAAAATGTGGATTACATTAAATCTCGTTTTAGCGTCATTCTGTAGCTGCCGACGAAAATAGTACAGAATTGATTGATTGATACACAAAAGTTAATTGTTGATTATTTAAAATATAAGGAGAAGTGTAATAAAGTTCAGAACTGAATTATTAGTGATTAGCTAGCATTGATAAAAAATAATACTATTAAAGAAAAAAGTAAAAGATGATTATGTTGTTGTTACTCGTTTATTGTTTAGTGGTGACGTTATAATAATGATAATGTTGTACTAAAAGGAGAAGTTTAATTTGATACATAAGATTTTTAAGTTTTTGTTAAGTGTTTTTAAAGATATTATAAGGGAGGAAGAGTGTGCATTTATAAAGATTTTTTTCATTGATATATTTGACAAGAATATGGAAAAAGTTGTTAACTGATTACGAATATTCTTGAATTGTTTACAATGTTATTTATCTTTTATTTTGAGTTTTAAAATATTTTAAAATGTCTAACTGGCAGAATATGCTTGCAACTGAAACACCCTTGATTTAAGCAATAAATAAGTGATCATATAAATGGTTTTCTTTCTTACCATCACCTACATTTATAACATACGACTTAGTTATTTAACCAAATGTCGATGTACATTATCTCTTGTACACATACAACTTAAGACGATTGTGAAGATTTCATAAAACAAAGTCGCATATGAAGTTAGGTCTTACTTTGTTCCAAAGAACAAAGTCTTATCATTCCATAATGAACCCATTTCAAATAAAATACATAATTTAAATAAAACAAAAGTTAGCAAAAACAAGTAAATTAAATTGAGAAATACCTTTTAAAATAATTTTCTTAATTTTATAGTTTAAAGATACCGTAATTGTCTTGCGCAACTTTAAAGCCTCGTACTGCAACTTTTTGTCTTCCAAAAATTTTGCAGATACGATTTTGTTCTTGGGACCCGTCGAATTTGTCAATTTATTGAAATAATATTCCGTAATCTTTGAAGGTCTACAATTGTTCTTCTAATCTCGAGGATGAAGCACAGAGTATAATTAATGATTAAACGAACTTACCTTAGTGAAGTTCTATCATAATTATACGAGGGCTTCATCCGAAGAGATTAGTACCCACCGCGCCCCAAATAAATTCCCTCAACCACGAAATATTATTTCAACATAAGTACACATAATAAGTGTCAGCAATAACAAAAAACATTGTTTTTGCATAGTTATTGTGTGTAGTATGGTTGCTGTTTTTAGCTAGGTGTTACTTTCAACTAAATGAGATCCAAGCCAACTGACCGTTATACCATGGGTTCGGTGTTGCCAGAGTTGGTATAAAAATAAACTACGAATACCGTAAAAAATAACTTTTATTATTATTGTTATTTCAAATTAAACGTTACTTTAAACTACAGTGTCAGATTAGCGAGTTCCTGCGCGAAACTACAATTGTTCTTCTAATCTCTTCGGATGAAGCCCTCGTATAATTATGATAGAACTTCACTAAGGTAAGTTCGTTTAATCATTAGTAATATACCACACAATCTTGTCGAATTGCCGGTTGATAAATTTAAGAAACACGTTAAAAACACGCTTATGTCTAAAGGCTATTATAAGGTTCAAAACTACCTGAACGACACGAATGTGTGGTCTGTCCAGCCTGCACCGACTGATGTACTTACCTTTGATGATTTTGATTTTACGGCAGCTAGTGGTGACTGAGTTTGTTCCGGCGTTTCTTCTCAGCACTTGCCTAATTGTCTGTGTTCTGTCTCGAAGCGCTGGTAGGGCCCAAAAGATAAGGAGACATGATTCGGCCGCTTCAGGGCACAATTATTTTTATTTTATTTTTCACTGTACATTTGACGTTCATAAGTGGCATATTGTGTCCTAAATCTGTCAACATTGATTTATGTCAATTTCTTTGTGAAATTTGTCGGTATATACATTCTACAAATAAACTTGTATTTGACAATATATTTTTTTCATAAGTTAATTATACAATGATGTAACACATCGGTCCCCGTACTAGGCTGTGAAGCCTGTATTTCGGGCGGCCATTAGGATTTTACCATTGAGTTTTTAATATATGAACTAGCGGGCGGAACTCTTATAACGCCAAATAAGACTTATTCTATCGGATATGTTTTATCTAACGTTGGTAAAATTGACCCTCAGTTGTCAGTCAAAATCGGCCCTAAAACATATAAAAATAGACAATTCAACTTGTTTTAGTTATTGAAATTTTAATTGGATTTTTTTATGTATTAGTCAAAATTATAGTTTAAATTCTATGATTTAAAATAGCACTAGCTTCTCATAATCAAGCAGGTTTGGTTTGTTGTTAAGATATGCCTTAACCAAACCAAAACCAAACCTGCGCCAGTAAACAAGTAAAAATCAAAGAAATAAAAACAACCGCGCACACCTGTCACAATAATTGAATAATAAATAAATTTCACTCGGAATTGCTGCAATTGCGGCGATTCTGAAGGGTTCGTGATTTATGAGCTGTGGTCTCACTGCAGGCGAGCGAACTCTGCCGAACAACACGCGATCGCGATCGAACCTGAGTTATAGGCGCACAGTGCTGGGTATTAATTAATTTAGGTTTCTAATCGACTGCCCGTAGGGAACCACATTTAAGAAACTACTGAGGACACTAAATTTGAATATCTATATGCAGGGTATGTTTTTCATGGGATGCACAGATAGTTTTTTGATTCGGCAAGACATAAGAGTTACTGGTAAAAAAAAAATGATTCCGAACGAGGAACTTATGATCAAGCCATAATCGCAGGAAAAATTCGTGTGTTTATTATTGAACAATACATTACTTAAGTTAGTTATGAGTATTGTGTTAATCTTATTTTAAAAATAAACATTTCATTAAAAAGGAATGTCAAAATTATTTTCAATATTCGACTAGCAAAAAGAAATGGACTGTATCTCCTACGTAATCCAGTTTTCAATTTTCTAAAAACTTTCATTTCAGCCCTCATATTTTACTACGAGAAATGTCCACAATCGATTAGCTATTATTTCCGTTCTCGTACAACAATAATTATTTGCACCTTTTCAAAATTACGATGACAAATAAAATTAGCAATTGTACTCATTACTATATTTACATACCTAATATCTATATTTTATTTAATCTACAATACATTCAAAAAAAATAAAATTACCTAATGCACTCCGGGAGTGCCGGCAGAAGTGAAAACTTGAATATCAACGTTGTGCATTTTTGATTTTTTGGAATAGTTAGTGAATAATTTTGAATGAATTGCTCTTATTATCAATATAAAAGTACTATCATTTTTGTGATAGAATACAATAATAATAATAATACAATAATAATAATAATAATAATAATAATAATAATAATAATAATAATAATAATAATAATAATAATAATAATAATAATAATAATAATATAATATTTTTATAGAGTACAAAATTTATTTATTGCGCTATCGTACACAAACATTACAATTTATATTATATTAAATTACATTAAAAAGTTTATCTCTCAGAAAAATCAACTTACATCCATAATTTCGCCAACCGTCTTACGGTTTTTCGATCAGCCCACGTGTCCTGACGCGAGTTTCACATTTTTCCCCCATCCCACAAAAGTGCTCAACGCCGCGAAAGAAGTTTTCACTTCAAAAAAATAATGCAGCTTTATTTTTAATCATAAATATGCCCTTGGAAAAATGTTTACGCGATTTTTCACAAAAAAAATAACTTTTGTTTTTCTGGCGTCTGGATTGCGTTTCAAATGTCAATTTACATATTGAATCAGTGTAGCGGCAAGAATTGGGTCCCACGTAGGCCCTAGGCTCGACCCTGGCAGTCTCGTGCCCAAACGCTCAGCAAAAACACAGCCTTCCACGTGTAACGAGCAACTCGGCTCCTGGGGCCCTTTTCAGTAGGCAGAAGTTCGTTTAATAGGTTTGGTAAGGGGTTTGATGATAATATTCAAACTAAATTTCTAGCGACTTCAAGAAAACCACCCAAGCGAGGGTTCCGTGTCAACTTTAACTGAATTCGGGAATCCACTTACTTCCACTTAGCTAAAATACCACAATATTTTGTTGACAGCAAATATAACTATATTTTCCATAGTGTTCGTATGAAGAACAAAGTTATGTTCTTTATCTCAAAAACTACTAGTTCGATCCTGTCCAAACCAAACCTAATCGGCCTAAAATTGTGAACATCCAGTTAATGTGCATGAGCGCACTAAGCAATCATTACATTTTTAATGTAAAATGCAATGGATTAATATCCTATATTTATTTGATGATTTCCCACTTGTTTTTATTTCACTACTGTTTTTCCAATTGTTTTCGAAAGAATGATCCGTCAACATGGTTAAAGTAATATAATATTTATGCCCTAAGCGTAGCAAAGGATTTAAATACACGCAAAATATTTAAAAAAAGAAAGAAAAAAATAAGACACTAATCGATTACTTCTTTTATGAAAAACATCGGTTAAATTTTATCGAATAAGATTACTAAATTTGTCGAAATGACAATGTTTCAGCGATCATCTTATGTAAAATCAACTACAGTTAGTGCGTTGGTTAACAGAGTAGAACCCCGTAGCTGCGATAAGAAAAACTCATCTGTTCCCGGATTGTTTAGAAAACATTCGTAGTAATAATTTATTTATTTGCTTAGGACTGTAATGGAGCTTTTTGCGGCAAACAAAATAATGTTTATTATATTAATTAGTGAGCTACAGTCTGCACCCAGATGGGTATCAGAAGAATTATGTAATACAAACCTGCGTATTTTCATGCAATTTTTTGTCTGTTTTGTTGATAAAGGCTGAGTAATGTTGCACCGCTTTTTTGTAAAAAACAAAAATTAACTCGGTACAAATATTATAACGGCTTACCAAAACAAAAATGAAATGAACCAGAATATTTACATTTATAACGAATCGAGTCGCATCAAAAACACTTAAGTAATTTGTGACTAAGTACTCAAGTAGTTTCAGCATTCTACTTCCCCTAACAAAAACTTTTTTGGTTAGAAAATCATCAGAGGTCAGAGACGAAATTGTCTTTCAAGAATAAACTGCGTAAGTTTCTGGCTGAATAATTGTTAGATTTGTAAAAATATAAGTATGTATATTTTAAATGTATTTGTTTGTTATGAGTATATATATTTAACTTTTGCTTACTAAGTTATTAATCCTTTATTTAAATAATGGTAAATATAAAATATTATAGTAGTACATCATAATATATTGTTGCGTTTTTAGGGTTCCGTAGCCGAATGGCAAAAAACGGAACCCTTATAGTTTCGTCAAGTCTGTCTGTCTGTCTGTCTGTCTGTCTGTCCGTCCGTATGTCACAGCCATTTTATTCTGTAACTAAAAGCATCACACTATTGAAATTTGGCAGGAATGTGTATCCTGTTAACCGCTTACCGATTCTCATACAAAAAATAAAAAATAACGACATTTAAGGGGGGGCTCCCATACATGAAACTAAAACCAAAAAAGAGATTTTTAGTCAAACCTATGCGTGTGGGTGTCTATGGATAGGTCTTTTAAAATGACATAGAGGTTTCTTAAACCATTTTTTTTAAAGTCTAACGTTTCATAGCTAGACGCTTCCAAAGTAATAAAATGGGCGTCCCCCCCCCCCCCCCATTTAACTTCTAAACCAAGCAAGTGTAAATTTTGAAAAAATAGTTAGTAGTATAGTAGTTTTTGAGATATAGCACATTTTCAACAACCGCAAACATAACTTTGTACTTTATACAAACACTATGAAAAACAAAGTTATATTTGTAGTCAACAAAATATTTTGGTATTTTACTAAGTAGAAGTAAGTGGATTCCCTTATTCAGTTAAAGTTGGCACGGAACCCTCAGTGCGCGAGTGACTCGCACTTGGCCGGTTTTTTAAGTTATATCTTTCTACATTCTCCTTCACCTTTTAAAATCTTTCTGCATGATCTAAAGATACGCCTGGTAGAGAATGTTTCAAGTATTAAATCCACTTTTTATACCCGGTTATTTGTGCAATAAATATTTTAAATAAATAAATAAATGAGATTCATGAGATATAATATGACATCTTGTAAGCAAATTTTTATATATTTGGGCACTTGCACTTAATTTCACAAATTACAATGTTAGAAGGATCTACAAAGCAAATAAATTGAACGTATTCATTGTTAATTGACGTTATTAAAATAAATAATAAATAAATCACACCAATTGTCATGGTTTCGAAGTAAGGAATTTGTTTCCTTGTGTTGCGAATACCAGACAACGATTATGGCGCGGCATCTCTCATAAATACTGAAATACATTATAAACATTCATGACTTAGGAACAAAATGTTCGTGCTTATTACTCAATCATTGGCCCTTTATGGGATTCGAACCCGTGACGGCCAGCACAGTAGTCAGAAGCACTAACCTAACTAACCTCTACACTAAACGCATCGTAAAATCATGGAAACACTTTACAACTTTAAGTGATAAATCTATGAAAAACGTAATGTGTGACGCAGTGCACGGTTGGGCCGAATAGAACAGAAATGCTATGGAGTAGATCGTTGTGGGAACAATGGCTGATCGATAGCCAGTGGCGGCCTCTGGGGACTGTAAAGCTTTATTACTTTGCGTTAAAAATACATTTAGTTCTGCTGCTTTTAGAGGGAGAAATGTGATGGGAATTGTTTGTGTAGTATTGGTATCTTGCAATTTTATTGTTACAAAAATTGGAAAACAGCTAAGTAAAGTTACCCATCGCATAATAGATCCTTATAATCGCGACTTGAAATACATTGCCGTTAATTTTGAATTCAATCACAATTCAGCAATCTATATCTATGTTCTATATTGTCATAATTTTGCCATTTTGAAGACCGAGACGCAGCCCACTCTCCTATATGTATAAAGCGAGCGCGTCCCTGCGCCGGCCTCGTTTTGCCCCTGGTCGACGTAGCGTTATCATCTATTGCGCACAATCATTTTGTGTTCTAATTATAAAGATGAAGAGTTAGTTTGTCTGAACGCGCTTATCTCAGAAACTACTGGACCGTTTTTTTTGTGTTGGATAGCTTATTCACCGGAGAAAGGCTTTAGACTATAGTACGGACAATAGCACGTCAAGGTAAACACTGCGGTATCTTGTTATAAGGGATAGATTTTAGTAAACAAAAGAGGGTAACGTGATGTGCTGGCCACTATACATCACGCTGCGACGGGAGGTTAGGGAGCAAACTCAAAACGCGCGGTCGTGGTCGTAGGGGACCGCTATTAATAAAATACTACTCTTATCAGTTTTCATTAGATAACAATTGGAATTACGTATAAATAGAAATACAATTTGCATGACTCCCACCTTCAAAAAACTTCTCACTTGTACTAATTAAGGATACCCTATTATAATTACATTTATCAAAATTCTATGAACTATATAATACTTCTACGAATGATATGAGCCAACTAGATTTGCATCCCAAGGTAAAAGTATAAAATCCTTGGTAACTAAGTATTGAACAATATGCCTTGAGCGACCTAAAAATGATACGGGAAGGTAAATGTGTGATTGTGCTGGAAGCGGCGGGCTGGAGCGCACTCGGTGCGGAGTGTGCACTGCGCACTGCTTGAGTCCGCGCCTGTGTTTGGCTTTAACACAGACATGGACTAAGAACCTTAAAAAAAGGCATTTTGAAGACATACATTTTAATATATTTTTTTAATTTAAAACACTTCATGCACAAGGTAAATATGGCGGACCTTAATGCTAAAAGCATTCTCAACCAGTCAACCATAGGTCTATACAGAGAAATTGCTGGCGGCGCGAAGAAAGTGATAGAAGGGCAAAAGTGAGAGCTTGATTGAACCTAAAATAGGTATTTAAACAAAAAATAAACATACATACTACATATTACATAAATACCGTATTCATTAATACATAATTATGGAATAATAAACATACACATAGTACATACACATAATAATAATACATGATCGAGATACTATCAAATCTATTTTTTTTCTTTATTTTCTTTATTATTGTTACCGCAATATTATGAAAGCCGCGGGATTTAGATCTAACAGTTTTAAATTTGGTAGATTATTATCTGACGATTTGTTGTAAATTGTACGTACATGTCAACTATAACTACCGTTTTTTTTTACGTACTCGTGTCAACTTTGATTACCCTGACCCATCACTTTGCCCAGTAACTCGTCATTTCAGTTTCCGTTATACTGTATGAAGTTCAGTACAGTTCAAACTCGTCATTTCAGTTTCCGTTATACTGTATGAAGTTCAGTACAGTTCACATTAAATCAACATATTACAATTTAATGGATTTAATACAGTTCGACTGTAATAACGCGGTTTTTACAATATAGCAGTCACATATACATTAATGAAACTCGTGATAGTTATACCAAATATACAACTGTGGCCTGTAATAGGAGCAAACAAATTTAAATATAGGCCTTTTAAGTAATTAGTTATCGATTCCAAATGATCCTTATCCATCTGTCATTTTGTCACTCTGTCACTTTTGCATAAAATTGTTATCTGCAAAGTTTTTGACTAATAAGGGGCGATTTTTCAATGGCCAGATAAACTTATCAGACTGATTAATTATAAAGCGACAGATTTAAAAAAAATGACAGTTACGTATGATTGCTGACAATTAGGTGACGTTTTTAAATTAGTCGTATTGTATTTTGTTTAACGAATATTTCTTATGTGACTATTGAATAATCAGCCCTAAGAGTTGTTAATAATTATGTCATCCTAGATCGGGCCCTGTGCTGCTGCGCTTTAAACAACGGCTAACAAATGCGATCTGATTTTTAGAAAACACTGCACACGCCTCGCGATGGAAATCACGAATTGTGTGCTGACTCAATCTTCGTACTAGAGCTGCAAATAAATATCAAACGTTAAATCATAGTAAAATTATGCATATGCTACAATATCTCATAGTATTTGATATTATTTGATACTAATTATATATGAGAATATTTTTGTATTATCCCCGTTTACTAGTATATTTTTCAGGTTCGTGAAACTAGCACCGATTCTGAAGGTATGATATTATTAAACATATAAATTGAAAACATAAAACGTCCAGGGGGCATTTCTCATGCAATTCGTATACAAAAAAGTGCACCGATCAAAGTTTCTTAGGGCCGATTTTTCAATGGTCAGATAAAACTTATCAGACTGATAAATTATAAAGCGACTGATTTTAAAATAAATACAGTAACGTATGATTGCTGACAATAACGTGACGTTTTTAAATTAGCTATATTGTATTTCGTTCTATGAATATTTCTTATCTGACTGTTGAAAAATCAATCCTTAGTCAAAGAAATAATAGTTTTTGATTTCTCAGGGTCACGATTTCTATGTATTTAGATTTTGTTGTTTTTTCACGTGTAGATATTTTACTTAATTGTATGGTAAAACGCAATTAAATTCGCAATCGAATTACCACACGAAAAAAGGTCGATTGCCGCGAGAATCAGCCTCTTCGTCCTTTTCAAATCTTACACAATACATAACACAAACACGGAACGCATAATGCTGAATAACGAAGCGCAAATCGCTCATTCCGCTCTCTTGCCTTAACATCGCAGCGCTTTGCTCGCTTGAAATAAATAAATAAATATGCGTGCGCGCCGGCAGCTGTGGCTGATTGATGAATGGCGCGGGACAAAATATTCGCGGCCGACTGTAGGTACATACTGTTGCTGCTTTTGAGCGCTATTATGCATTGAAGCTTTGTCTGAAAAGCTTCAGTGGATAACGCTTTCATATCAATGAATTATCATCATTTTTAGAGTGCTGTAAGACAAGTAGGCAGATTTTTAAACCATGAGTATTTTTTTGGTAATGTGAACGTAATGTGGCCGTTACTAAATTTATATATATTGACAATAATCAAAAATTAATTGTGTGTGGTGTGCAATAAAGAGTTTATTCCGTATTTTTAAATACTAAAACGAGTTCTTGAAGACTGTAAAACCAGCGGGCTCGGCCAACTAAGTTTCCCCAAGGTAAAAATAATGAAATTTATTCCTTAAAACGAAATTTGGAATTATAGCTAGTGATACTTATGTAGGTACTAATAGCATAAAAGGATCATAATTTTGTGTTCCTCGTACCGTAAGTAAATCTGCCTTCTTTTAAAACCCGCGAATGATTAAAGTTGTATACATAAAAGACGGAAAACGACCCACTCATCGTGCCAACTTTGAGCCAAGACGCAAAGAGAGCCGGCAGCAAGAAGTGGGCTACCATCGTGAAAAATCTGGCCAATTTGTTAGTGGCTATTCAAACTTCCCACTACACTCGCAAAACTTCCTCTGACATCTTTGAGACTAAAATGCGTTTTATCTACGAAATAATAAAGCCGTCATTTATTTTCGTTACCAAAAGGTTTTACTATGGAATTTATATTAGTGTTCCTAACCACGAATTTTCTTCATAATGATATAAAACGCCATTCGATAAATTGTCTAATAAAATTTAGAGTGTATTGTAAAAATATCTACTACTTATTTTCATTTATGACTACATGAACCAAAAGACGTCCACTGCTAAACATTTTTTTTAATATTTTAAAATAAATTCAGGTTTCAAAAGAAGCGTATTGGGTAGCTAATTAGCTCAATTCCCGTGACTCTTGGTTGGTAAAAAACCGGCTAAGTGCGAGTTGGACTCGCCCACTGAGGGTTACGTGCCAACTATAACTGAATTAGGGATCCACTTACTTCCTCTAAGATATAATACCACAATATTTAGTTGATAACAAATATAACTTTGTTTTTCATAGTGTTTGTATGAAAAACAACGTTATGTTTGCGGTTCTTGAAAATGTGCTATATCTAAATAACTACCAGTTGGATTGCATCCAAACAAATTTTCGTTGAAAGTATTTGTTAAAATCTACATTATATATTTATTTCATAAATTTACACCTGCTTAGTATAGAAGTTATGGGGGGGGGGCGAGAAAATAGAGAAAATGGTTGTACAAACCTCTATTCCATTTTAAAAGACCTATTCAAAGACATCCCACACGTATAGGTACGACAAAAAATTGTTTTTTTGTTTTAGTTTCATGTATGGGAGCCCCCCCTTAAATATCATTATTTTTTATTTTATGTGTGAGAATTGTAAAGCGGTTAACAGGATACATCTTCCTACTAAATTTTGACAGTGTGATGCTTATAGTTACATAATTAAATGGCTGTGACATACGGACGGACAGACAGGCAGAAAGATAGACAGACTTGACGAAACTATAGGGTTCCGTTTTTTGCCATTTGGCTACGGAACCCTAAAAAGGTGTGATAAGCATAATGAATATCCTATCTGTTCGTTAAATATAAAAACTGCATTTTACAAAGATTTTACCGACTTCATTAAATTAATGTTTTGAACAATAAATATAATAATATGCTTTCTGAGTCAATCAAATATATATAGACTATTATTGTATTTAAGTTAATGCAATTGTTTTGTAATAACTCAAAAACTAAGTAATAGCACTAAGTCAAGAGCGAGTCACTCCGACACAAGTATCCAATTACTTCCTGGAGCTGTCTCACCAAACCACTTATATTTTATTTATTTTTATTTTATTTTACTTTTTGTTGCATTTAGTCAAAATACATAAATTATATCCATTTATCAATAAGTAGTCCTTTTATCACCCGAATTGGTTAAATATTTAGGGAAATCCGTGTTTAATACATATATATATTTCTTACTTTTACCTTATAACTTTTTACCTGAAATAAATATTAATTATTAAAAATGCCCCTTTTACAATGTCTGAGTAATTTCCCTGTCTGAGTAATTTAAGAGTTATCGGTACACTACACGTTACGGAAAAAAAAAAGTAAAAACCGACTTCAAAACCAAAATGCACTAAAAAGTCTTAAATAAACTCTTTAGCATTGAAAGGAAAGGAATCCGTTTTAGGCAAACAATTTCTTTTTGGAGTCGGTGCTGTGATAGTTGATGCTTGATGGTCAAAGTGATGGCACCGACTCCAAAAATAAATTGTTTGCCTAAAACGGATTCCTTTCCTTTCAATGGTTAAGAGTTTATTTAAGACTTTTTAGTGCATTTTGGTTTTGAAGTCGGTTTTTACTTTTTTTTAAAGTATATTTTATTTCTTTATTTTTAGTGATTACATAAGAGGGGGGGGGGGGGGGGAGTTACGAAGCTACAAATTACCTATCATAAGTTTCGTCATTATAATTACTGAACTACTAGGCGTTAAGGAGTTCCACCATCAGCTCAGCCCCACAAAATGTTGACTATCAGACGTAACAACACGTCAACATTAAGATTCTAGTAAAGAAACACTATACGTGCCTTTAAAATTTTAAGGGTTTCTCTCGAATACACCAAGATCCCATCATCTGATCCCAAAATGGAAAAATGGAACCAACTAGAAGGTATACCCTCTAAGTAGGTGAAAAAATTTTTCGATTCGGTCGACAAACGACTGAGATATGAGGTAACATACATACAAAAAAAAATGATAAAAAAAAAACATACAGTCGAATTGATAACCTCCTCCTTTTTTGAAGTCGGTTAAAAAGAACGTATTCTTCCACTTGGCTAGTTAGGGCTTAATTTTGATGAAACAGGCTCTTATATGATTATATATTAGATATCTAATATAATTAAAAAATGTTAAATAAATAAGTATTGGACAAAAATCACATACATTGTGCTGATCCCAAAGTAAGTAGCCAAGCTCTTGTGTTATTGAAATCAGACACAACAGTTATACCACAACACCCAGACCCCAGACAATAAAGAAAACTATGGTTTCCGCATTGACCCGAACGGGAATCGAACCCGGGTCCTCAGAGCGGCGACGCCTTGTAACCCAGTGTGCTTAGCCACTACACCACGGAGCTCATCTTAATAAATATGAGTATGGTTGGTACTGCGGGCGGCGGGCAAGTTCCCTCGTTACTTAGCGGCCCCTTTGAGGCTCGCGCAGCAACTTCCGGAAGAAACCGCAACTCGGATATTTGGCAGTTTTTACATGAGCTATGTGTATGCCGAGTTTAACGTATCTTTGTTATGCTGTGGATTTTTACCTTTTATACTTTGCTTAATCACTTAATGTAACTGTACAACTTTTAATGTAGTCTTTTTGGTTTGAAATAAGAAACCAAAAATTGCCCCGCCCGTGCGTAATTGGGCTTCTTATTTCATCTTTATGAATATAATATATGACACTGTGAGTGTTAAAAACATTCTAAACCATTAGATAGTAAAGTGTTATTAATTTATTGTGTAAATCAGTTGTGTAGATAGCGCTGACGTCACGCATAATAATGTCGTATTCATAAGAGACCAGAAATTCCGCACTGACGGACCGACAGCACGGTAGCTCAATTGGAAGAGCGCTTGGCCCGGTTAGCCAGAAGTTGCAGGTTTGTGTGCCATCCGTGCGCAATTTTTGGTTTTCTTATTTCATATTTATGAAAGTAGTCCTTATTTTAAGATAAGTTCTTAGTTAGAGTTAATAGAAAATAACTGAAAGCTTATTTTACTTTTTCAGAGCTTGGCTTTGCTATTCCTAAAACTGATTGTTAACACCAATATACATATATGTTTGGAAATGTTACCTGTTTGAGAAAAAGTAAAAAATGAACAAAAAAAGACAATAAAACTCTTTAAAGACATATCTTTCTTGTATTCTTACAGGTATATTATAGTTCAAATCAAAAAAGGTCCGCGAACCGTCTTCTAACAACTCTTTCTTTACAAACTATACAAAATGCGCTTTAAAATGATTTCGAGTGTGATTCATTAAGAAACGCCCGCGGTAACGACCCCGCCCGGTTTCGCTTGCAACACTTTGTTCGCGTCAGGTGGCCCACACTCTGAAATACACTTTAGTACAGAGAAATAGAGTATATTATTCAAATTTTAATGGTTGTATAGAAATGTGCGCCCGGATATTATGCGATCTTAATGACGCCGTTAATTGTAAGCAGTGTCGTAACAATAACTAGACCCCTTACACACTGCGACTTCTAGCATCGATGCACTCGCGATGCAGCATCGATGCAATCGCAAACTGTCAACCCTTACACACTGTGCTACTTATATGCAGTCGCGATGCAGAAGCTGGAAATTGACAAATTATGAACTGTATTTTAGCGACTGCATCGATATTAACGCGCGTTAGCACCGAAGCTAAATTAAATCTGTTCACTGCGTGAGTCGCGATGCTGAAGCGCGACTTCAAAACGCGTGACTGCATTGATGCTAAAAGTCGCAGTGTGTAAGGCGTTTAAAACCTGCGAGTAGTAATTGCGACGGCTGCAGTTTTCTTAAAAAAGTTTCTTTCAAAGCTTTTTGTTACAGAAAATCTTAATTTGGCAGTCTTTATTGCTCGGCATTTAAAGTAAACTGTACCTAAGCTTAGAATATTTCTAAAGTTTCTAATTATGACCAGTAAAAAAGCTACTGAATAGATAGATAGATCTATTTATTTCAAATCACACAGGAAAATGTATACAGGTTGGTATGGTTTCATGGATGTGAGTTATTTTGTTGTGTTTTTTATGTCAGTTAACAGAAATTCTCTTTAAACATAATTAGTCTTTTTCAAATCAAATCGACGATTTTACTGCTTAACAGAAACAAATAAAATATCGGCAAGAAAATGATCGGCTTAATATTCCATAAATGCCTTACCTACGTTGTTCCGATAACGTCACTTTACATAATTAGTTTTTAGTTATCTAGCCGTCCCGTGGTTTGACATGCGGTTATCCAGGAAATTACACCTTGAATCCCCCCCTGTCACACAACGAGCTATTATTCTAACATTTTCACATTTCCATCATATGCCTGTGGAAATCCTTACCCCTTGCTATCAGGCAGTCTAAATACATAACTGTTATTAAAAATCGTCATATACAGGTTTTAACAAATTTAACTGTATTCTACAAACTAGCATTAGCTGATTGGCACTCTAGTATGGGAAAGTATTTTTTTTTGGGATTACGATGTTGGTGCAATACAAAAAAATGTTTTATTTGAGCATCAGAATTAGCCCCAAGAAGGAATGTAGTTAGTTAACTATGTTACACCCTTTAGAACATCTTCTCTCTTCAAAATAACTCTACTCTGATGTTTCGGTCAATTTCTTTTTAATTCACGTTGGTTTATGTATGTATAATTATGTATAATTTTGTCCACGCGCGGGGCGCGGGGCGCGGGGTCAACCGGCGAGGCGGCGAGCGGCGCGGCGAGCAGTGAGAGGGGCACATAAGGCCCCGCCGAGCACTTCGCAACCGAGCGGCGCGCACGACACTCGCGTTCCATCCACCATTTCATGATACCGATCTTTTGTACTATCCTATGGAGTAAATCCTTTTATAATCAAATAACGTCTGCGTTTTCATTACTTCTTCAACTAAATACACCAAGCCCCAAGATATGGTCCATCAACCCGTCAAGAAGCGATCCAGCAAAAAGTCATCGTGTCACCTTGGTTGGACTTTGGACTTCGACGTGTCGACCGCTTGGCAAATTTTGCAAGTCACGTACTCATCGTGCTGAAGAAACCGACGAAAAGAACGGTTAGACTTCCGTGAGTTCGTTCCAATTATTTCCTTTTCCCATCCAGTGCTTTTTCGTTTTTTTTTTCCAAAATAGTGTTTTTAGTGATATTTTCCATTTCAACTTTCCATACTATCGCATTCTACGCATTCAATTTGACCAGATAGTGTAGCAATTCATATTTTGTATCGTAATAATTTCATTATATGCCTATTCATCCTTTTACGCACCTGCTTACGTAATCGCTCGGCCAACGACCCGTCTTGCCAGTGCCTACGCATGCACTTTTTTGCAACGGTTCTTTCTTATCACCCAGCTGTGCATTCATTCATTAATAGGCTATTCATCCTTTATTACTTTATTGAGCTACTTAATTTTATTCATCTGTTTTCATCCTTTGTGTATTTTTTGTAGCTTACATTTGCATTTTTTCTCAATATGAACTCAGATAAATTAATTAAAAAGCGCAGTGGCTTAAAAGCTAGACTTACGCATTTTGAAAATTATTTAAAAGTGCATCTATCCTCTGAAAAGCTTTCGCATTTGCAACAAATAGATTTAGAAGCTCGTTTAAAAACATTTGAATCCTTATTCGAGACATATGACGCGTTGCAGATGGAGATTGAGTCGGCTTCAGAGACCCCCGATGTCGAGTATGCGGAGCGGTTCCAGTTCGAGGAGCGATACTATCCCCTGCTGGCGCAGGCGCGCGAGGCACTAGCCGCGTGCGCTGCTGAGCGTGCTGGTTCAGAGGCGGGCTCTGATGCGGGCTCCAAATCAGGTGCATCGTTTAAAAATAATTTTGTGCGCTTACCTAAAATTGATTTGCCTCACTTCAATGGTGGCTATGAGTATTGGCTTGAGTTTAGAGACACTTTCCTATCATTAATCCATAGTAGTGATTGTATCGACGACATCAACAAGTTCCACTATCTTCGTGCGTCTCTTAAAGGCCCAGCTTCAGAAATTATTAAAAATATAGATTTTAAAGGCGATAATTATGCAATGGCTTGGGACTTGCTGTGTGAGCGATACAATAATAATCGCCTCTTAGTAAATAACCATGTACAGGCTTTATTTGATGTAGAACCGGTTATTACGGAATCGTCTTTATCGTTACGACGGCTTATTGATTCCATTATTAAAAATATACGGGCACTTAAAACGTTAAAAGAGCCAACAGAGTATTGGGATATTCTCATCATTTTCATGGTTTCTAGGAAACTTGATGCTACTACTAGTAGGCATTGGGAGGAGTTTCGCAATACTTTGCCTAGTTCCCCTTCACTCACTCAATTTTCTACTTTTATATCTAACAGGGCAGATCTTTTAGAAACATTGGAAAATAAACAAACTAATTTAAACACACTTAATCAGAATAATAAACAAAAAAGCTATATTTTCACTAATACTGGGGAAAATTCGAATAATAATTTACATAATAGAAACTTATCAACTAACAATGTACAAAATAAAAACAACTATATACAAAACAATAACCTAAATAAAAAACAAATTATTAGATGTCCTTTATGTTCTAATGATCATTTGCTTTATACTTGCGACTCATTTAGAGCTTTGTCTGTAGAAGCACGCTTAAAAAAGGCTAAGGAGTACAAAGTCTGTTTTAATTGTTTGCGGTCCAATCACACGACCAATAAATGTAGGTTATCAGGTTGTTAATATTGCAAAGCCAGACATAATACGCTTTTGCATACTGAATCGACTGAGCAGACTCATCTAGACCCCATGCCATCCAATTCAGCTAGTGTTGCTTTATCTGCAGATTCTTCTAGACAATCTACTACTACACCTATTGTTTTACTGTCCACAGCCATTGTGAAGGTGGTCGACCGCAACGGCGACAAGTTTAACGCTCGAGTTCTGCTCGACAATGGCAGCACGGCGAACTTCATAACGGAGCGCCTCTGCACCAAACTGGGTTTGTCACGTCGGCATTCAACTTCCACTGTGACAGGTATTAATCAGCAGTCTTCTTATAGTACACAGTCTTGCCAGCTCAACATTGAGTCTTCTAACGGTGTCTATACGGTTAATTTGGACTGTCAGATTTTACCAGAAATAACTAAAACTTTGCCCACTTCTTTTGTCAATTCAGAGAATATTCCTATTCCGTCAAGCATTTTATTAGCTGACCCTAAATTTAATATTCCGTCTGTTGTTGACATTCTACTTGGGGCTGAAATATTTTGGAGTGTCGTAGGCTCCGCTTCTATCGACTTAGGTAAACAAATGCCTAAGTTCTAAATTCGGGTGGATCGTTTCCGGCCCAGTATACAAAGGAAATTCAGCCTCTTTTCATCACTCACATTTCTGTAATTTTGCCAACTCTATCGAGAAGCCTGATCTTACCAAGTTTTGGGAGCTTGACTCTATTTCTCCAAAGCACTCTTTATCTCAGGAGGAAAAAGCGTGCGAGTTGAGTTTCACTCGGAACACATTCAGAAACGAGGATGGCAAGTTCGTCGTTACAATGCCCTTAAAGGCTGACCCTTCAGTCTTAGGGGACTCATACTCCATGGCAAAGCAGCGTTTTTTATCTTTGGAACGACGTTTTCAACGTGATCCTGACTTCAAGGCTAAGTATGTTGACTTTATGGGTGAGTACAAACGCCTAGGTCACATGACTGAAAATGTCAACAACTCTGCATCTCATCCAGGTCACGTCAAATACTTCATACCACATCATGGAGTAATAAGAGAGTCGAGCACCACAACAAAGCTGAGGAGTGTCTTCGACGCATCAGCGCCATCTTCTTCAGGTCTCTCACTCAACGATCTTCAACTGGTAGGTCCCAAAGTTCAAGATGACCTCCTGTCGATTTTACTACGTTTTCGACAGCATAAATACGTCGTCTCCGGAGACGTAGAGAAGATGTATCGCTGCATTGAAATAGCACCCTCACTAAGGCCGCTACTTCAAATCATCTTTCGTAGTGACCCAGAAAAGCCTCTCAAGACCTACACTCTCAACACAGTCACATATGGAACTACATCAGCTCCTTACTTGGCCACCAAATGTTTAGTAAGCTTGGCAGATGAAGGTTCTACTGATGAAGTCAAGTCAGCCATATCTAGAGACTTTTATGTTGACGACTATTTAGGAGGGGGCTCTACTGTTTCTGACACAATTTCACTCGTCAAAGAGGTCACTCAGATACTTTCTTCGGCCCGTTTTCATTTAAGAAAGTGGCAGTCAAATAGCCCTGAAATTCTTAAAGCCATAGCAGGCGACTTAAATGATCACGAACATACCACTTCATTAAACCTTTCAGACCACAACACGTCTTCTAACCCTAGGTCTCAACTGGTTATGTGCTTCTGACTCATTGTCGTTTTTAATTCATATTGACCAAGTAGAGAAAGTCACAAAACGACACATACTATCACTTATAAGCCAAATATTCGACCCTCTAGGCCTGGTCGGCCCTTGCATTGTCGAAGCGAAAATAGTCATGCAACTACTGTGGGTTCTAAAATGTGAGTGGGACGATGAGGTTTCCCAGGATATTGTTTCTATGTGGTCAGCATTTGTCTCTACACTACCTTATCTAAACTACCTAAAAATTCCTCGCTGGGTTTCTTTCGATTCTTCAGTTAGGCATGAAATTCACGTGTTTAGTGATGCGTCAGAGAAGGCTTATGGCACATGTGTATATGATCGTTCAATAAGTCATACAGGCTCTATTAGGGTTTGTCTTCTTCTGTCCAAAAACCGTGTTGCACCGATAAAATCAGTCACGATTCCACGGCTTGAACTGTGCGCAGCTTTATTAGGTTCAAAACTGTGTACAACCGTTCTCGAGTCAATAACTCTACCAATTAATAAATGTTTCTTTTGGTGTGATTCGATGATCGTGCTCGGGTGGTTGAATACTCCTTCATATCAACTCAAGCCATTTGTACGAAATCGAGTCAATGAGATCCTCGAAAACTCTACCTGTCACACGTGGAGGTACGTACCGACGAAAGACAATCCGGCGGACCTTGTTTCGCGCGGAGTGAAGGCCGATTCTATCGGTGATAATGACCTATGGTGGTCAGGCCCTAACTTTTTGCAAAATAATGAACATAACTGGCCTGCTATGCCTTCGAATAGCGTGAAACAGGAAGTGATTTCTCATTTTATTCATAATGATCAATCATCTAATCATACAAATCAATTTTCTAATCACTCCATTCAATTATCAAATATCATGCAATCATTAATTCACTATCATTCAAATTTTAATCGCTTGCAAAGAGTCATAGCCTACATTAAAAGATTTATTTACAATTTAAAAAATCCTAATTCTAAATTACAAGGCGCTCTTTCTAGTGATGAGTTAAATAATTCATTGATGTGTTTACTACGCAGCGCACAGCGAGAGATGTTTCCGGATGAATTAAAACTTTTGGAGTCGGGAAGGTCTCTACCGCGAAAAAATAGATTAATTTCATTAACACCATTTCTAGATGCTGAAAATATCATACGCGTAGGCGGCAGGCTAGATAATTCTCCGTATGATTATGACACGAAATATCCGATTTTGCTCTGTAGTAAACACCATCTTACAAAAATATTGTTTCACTAGCGGTCTCCCGCGACTTCGTCCGCGCGTTTTGAGTTTGCTCCCTCCCCTCCCGTCGCAGCGTCATGTTTTATATCCTAAAGCCTTTCTCGATAAATAAGCTATCCAACACAGAACTTTTTATTCAAATCGGTCCAGCAGTTCCTGAGATAAGCGCGTTCAAACAAACAAAGTCAGCTTTATAATATATTAGAGTAATTATGTTAAAACTGTGATAGCTCCTACGATATTTATTGAAATCAAATGATATAAACGGCAACTTGGTTCTAAATGAAATGCTCGTGATGATGAATCTATTTATTTTGATAAGAAATACCTGTGTGTGTGTATAATACACCTCTAAAAATAATGCATTATTTTTTTACAAATTTATTAACATAAAAAAGGTTGTAGTAAGTCAACCATAAAAGATAGACATATGCTGTTGCGGATTTTATTATAGAACTCTTAATGTTGAACATTCCTGTCATACATGATTTTTGTGTAACTTAAGCGGTTTCCGCAGCGTATGCAGCGGAAGCTCTCAAAAGGAATATCTTACTCCCGTTTTCGCAACATTTTTCATTTCTGCTGTGGTCTTATGAGTCGTACCTTTATGTTATATAGCCTAAAGCCTTCCTCGATAAATGGACTATCCAACGTAAAAAAAAAAATTTCAAATCGGGCCAGTAGTTTTTGAGATTAGCGCGTTCAAACAAACAAACAAACAAACTCTTCAGCTTTATAATATTAGTATAGATATGCAACATCTAAAAATGCTACATGCAGGTCCCCAACTTTTACTCGCACATTTACGACTTAATTATTGGGCATTAGGCGGCAGGAATCATGCCAAATCAATAGTTAGACAATGCATCAAATGCTTTAGATTTAAATGTCAAAATATACAACCCATTATAGGCCAACTACCTACATCTACGACTGCTTTAGAATACCAATTTTTGAATTGCAGTGTTGACGACGCAGGTCCAGTACTCATAGCCGACCGTAAGGGTCGAGGTTGTAAGCTCACAAAATCGTACCTGTGCATCTTCGTTTGTCACGCTACTAGAGCGGTACATCTTGAGCCCGTCACTGACCTCACAAAGGAGGGCGTCCTTGCGGCGCTCTATCGCTTCATTTCTCGTCGTGGTAAACCGCAAAGCATATTATCTGACAATGGCACGAATTTTGTCGGAGCCAATAGCGATCTTCAAAGATTCTTGTCCGACTCATCTTCTGATGTTGCATGTGAGATGTCACGTGAGGGCATCACATTTTCATTTTCACCTCCATATTCACCTCACTTTAACGCTTTGGCTGAAGCTGCCGTTCGCTCTACCAAACATCACCTGAGGCGGTTGCTAAGTCTCACTAACTTCACTTATGAAGAGCTAGCAACCTGTCTGTGTCAAATTGAAGCCGTTTTTAATTCTCGTCCTCACCGAGACACCTCTTTCCTCTGATCCTTCCGACTTTTCCGCTCTCACTCCTTCCCATTTTATAATTGGACGACCACTTACGTCTGTACCGTGTCCGCAGATTCCGGAGAGGGACATCAGCTGCTTCGACCGCTTCAAAAGAATTGAATGTATACGACAGCACTTCTGGCAAAGATTCTCACATGAGTACGTCTCCTTACTTCAACGGAGAACCAAGTGGTCCACTTCTTCCGGCCAACTCACTGAGGGAATGCTCGTGCTTCTTCGGGACAAGGCGCTACCACCGCTAGTTTGGGCATTGGGTCGTGTGGTGCGCACCTACCCTGGACCGGACGGCGTTACGAGGGTGGCGGAAGTGAAGACAAAGAGAGGGACTTTTACAAGAGGGTTCAACAACATTTGTCCTCTTCCCTTTGAAGAGGTCTAGGGGCGGGAGGATGTCCACGCGCGGGGCGCGGGGTCAACCGACGAGGCGGCGAGCGGCGCGGAGAGCAGCGAGAGGGGCACATAAGGCCCCGCCGAGCACTTCGCAACCGAGCGGCGCGCACGACACTCGCGTTCCATCCACCATTTCATGATACCGATCTTTTGTACTATCCTATGGAGTAAATCCTTTTATAATCAAATACAGTCCGCGTTTTCATTCCTTCTTCAACTACATACACCAAGCCCCAAGAATTTATACACGTATTATGTTATGTGTTATTATTTTTAAAGCTATTTTATACTCGTATTCCATATATTTTTACGATAATTGTTTTATACATATATGTATATTTTTATGCACAAAATATTCCTTCCTATGAGCTCCTTGTTTCTTCACTCAAAGGTTATCTGAAAGATACCGCTTATAGCAATAAGACCGCCTACTTTGTATACATATAACCTCTTAGCGAATTTGTAATTAACCTAGTTATATATATATATAACTATCTTACATCTTTAAAAGATTTTTTGTTTGTACAATAATGCTATGCACAGTATTTGGCAGAAATTTAACACATTGCAATTACATTAGCAACTATATTCATTAATCCGTGACGTTACTTCCTACTTATAATACCTGTAAATAGAACTTTGAGATCGATAAAACTTGTCGCAGTCACTCCCGGCTAGTGTGGACAAAGGGTGTTTAAAAGGTACTAATATTCAAATGAAATAAAGAATCCGGGTATAGCATTTGGCAACAAAAGTTTATTCAAATTTGCTATTACACATCTACCTTTTAACACCTTCAAAAAAAGTCAAATACAATTCTTAATAGCTCAGAATACAGTAGAGACTAGGTTAGGTTCTAATTTAGTTATCTATATCTATACTATTACAAATCTTTATGTTCACAAATTTCTAGTTAAATAAAGATAAACCACCAATTTAAGATTTTAATTTCCTACTTGATTCCAAAATTTATCCTCAAAGGGATTCCTAAGTTATGCTTAAATTAATATCTAAATTATCCCACTTTTCACTAAAGTTAAAGTAATACAAGGAAAACCAACCTTTGATTTCAACGGAGGTTAATATTTCAAATCTTTGTTGCATCAAACTACAAACAATTCTGCAACATTACCCCAAAATTTCACCGATACCGATCCATCCTCAAAACAGCAGACAAGAAGCAAATCAATCCATAAGGAAGTTCTGACTTCAAAAATTAATCCAAATGAGGTCTAAGTAGGGTCTTAGTAAGGTCTAAGTAAGGTCACTGAAAAGAATTTACAAAAGGTTAGTTCAACGCACAAACCAAAGTAAAAGTTAAAAAACACTAACTTTTCATAATAAATATTTACCTGAGGTTACAACATGATCACCAAATTGTGACTGTTCAACTTACAGACACATATCAAAAGCGAAACCTAGAAATGAAAGAAAGTTCTAGTTAACAACCAATTTTTTTTCAAAGTGAGGGTGGTTATACTTTTCATCACCCTATTTATGAAATCTATAATAAACCAATTTAATACCTGCAAAAGCTGGCTCGCCATATAATTTCTGAATTGATTACTAAACATTTATGCTAATTATTCTATTTGAGACCTGAAATGATAAAAATTACAACTCTCAATACAATATGCCCAGATGTAGGTAGGCTACATTTTCTTTACAAGGATTTCCAAAGGAGTTTCTCAACATACTTACCATTTTTCCAGTCATATAAATCAAATCATTTTCGAAATTAATTCATCCAAATTGACATGTTGGCGGCGTCTGAAACGATAAAAAGAACCATGTGCTCAGACTCTAAGAAATGTCTCGCAACAAACAAAAATCAACGCAAACCTTTCTGCAGATACTTACCAGGAATAACTATCAAACTACAAAATAATTTGGGGCGTGCCCCATATTCAAATATCTAATTTATTTCATTTTCACACACGTTCCACTCCGACGCACGACCAACAGTGCGGAACCGGAAAAAAAGCAGCTGTCACACTTGACAAATGTCAGTGTCATCATATCTATGCCAAAATATGGACTGGAGTCCTACATCCATTTAGCTTTTCGTTTCACGCGAACTTGTATAAAAATATACAACGTTACAATACCCCCCTCCCAAGGAAAAGAGGTTCACTACAGTGAACCGAAAGCTGTCCCCAGCTTCCGTAACTGTAAAAATATGTACTGTTACCAAATGCCAAAATAAAATCAAAATAATCTCCTTCCACTATCCAACAATCTCAACTGACACTAAAAGGGCAAACAATTTCACAAGAACGATTCAAACTATTACTGTAGATCAAAAGTATATACCAAAAAAATGTATACCAAAAAAATATGTCCCAAAGGACCTCAAAAAAAGCTAACCTATGTTATTTAAGGGTGCTCTGCCAAAATTATTCAAAAGACCTTCAAAAAAAAATCAACGCTATTTAAGAATATTCTATTCCAAAATATCGACAATACCCCAAAAAAATCTTAACTCAAAGCTATTTAAGATTTTCTGTTCAAAATATCCAAAATAGCTACCTGAAAATATAAACTCAAAAACGCCGTTTTAAATTTTTTCCAACTAAAAACATTCATAAATACCTAAAGATCTCAACGTCAACGCCATTAAAGATTGTTCTGTTCAAAATAATCCAAAAGCTCAAAAAAAAAAACAAATCAACTACATTGAATGTTCTGTTCAAAATTATCCAAAAGCCCTCATAATAAATTCTCAATAACAAAATATATTTCTTTTCAATTTACTCATAAAGTTAATTAAGTCAAAAATCGGGCAACAAACACATTCAAATAATTCCAAAACGACCTCATGCTAGACAACAATTCAAAATCATAAGTTTCAAGCGACTTAACTTAAGGGTTTCCGCTAAAACATACCCACAAACAAATTAATTTCATTCTTCCACAAGCAAACCATCTTATCAACCTCGCCTTTCATACTTCATCATACAAAAACTAAACAGTTTTATTTCTCAATCTAAATAAAACTGAACCCTTTCACTTTTGTGTTTAGAATTTTCATCAATTTAAACACAACCAAAGAAACTCTAGTCGAATCAAAACTTATGTCTCAATATCCTTAAATGCCACGAACCGAGTGAACGACCATCCATAGCCTCCAACTCGTAAACAAAATGGTGAAAAATACCTCAGTGATCCCACACCAAAGAAAAAACAAACAAACTGGTGCCAAATTGGGCATCACTTGAGTGTAGCTGGACTCCCAAACTACATCACCAACCAAAAATCAAAACGCATTTCTGCGCCCTAAAACAACAAAATTTGTGGCATGTCTAGCACGGACACTAAAAACTTCCAAAAAAAAATCCTTTAAACAACCGAACTCACCGACATAATACTCCTTAGGCATAGTTACTGCGTACTCCGTCGCGGTATCCCTGTAAAATTATGTTTAGGAATGTTGTAACAAACCAGTGCCTCCCTGAATCACGATCCCATAATATGTGTCCAATTAACCACAATCACGGTTTCAGTAACTCATGAATCACTATAAATGGTTTCTAAAATTTTTGGCAACATCCGTACCAGTAGCACGCCTAATAGGAAACAACAGAGTCGATTCACTAAAACAATGCGTTACACCGAGAAAATTGTAACTGATTTCTTGGTTTATATAATCAAAAACAGACGCAAGTAACATAATTTAATTCGTTTTCAGAACAACTCCAATAACGCTGACGGGTAACCACAATGACCCTACATTTACTTCATAACTCATTTATCAATGTACCCACAACAAAAGCAATAATTAAAATCCAAAATTATTTCAACTAATTCTCAACGCAAACTCATATAAATTACACTGTAATATCACTGTTAAGTAACATTAATTAATCATGTTAACTATTATTTGGTGTTCATAAAGATGAAATAAGAAACCAAAAATTTGCGCACGGGCGGGACTTGAACCAGCAACCTTTTGGCAAACCGGGCCAAACGCTCTTACCAATTGAGCTACCGTGCTGTTAGTCCGACCCTGCGAAATTTGTGGTTTCTTACGAAAACGTCAATTGCGTGACGCTTAGCGCCATCTAGCCGTCTGTTTATGAAACAGATGGCCCAAGCAAGTAAGATGGTCTTACCAATTGAGCTTACTCAATTGGTAAGAGCGTTTGGCCCGGTTTGCCAAAAGGTTGCTGGTTCAAGTCCCGCCCGTGCGCAAATTTTTGGTTTCTTATTTCATCTTTATGAATATAAAATATGACACTGTGAGTGTTAAAAACATTCTAAAGCATTAGATAGCGAAGCGACATTTATTTCCAAGTTGAATTTATTCTGTAAAGAATAACTGCTTGGGCCATCTGTTTCATAAACAGACGGCTAGATGGCGCTAAGCGTCACGCAATTGACGTTTTCGTAAGAAACCACAAATTTCGCAGGGTCGGACTAACAGCACGGTAGCTCAATTGGTAAGAGCGTTTGGCCCGGTTTGCCAAAAGGTTGCTGGTTCAAGTCCCGCCCGTGCGCAAATTTTTGGTTTCTTATTTCATCTTTATGAATATAAAATATGACACTGTGAGTGTTAAAAACATTCTAAAGTATTATTTGGTGGTTTATTTTTTTACAAGTTTTCATACAAAACAATATAAAGTGAGTCCAAAATATTACAACCAAAACAACTCAAAATATATCACAATATTAAACAGATTGTGAGTATTTTAAATGCTAAATAAAATCAAACACAACAAATTGGGATTTCACAAAATAAGGTTTACACCGTAACAATAACTTTTATTTGGTTAGTAAATACAAATTGTTTGATGCAACACTAAACTTGTGGGATAATTCCTAACCAGTTAGTAACACAGGCAAAATTAAACCTAAGCTAAATAATATGGTGGTTAATTAGCATCCAAAAAAAATTCTAACAACAAAGTGCTCAAAATTGTACTAATAACTAATTCTAAAGTTGGGCGCCATTTGTCGCAGTCACTCCCGGCTAGTGTGGACAAAGGGTGCTTAAAAGGTACTAATATTCAAATGAAATAAAGAATCCGGGTATAGCATTTGGCAACAAAAGTTTATTCAAATTTGCTATTACACATCTACCTTTTAACACCTTCAAAAAAAGTCAAATACAATTCTTAATAGCTCAGAATACAGTAGAGACTAGGTTAGGTTCTAATTTAGTTATCTATATCTATACTATTACAAATCTTTATGTTCACAAATTTCTAATTAAATAAAGATAAACCACCAATTTAAGATTTTAATTTCCTACTTGATTCCAAAATTTATCCTCAAAGGGATTCCTAAGTTATGCTTAAATTAATATCTAAATTATCCCACTTTTCACTAAAGTTAAAGTAATACAAGGAAAACCAACCTTTGATTTCAAAGGAGGTTACTATTTCAAATCTTTGTTGCATCAAACTACAAACAATTCTGCAACATTACCCCAAAATTTCACCGATACCGATCCATCCTCAAAACAGCAGACAAGAAGCAAATCAATCCATAAGGAAGTTCTGACTTCAAAAATTAATCCAAATGAGGTCTAAGTAGGGTCTTAGTAAGGTCTAAGTAAGGTCACTGAAAAGAATTTACAAAAGGTTAGTTCAACGCACAAACCAAAGTAAAAGTTAAAAAACACTAACTTTTCATAATAAATATTTACCTGAGGTTACAACATGATCACCAAATTGTGACTGTTCAACTTACAGACACATATCAAAAGCGAAACCTAGAAATGAAAGAAAGTTCTAGTTAACAACCAATTTTTTTTCAAAGTGAGGGTGGTTATACTTTTCATCACCCTATTTATGAAATCTATAATAAACCAATTTAATACCTGCAAAAGCTGGCTCGCCATATAATTTCTGAATTGATTACTAAACATTTATGCTAATTATTCTATTTGAGACCTGAAATGATAAAAATTACAACTCTCAATACAATATGCCCAGATGTAGGTAGGCTACATTTTCTTTACAAGGATTTCCAAAGGAGTTTCTCAACATACTTACCATTTTTCCAGTCATATAAATCAAATCATTTTCGAAATTAATTCATCCAAATTGACATGTTGGCGGCGTCTGAAACGATAAAAAGAACCATGTGCTCAGACTCTAAGAAATGTCTCGCAACAAACAAAAATCAACGCAAACCTTTCTGCAGATACTTACCAGGAATAACTATCAAACTACAAAATAATTTGGGGCGTGCCCCATATTCAAATATCTAATTTATTTCATTTTCACACACGTTCCACTCCGACGCACGACCAACAGTGCGGAACCGGAAAAAAAGCAGCTGTCACACTTGACAAATGTCAGTGTCATCATATCTATGCCAAAATATGGACTGGAGTCCTACATCCATTTAGCTTTTCGTTTCACGCGAACTTGTATAAAAATATACAACGTTACAAACTATGTTCAAGAGATAAAAGCCTCCAGTCTGTCAGTCAATCAAGTTAGCATAAGCAGTCGGCAGCTTGGGACGAACTTGAAAGGTATGAATCGAGTTTCGGCTTATTTTGTTGCGAAACTTTGCTGTAACTACATCTCGGGCCCGTATTGTAGATCAGTACCATTGAGAACCCATCACTTAATCGCAATTTTCTTCATCGATTTTCATTTCCCATAAAACGATTCGCAGATGTTTCAAAATAATATTCAACAAATTCTAGAATCTTGTTACATCACAATTTCATTTACTCGAATGCTTATTATCTACAAACTTACTTCATCATTACTTCTTTTCATAAATTACGTATTTTATCGAAGTAACGTTAGCTTTCTATTTCGTTACCCATAATTTTATTTCCACGTAAGTTTCAATATGCAGAATTCTTGAAACATCGAATTTTACTTCACTAAAGTCCGTATTTCCAAACTAATTTGTTACTAATCTCATATTGCATACTTTATTAATAGACAATTTATAGCATAACCGATATAAATATGTAATAAATATTGATCTAATAAATAAACTGCGTTAATCCCGACTCGCCGCGGTCTCCTCGCCGTGGTACTAGTTTGCCCGATACTAGAGTGTAATTTAAAAGCCGGAGGCGCGGAGGGAGAGCAGCCTCCGCCCGCTGTAACCAGGTGACGCGCGGGTGCGCGAGCTGGAGCGGCTGAGGCTGGTCGCCTAAGGCGACCAGCAAGCCGAAGCTGCGTAGGCGAGCGTGGGTGACTGCGCCTTGTTACGCAAGGGCGACGAGGCTGCTATTCCCGCAGCGCCGGAGACGAGGAAATCCTAATGCATGCTGCTTGTTTGCATGCCTGCTTGCTTGCTGCATGCATGCCTGTTTGCTTGCATGCATGCATTTATGCATGCCTGCTTGCTTACTTGCATGCATTAATGCATGTGTTAGATTAAATTTCAATGGTGTATAATATCATGAAGCTAGTTAAGATTTAGAAGCTATTTGTTAAGAAGTCCAGGTGATATTGAGATAAAGCTGTTTATTATTATAATTAAGCTGTAGCAAAATAAGTTACACTAAATAGGTTCAAAAGCTATAATTATCGAATAATTGTAGTATTAGATGTTATAGTCATGTTTATTACCTGTTGTATAGTAGAAAAGATAGGTTAAGGTTAAATCAATGAAATAAATAAAGTTAACCGTAAGTATATAATAGTTTTCAGGTGAGTAAATAGGGTTCAAATCATGTAAAACACATGCTCACTGAAAATATACCACTGTCATATTTATACAGTTAAGGTATATAAGACCAAAGACAAGTATATAATTAGGGACTATTTATTTAATCAATTATTAGCTAATTATTATCATGTATATAACTAATTATATAGTAGAAAGGATAGATTAAGGGTAAATCAATTAATAATATTAAGTTTACTGTTAGTAAACAATAATGTAATGTGAGTATATAAGGTTCAAATCATGTAAATCACTTACCCACTGGAAGATATACAGCTGTTACATTTAAACGGTTAAGGTATATGAGTCCAAAGGCAAGTATATAATTGAGGACTATTTATCTTTAAATAACAACATTACGAAGTTTGAGTCTTTTATACCATATAATATTTACTATATTCACATACACATAACTATAGTAATGATAAATATATAATTACTCTAGCAATTTTCATAATAACAGTGATAATTACTTAACTTTGCGGAGAGAGATCCGTCGCAGTCGACGCCTCGATCAAAAGTGCCCTACTGATCGGTCGTGCCGTATTTATAAGGCTCTCCCCACTTGCCTCGAACCGTCAAACAACAAGTGACGTTGTTTGTCCGGCGGAAGCCAGATGGATTATTTCAATTACAAATTATTTTAAAGTCTTTACTTATTAGAAAAAATGCTCTTAATATAGTTTTGATTAGTTTGCTTTATAAATATTGAAAATTATTGCAGTTTTATTAATTTAGGTCTTTTACAATAATCTAACACATGCATGTATGCCTTCTTACTTGCATGCATTATGCATTATGTACATACATGCACTTAAGAAATTCAAATTCAGCACATCAACGGCCTGATTAGGTGTCGTTGATGATATTCTTACTGCTCAAGACAGCGGTAAATGTACTCTTCTCGCACTTCTTGACTTCTCAAGGGCCTTCGATTGCATAAATATGCCTTTACTGCTCTCTAAGCTAGCTTATTATGGTTTTAGTACGCCCTCAATAAAATGGTTCCATAGTTATTTCAAACACAGGAGGCAAAGGGTCCAGACAAGAGATGATGGAGGGAATGTCAGAATTTCAGAAGCTGAACCCGTGACCAGAGGCGTTCCACAGGGATCCATTTGGGGCCGATTTTGTTTGTGATATACAGCGCGGATGTAACGAATCATATACATAACTGTAAATATCACATTTACGCGGATGGTTTGCAGGTGTACACCTCTTGTAAGCCACCGGATACAGTCACTGCAACTCAGCTTCTGAGTGAGGACTTAGATCGTATAGCAAAATGGGAAAAAAACAACTCACTGGTACTTAATGGGGCCAAATGCAAATACCTCATTTTGGGCTCAAAAGATCAAGTCAAAAAAATAACTGAAGAAGGTGTAAATGTTGCGATTGAAGGCCAAACCATTGAGCGCGTGTCCGAAGCTAGAAATTTGGGTCTCATTATGGATGAAAATCTAAGATTTGAAACTCACGTCAACACCATTATAGGCAGTTGCTTCTATAGGCTAAAAGTCTTGTATCAAATTAGGAAGTACTTAAACCTGGAAAACCGAATAATGCTCTGTGATTCACTGGTACTGTCTAGGTTTAATTACATGGATACAGTTTATGGCCCCCGATTTCTTGTTAAAACATAAAATGCCATTCAACGTGTGCAGAATGCATATTGTGCTAAGTTTTGTTTTGATATACCGCCCCGGTCGCACATAACCCCATACATAAACGGTGCCAATATATTGAAAATGAATGCTCGCAGAAAACTACACTATGGTACACTATTGTTCGGCGTAATCAAAAATAATTTCCCAACTTATCTAGTGGAGAGGCTGGAGTGGAGGCGCAACGTGCAGTCTCACAGAACACGTCGCTTCAGCTTTACCCTGGTCCTGCCGCCTCATCGAACTGTAGCATTCAAAGGATGCTTTAAGTTTGCCGCGTCCAAGTGCTGGAAGGATCTTCCGCCTCCATTAAGGTGCCTAGAAAAAACCAGTCATACGTTTAAAAAAGCCTACAGAGAACATTTACTTAGCATTCAAAAGACAAACGATAAATAACATACCAAGAATGTCTAGTCCTCGGGAGAAGGGAAGTAGGTGATCGTGAGTAAATCGAAACACGCATTTATCCATCACAGCGCTGGACGCGGCTGCTAATCGGAGCAAACAGAACCGGTACCATGGCATAACACGTACCTAAAACATGTTTGACATAGATATACCTAGTTATTGATATTAATATAATTACTGATAAATTCGTTCATACTCGCATTTTATAAACTTTTCCTCCAATTTCACTCAGCATTGATTCCACTTTATTTTATTATTATTACTAGCGGTCCCCCGCGACTTCGTCCGCGCCCTTTGAGTTTGCTCTTTCCCCTCCCTTCGCAGCGTCATGTTTTATATCCTAAAGCCTTTCTCGATAAATAAGCTATCCAACACAGAAATATTTTTTCAAATCGGTCCAGCAGTTCCTGAGATAAGCGCGTTCAAACAAACAAACTCTTCAGCTTTATACGAGTAATATAATTAGCGCAAGCACACGTTGTACTTAAGCTGCGAACATTATTTTGGTGCGGAGTTATGTTAAAACTGTGATAGCTCCTAAGATATTTATTGGAATCAAATGATATAAAGGGCAACTTTGTTCTAAATGAAATGCTCGTGATGATGAATGTATTTATTTTGATAAGAATAAATACCTGTGTGTATAATACACCTCTAAAAATGATGCATTATTTTTTTCAAATTTATTAACATAAAAAAGGATGTAGTAAGTCAACATTAAAAGATAGACTTATGCTGTCGCGGACTTTATTATAGAACTCTTGATGCTGAACAATCCTGTCATACATGATTTTTGTGTAACTTTAGCGGTTTTCGCTGCGTACGCAGCGGAAGCTCTCAAAAGGAATATCTTTCTCCCGTTTTCGCAACATTTTTCATTGCTGCTGTGGTCTTGTGAGTCGTATCTTTATGTTATATAGCTTAAAGCTTTCCTCGATAAATAGACTATCCAACGTAAAAATAATTTTTCAAATCGGGCCAGTAGTTTCTGAGATTAGCGCGTTCAAACAAACAAACAAACAAACAAATAAACAAACAAACTCTTCAGTCTTATAATATTAGTATAGATTAGCGAAAGCGCACGTTGTACTTAAGCTGCGAACATTATTTTGGTGCGGAGTTATGTTCAAACTGTGATAGCTCCTAAGATATTTATTGAAATCAAATGCTATAAAGGGCAGTTCTAAATGAAATGCTAGTGACGATGAATGTATTTATTTTGATAAGAATAAATACCTGTGTGTATAATACACCTCTTAAAATAATGCATTATTTTTTTACAAATTTATTAACATAAAAAAGGTTGTAGTAAGTCAACCATAAAAGATAGACATATGCTGTCGCGGACTTTATTATAGAACTCTTAAAACTGAACAATCCTGTTATACATGATTTTTGTGTAACTTAAACGGTTTCCGCAGCGTATGCAGCGGAAGCTCTCAAAAGGAATATCTTTCTCCCGTTTTCGCAACATTTTTCATTTCTGCTGTGGTCTTATGAGTCGTATCTTTATGTTATATAGCCTATAGCCTTCCTCGATAAATGGACTATCCAACGTAAAAATAATTTTTCAAATCGAGCCAGTAGTTTTTGAGATTAGCGCGTTCAAACAAACAATCAAACAAACAAACTCTTCAGCTTTATAATATTAGTATAGATTTTTACACAAATTTGACATTTTCCAAAACATTATTATGATTTCGATTACATCACCGATTTCCACAGTTAGACGATGGTACGCCATGCGCGCGCAATGCCTGCGCCCAGAATGACGATGACTCACCACCCAACGATGGTGTTGGTTGCGGACAGTTGCGGACTGCGGTTCAAATATTCATCCGTTTGACAACTCCGTTCCGTTCCACAATTACTGTTCACACTTATTATGTTTGTGTATTATATATGTATATGTTCATCTCATTTGTATTTCTAATTTCGTTTATCTATTGTATTTATGTTTATCATTCAGTGTGGACGTGATGTTGGCGCCATTTTCCGTGAACCTCACTCAGCAAGGGTCCACTGAAAACCAGCGCCAGGGCCTCCCGAGTACTTGGCTTATGCTGAGTGAGGTCCTCTTGATTTGGACATCACTGACACGCGGCACACTATGGTACGCACTACAGGGTTAAAATATTTTTTCTACTTAGTTTTTTTCTTTCTTTTTGGTTGTATTTGTCTGTTTTGTAATTTGTAAATTCGTTGTGTGATTGTGTATGTTATTGTTCTGTAAACTCGTTTACATGTGTGTGTGTGTTTGTGATGTCCTAAATTAATAAACTCATTTTTCATTCTTTCTTTCTTTCTTTTAAATTTTGCACACGTGTTTGGAAGTCTGCATAGACATAAAATATCCAATATCAACATACTCAAATATTATTAAACAATATCACATACATACACATTGAATTAATTACCTCCTTTTATTAAAGTCAGTCGCTGCCAAAGTGTTAAAGTGCTCTTAGCGCAGTGGTAGCAGCGCTTTCCTAGTGATACCGAAGTTAATTAAGCAACCTAGAGTGCAGTCATGTTTGGATGGGTGACCATTCCGACCATATTAAGTGACGTAAATCACGAGCACCTTCGTGCTTCGGAAGGCACGGCTAATATCGGTTGATATGAGTCGTCAAGCCTTATGGGTGGCTTGATAACACCTGACAGCTCACTTGCCTTGCCTACACCCCTCAACCCATCCGCACTGAGCCCGCGTGGTGGAGTATGGCTTAAACTACTGGCCTATGCCCAGCAGTGGGACATTATAAGTTTACTTTGCTATACAAATAATTATTTTTTTGTAATTTTCTGTAAATTGAGAATATGGAAGCTGTTAGGGTAACTATTCAAAACACACACCTAACTTCTTACAAAAAAAACTCATCTTTTTAGTTAATAAGCATAGATCCAATTAATTTCAACACTTTTATATGAAAACATTTTTACAAAGAAATACTAATTAGTGTTCACTATTGCAAAAGCATCAGCTTTCTTCAGATCAAATAAAGGCTTTCAACAACATTGAGTCCCATCTTATAAAATTACCAAATAGATTATATTGAGTCTTAGTAAATTGTATTCAATTTAATAGAACTATTTACTTGCTCAAAGGAATTAAGACTCGTTAAGATTATGTAAACATGAATGTAAAATTATTTGGACTACTTGTTAAAAGAAAAGCAATTAATTCAAATACAATATTTTGAAAAGAGATACTTCGTATTTTATTTAAAATAATTAACTCTATTTAAAGATGGTCGATTCTAAAAATTCCGTTGTTCCGTTATCCAACAAGGAACCCATATCATTGTTCGCCATATCCGTTTGTCCTTCCGCAGCCCAGCGCAGAGACCTAAAGTGCTAGAAAACTGAAATTTTGGGTGGATACCTATATATGTTTTAATCTCCCTGCCAGTGTTTTTTGGGTACCTCTCTTAAAAGTAACATAGGGATGTTTTTTTTTTGTCTCTTACCAAATCCATCGTGAGGGGCATTGTTAATTAGGTATTTCAAAATGTTTATAAGTTTGATAACATTAATTTTCGTTAAAGTGACCTGTTTCCGTAAAATTCAGTTTTAAAAGGCAAATTTTTCAGAGTCCAATGTTTGCACCCTCTCCCAACTTAACGGTAGTTGATGGATACGTGAAAAATTCACGGCACTAGTATTTACGATTAATTTGGAAGAAAATTTATCACTGCTATGATAAGTTAACAAATTATAGAGTAGTAGTCCATAAACTTAAGGCAAATAATTTGTATGTAAACTGAAACCGTATTTAGCTTAGCACTTAGCAGGTTTGCTTTTTCAAACACAATTTACAGATATTTTTTTCATTAATTGAAGGACATTAGTAACCTTCCTAAATTGCTATTTTTATCAGCTATGCTCAAACAAAGTGGCAACGTTCAAACCACTTTAAACGTATGTAGTGTAGGTATATAACTACGGGTCCTCGTCACGGGATCACGAATTTTCGAAGGCTGGCTCCGGAAACAACGAAACGTTCCCGAACGAACAGTTTGTGAGCACTGGCTCGGGGGTTTATGGAAGAGGAAATGGACTGAAAAGTGGAAACAGCTTTTCAGGTTTTGTTCACAAATTAATAGAACTGCTCGCCAAAACATTTAAAAATATGTGCACAGATTTAAAAAAAAAGTCCTGGCTGAGAAAATTTGTGTTCAAAGTAAAAGTAAACTAGTTGGATAACACTTTGTTAAAATAATGTTAATGCTTCAACACCCGAGCGGTTGCAGGCATCCGCATAACAATAGAATTTGCATTGTGTCTCGTTCACATACGCTTGAGGGATTAATAAGGAAGTCAGATTTTCAAATCACTTTTGACATAATAGTTTGAAGGAATGATTTATTCATCAAAAGTCTACGATGCTTCGATTCTTTGCGGCTAAAAGCCCAAAACTTTTAATAACACGAACATAAGCAACACTCACCGTTACAAATGCAACTTCAAAAACATTTCCAGGAAAACTGACAAAACAACACTACAATCGTAGAAAAACAATGTCCTAAAATAACAAATGAAAAGCAAATAGTTGGCTTGCACGAACTTCGTTGTTGCGGAAACATGTCGTTTCAGGCAGGTGATCTGGCCATGTACCCCGGTACCTGAGGGGTCCGGGGTCCAGGGGAGGATATCAAAGGGCCTTTGTCCTCAGATGTAATCTGCGCGACTTGCCAACTGACATAAAAGTTTTGGGCACGCACTCACTCGTCGCCGACGACCGAACCGTCTTGAGATTTGATCGAGTTAATATGTTGTGACAATCTTACGTGCTTTCTTTGTTTATGTAGTTTGTTGACTGAGTTTGTCTGAAGGGGCAACGATGTTTGAAGATAGAAAATAAAGTTACCGTTTATAGTAGGTATTTGAATGAAACTATTGAACGATAAGTGTCATGTTGATGCACATCAACCTTTAGGATAAAGCGAATCCAAATTGTAACTTAATGACCAGAATGCTCAAAGTATTTTTTATACTTGATTAAACGCAACGTTCTCCCTTTCTCCAACGCTTTTATCTCATCTCCAAAGTTTATTTCAGAAGTTTCACTGTGAATAAGTAATTCGGAAGTATGTATAGCGGAAGCGTATTTTGTAATACTAAACTCGTTTCTGTCTCATACAATGATCGACTGGTAAAGAATGATTTAAGCATTAAGTCCGCCATTTGTACTTCATTTTTGTCAGTGCAATTAATAATAAAATAAATAAACTTACGCAGTTTAAGTAACGACATTTTGAACTTGTGTTTGAAAGCGTAAGATACAAACGTGTCGAACTTCGAAATTATGATGACTCTCACTTGACCAAAAGTTTCGTTATTCATGACAATAATAAATTAGCAGCCACATTAACTCCTTAATTCGACTTCATAACGCAATTTGTTTGTGGAGTCACCCGCGCCCACGCCAGTGCACCGCAGATTGCCGATACATGTTTGGCTATCAATTGATGATAATCGGAATTTATCTGTTAGTTATTAATTACAAAGCTACTGATTTATAAATAAGCAGTGTTTTATGATTTGGTCGGCTGCAGTACGTAATTAGCTTGAGTATGTGGTAATGTTATGTTAACGTGATATTAAAATAACTGGCATAGAATATAGCATAAGGTTTGGAAAGGAAAAAAAAAACAGTATATTGTAAAGAGGAGTTGAGCTCTTATTTTGTAATTATTTTACAGTCTGCCCCGTGACCACTAGGAAACAAAGGAAAGGAACCTGTTTTAGGCAAAAAATTTATTTTTGGAGTCGGTGCTGTGATAGTTGATGCTTAATGGTCAAAGTGATGGCACCGACTCCAAAAAAAATTGTTGGCCTAAAATAGGTTCCTTTCCTTTCAATAGTCAAGAGATTATTCAAGACTTTTTAGTGCATTTTGGTTTTGAAGTCGGATATGAGATAACATAGATAAAAAAACGTACAGTCGAATTGATAACCTCCTCCTTTTTTTAAAGTCAGTTAAAAAATGCCAATTTCACCGTGGTCGCTTATGACCAAGAAAACAATAAATTTTTATATAAGTTATAAAAGAAGTTTAAAAGTTTTTCAATTCCGTCAGATTAGCCATAAGACATTCATTTCTGAGTATGAAATTAAATCATTTTTTTAAAATTCAAATCAACTACTGTTTAAAACTTAATAAGAACTAAAAGCGGTTAAATATAAACCCGCAGACACAACACATATTTCCCGTTCAAATATCAGGGCACCAACTGAGAAGACTAACCGAGGATTCTTGTACTGCACTGAGAAGTACTGCGAAATGTAATACAATACGCCAATAAAGGCAGAACGTTCCTTCATATTCGGACTGGATACTTCTATTATCTTTTTAAGGATATACAAGTAACACGAATTTATTACCTGATCCTAAGCTTGGGCTCGGCTATTAATTGCAAGTCCTTAACACTAAGAGTCAATTTTAC
This sequence comes from Pyrausta purpuralis, assembly GCA_963924145.1. Classification (NCBI taxonomy): domain Eukaryota; kingdom Metazoa; phylum Arthropoda; class Insecta; order Lepidoptera; family Crambidae; genus Pyrausta; species Pyrausta purpuralis. Next base: position 26,708,153 of record OZ001654.1, read on the forward strand.
CAACGTCACATAATAAAACAACCGATAACAAAATTACATTAACATAAATGATTGCTGATTAATAGGAGACGTTCTCAAATTAGGCGTATTGTATAGTACCAATACGACGAATATTATTTATCTGTCTTAAGAAAAATCACGCCTACATTAACTACACATAAACATTCACAGGCAGAAGCTTATTCTTAGCATAACTTGTTACACTATTTTTTGAGTTTAAAGTTTAATACCGTCTTAATGGTTGACTGTTTCAGTATTCAATTAAACATAACAAGCATAAATTGTACCACTATTTTTTGAGATTAAATCTTGATACCGACTTTACGGTTAACTGTTTCAGTATTCAACTAAACATAACTTCATATAGGTAATCACTTAACAAGCTACGCTTAAAAACTCTTGTTATTGGTTATCGCTGATTTATTTTAATTTATTACCAATATCCCGAGTTTTTACCAAATTGTGATTGCGAAACAAGCCAATAGTACATACAATAACCATAGGTTTTGTTTATCGAAGACCGCCGAGAATGAATTCGTGCCGTTTTTTTCGACGTGTATGGGCACAATATTGTTTAAAATCTGTACCATTGTGGCGCGATCGCGTCTCGCGGAAGAAAGATATCGCACAGTTTATATTGAACAGTCATACGCCATTTATTCTGAAAAATATTATAAAATAGTTTCCTGAACGTTACTAGAATTTATCGTCTTTGCGTATGAGCAATGAGTGACTTGATTTATTCATTTAGTTTTCCAATGTAGCTCAGGAACTATACAATAGACAAAATTTATGCAAGAAAAAAAACTTCTAAATGAGGTAAGCACGTAGTGTTTTTTTACTTTTGTAGCCCTGAACTTTTTTATTTTATTTTTTAACGTCAGGAAATGCTGATTACGCACCGTACCTCTCCGTCGGGGAACGGAGGGGCGTGTGTGGGACTCCCCCGACTTCGGGTATACCCACTAAAACCTGACGACGCCCGCCGCGTTTGTTGACTGTGAAAGCAGGGGCCGCGGTGTCTCAACAGTCCCGCGACCCTTGCCACCAGCAACGTCCACCCTCTAGAAGGAGGGTGGATCTCCACGGAGTGGGGTAATCCCACTCCAGACGGCACACTGGCGTCTCAGGAGGGTCCCTAGTGATTGGACAGAGGTGTCCCCACACCGTCTGTCCGAGACCCTCCCGACGAGGCGATCCACGCCCGACGGCAAATGCACGCCGAGCTCGCCCTGAGGACCTAAGTCCTGGGACATCCCCTGCCTCCTCTGATAACCCAGAGGGGTGCCGAGAGTCACAACAACTAGTGAGCAAATTCAAAATTCAGAATTTACCAGTGTTACAGACATGGCTTCAACATCACATCGAGTTTGATTTGACCTAGTAATAGATCAAAAATATAGATAGATAGAGCAGAAAGTCTGAGTTCAGATAACAGTATTGAGGATCCATAACTTGACACACAATTCTTGTAATATCTGCCAGTAAAATAAATCAAACTGAGCCGTTCTTACCAGGCTTCAATATCGCTGTTTCAAGTCGGAAATCCGTGCACAATGGATGCGAATATTACATTTGAAGGAATAACTTTTTATGACGCGGCTCCGTCTTGATGAAGTTCGCGATGGCCGCAGTCTGTTGTGCTGAAGGATAGGCCAAGTGACACAGTACAGTTTGTTGCAGTAAGGTCAGGGTTACATTCGGCAAAGTTATTACCACACTCTGTTGTGCGCTATGGCTTGAATTCGCTCTGACTTACTAATTGTGATTAGAACAATATTTTTAATAGTTATCTCATCCACCTTTTTAGGGTTCCGTAAACGAATGGCAAAAAACGGAACCCTTATAGTTTCGTCCAGTCTGTCTGCCTGTCTCTGTCTGTCTGTCCTTCCGTATGTCACAGACACTTGATTCTTTTTATTCAGTAACTATAAGCATTATATTGTTGAAATTTGGTAGGAATATGTATCCTGTTAACCGCTTCACAATTCTTATACTAAAAATTAAAAAAAATACGATATTTAAGGGGGGGGGGGTCCCATACATGAAACTAAAACCAACAAAAATTTATCTTATTAAATACTTTCAACGAAAATGGGATCGAACGAGAAGTTTTTGAGATATAGCACATTTTATACAACCGCAAACATAACTTTGTTGTACGTGGAGGACTAGGTTTCAATTTATTTATCTATGGTAATGGTAAAATTCCGTTAACAGTAAAGTTAGCCTGTAACGTCCCACTGCTGGGTAAAGGCCTTAACTCAAATTTGAGGTAGTTTGAGCCATTCCACCACGCAGGCTCTGTGTGGGTTAGTGGAGGGGTGTTTACAAGGCAAGCGACTAAACCTTGCTAGGCTTAAATACTAATATCAACCGAACCAAAATGACTAGGCTTAAATACTAATATCAACCGATATAAGCCGGAACCAACGGCTTAACGTGCCTTCTAAAGCACGGAGATGCTCGTGATATACGTCACTTATATGGGTGGAATGGTATCCATCCAAACACGACCGCCCCGTAGGTTGCTTCACTTCGGTATCACTACCAAAGCGCTGCTACCACTGCGCTACGAGCACCTCATTCCGTCATAACGACGTTACCAGCGGTTGAATATTTAAGATGATGTGTGTTATAAAGAAAAAATATCCTAAAAATTGACATTAAAATTCTGACACTTAGTTAAGGTAGTATTTTGTTAAAACACACACAGTCGTAAATATTCGTTTACATTATGATATTGTTTCCTGTGATGAGGTCTTCTTTATATTGTATACTCATATATGCATGTAAACCTACTGAATCTATCTTCAGTATCAACTTCACTTGAATTGACTTATCAAAACAAATGTTCTCGTTAATGGAACAGGATGGAACTTCAAATTGCTCGACTACATTAAAGTAACAATGCTGTGGAAACTTCGCCGTCCATTTAGTTTTAGGCAAAAGGTTTTATTAAATTAACCATTTTTCGTATTTGTAAAATGCCATTGGCATGAATAATTGACGAAATGTTGATTGTTTTTGGCAGTTTTCAAACAAAATTTATTAAAAATGGTTGACAAAGCTACAATAACCTTTCATATGAAAATGAAAATTGAACAATTATTTTTAGCAGACTAATTGAAGTTTATGTTTTTTATAAAAAAAACTAGCGATCCCCCGCGACTTCGTTCACGCGTTTTGAATTTGCTCCCTCCTCTCCCGTCACAGCGTGATAGCTTAAAGTTTTTTTTTTGTTAAATAATTCATCCAAGACGAAAATAATTTTTCAAATCGTTCCAGATGTTCCTGAAATAAGTGCGTTCAAACAAACAAACTCATTAGCTTTATAATATTAGTATATATATTGTCAACATGTATGTAGTTAGTATCAATATTTATTATTTTACACAATTTGTTATTTTATTTGCTTATTATTTGAAATTTAGAGAGCATTTTACTACAGTAGAGTAATGTGGTGTATTACCACCAACAACGTGAATAGATTTAATTAAGTATCGATGCATTCGCGCGTTAGTATCGATGCAGTCGCCAAAATTTAGTACATAATTTGACAAATTCCAGCTTCTGCATCGCGACTGCATCTCTGCGAAAATTAGTGCAGCGTGTAAAGGTAAAAATTTTACTACTGTATCGATGCTAAAAGTCGCAGTGTGTAACGGGTCTTAGATGCATTTTTTGAAGTGAAAACTTCTTTAGCGGCGTTGAGCACTTTTGTGGGATGGGGGAAAAATGTGAAACTCGCGTCAGGACACGTGACCTGATCGAAAAACCGTAAGACGGTTGGCGAAATTATGGATGTAAGTTGATTTTTCTGAGAGATGAACTTTTTAATGTAATTTAATATAATATAAATTGTAATGTTTGTGTACGATAGCGCAATAAATAAATATTGTATTCTATAAAAATCTATTCCAAAAAATCAAAAATGCACAACGTTGATATTCAAGTTTTCACTTCTGCCGGCACTCCTGGAGTGCTTTCACAGTTTTTTTTAGTCTTTGATGCGCTCAATCATCGTACAATCTCTGCGGACGAAAACGTATTGTTGCGGAACGGAGCGGATCGACTGCGGAGAAATGTCCACCGTCGTGAGCGATGGCGGATCCCGGCGAATCCCGGGATAGGGTGCTGTCGAAGTATGAAATATTACTTCGATAACTTAGAAGTCGGATAACTACTTTAAGGATACTGTCAAGAATGCCGGAACAGTGACTTTTCGTCCGAAAATTCTCAAAAGTTTTAATTAATGTGGCTGTGTGGTTTTCAAGAACATCCAATTAAACATGGTGGAAAAGGAACTACTAAGAAGTGTTGTGGGGATAATTTAGGGGCCAGAAGCCCTGAAATAGCCATCACCAAGCAAAATTTTTGATTGTTGGTTGAGTTACCAATTGTTGAAGTCGGCAACCAATCAACCAGTAATCGACGTGAAGTGATTAGCGCTCCTCACTAAGCCAGCGTCCGCGGGTTTCAATCCCGCAAGAGGCAGATGTTTGTGTGATAAGCACGACCATTTGTGCCTCAGTCATGGATGTCTATATGTGTTTATGTATTTATGGAAGACGTCCCCGTCATAACCGCTGTCTGGTAATTCGTGACACAAGGAAGAAATTTTCTTACTTCGAAACCATGACATTTGGTGTGCTGTCTGGCGCATATCTATTCATTATTTATAACTATGAAGTCACACATATTTTGGTGGTCAGGAAATGACAGGTAGTCATTCAGGGAACGTTAGCTCGATGTAGGTAGACGAATAAGGATTCCTTCAAATAAGTGTAACCTTAGCACCGCCATTATGTAAAATGACTTCATGAATAAATTAAGCATGCCGTATATAATAAAACTATTTATTGCAACGTGTTTTACGGAGTATTTTGTAAGCGTACCTAGTTTTAGTTTTCAACAACAGGCACGTTTATTTTGTTTTAAAAAATAAACAATGGTCATGAAAAATAAAACGCCGTGGATTGTTTGTGAGGCTACATTTTGTCAGCCGCATGAATAGCAGTTTTTTATGTACCGTTGTGCTCGATTCAGCTCATGACCACGAATGTCGCTTTAATACTGATATAATGATACGTTTCATGAATTATTATTTCAAAAATAGCACCCTAAACATAGCGAAAGGTTACAATACGACCCTAAATTGCATTTGTAAAAAGCCACTGTGCAAGACAAGGAATCGAACCCGTGTCTTACGCTATCCGGACGCATGCCTATATCTCTCGGCCACCGACACATTAGCACTGTATTTTGCAAGTGAGTTTTTAACGTATAGGCCGCATTAAAACAAAACAATATAAAAACAAAAATAAAATCAAAATAAGACATAATTAGAGGTTTGTGAACCAAACAAGTAGCCTGAATTTATCGGATAGGGCAAAAACATAACATCTGCTAAAAATTTCAAAACGTCTAGATACGCTACTAAAATTTCAAAATCTGCTATGAATTCTCAAAGATTTCCGAGCGTAGCGTACTTTTGATGTTTTCGGTCTCTCCGGATTTCGAAGTTTCCTCAACATGCAACGAAACGATACAAGTGCTTTGATCCTTATTACGTAGCCATAAGAGTACAAGAGTAGTAGTGCCTACAGACCGGTGGACTGCACTTAAACGCTCATCATCGCGATCGCTCAGACGGACCGCGAAAATTGTTATAAAACCGTTTGAACGCGGACTTTAATATCACATCACCGTGCGCCCGAGACGAAATTAAAACCGGACTTAAATCCTTCCCGCAGGGGTTATTACGACTTGCAATAACAAAAAATACACATTTGTTAAAAAATAAAGTTACAAAAAATAAAAGTTGACTAAGATGGTACGGCTACTTTATGCGAAGTGTCGGTGTCAATTTGGTTCGTAAGGCTCTGGAATTGCCCGAAATAATACGCGGAAGAGAGCGCCCTCTCGGCACCTGGTGGACAAACATGCCTTGAACAATAAAATATGGAAACCAGCCAAGTGCGAGTTGGATTCGCGCACAGAGGGTTCCGTGCTAACTTTAACTGAATTAGGGATCCACTTACTTTCACTTAGCCAAAAACCGCGATATTTGTTGACAGCAAATGTAACTTTGTATTAATTTCATAGTGTTTGTATGAAGAACAAAGTTATATTTGCGTTTATTGAAAATGTGCTATATCTCAAAAACTACAAGTTTGATCTCATTCAAACTAATTTACTTTGAAAGTATTTGTAAGGCACTACATTGCATTTCTTCCAAACTGTCACTTGCTTCTTTCAAAAGTTAGAGGGGAAGGGATACAAAAATTGGTTTGGACGAGATTGATCTAGTATTTTTCAGATATAGTACAACAACCACAATAATTGCTGTCAACAAAATATTGCGGTATTTTGGCTAAGTGGAAATAAGTAAACCGCATACTTAGTGTTAGTAGGTATGGAACCCTCAGTTTGCGAGTCCGATTCGCATTTAGCCGTTTTTTTTAAGATATTGGTAAGCATTGTACGAGTTTTGTTTTTATACATTGAATAATCGATATTTCCCCTCAATTATTGTGCAATCATTGCTATCTGAAGATACGTAATATCACTCTTGTTTAGCACGTCGTTGTACCGCAATATCATACCTTCTATTTTCATCTCGCGGCGCATTGCTTCTCGTTGCTTGCTCCGAGTCTTTGAAACGTCTCGTTCTAAATTCTGAACTAGGTCTTTCTCGAGTTTAAATTAAATTCGGGACGGCATTCGTGTTGTTGTTTCATGGTCGGAACAAGTGCTTAAATGAATTAGCGGGACAGGACTCGGACAATTAGAATGTCTTATTTCCTTGTCGCTTGTTGGAACTGCTTTTGATGAACGGCAAGATGAGGAATTGATGTAGTTTTGTTTCTTGTCTTGCTAAACAGTCAACCAACTGAGTAAAATCGAATGTTCTAAATTTAGGCACTTATTCAAATGCTCAGTATTGAATGATTGCCTATCGGCCGGTTTCATGGTGGAAATTTAACTCAACCAATGGTTCAAAGCCGATACCATTAGTGGAACAATAAGGTTGCATTGAAAAAAAACCTTAACCAATGGTCTTTCTGTCAAATGAGTCAGGTACATTTTGTGTTGAAAATGCAATGTGAAGTGAATGAGTGAGTGTTCTCCTTAGCTTGTTGAATATTGTTAACAATATTAACATCCCTTCTTAAAGTAGTAATTCATTTTAAAAGAGGAATAAAAAAAACACAACCTACATAGGTGTTTCATCGTTGAACACTGAAATCTAGTCAGTCCGATGGTTAATTATGCTTAGATAATACTTATTCAGGTTAACTGATACATTACAGCCAAGTAATAATTATATAAACACTTTTAATCACATTTAACCAAGTTCTGAACAGTTACATTTGAATTGACTCAAATAATACACCTGAATAATGAAATATAAACTCGTGTTTGTTTCAAAGTTTGACATTATGTAATCGTTTCCCTCTCTACTTATACAAGCGAGGTGTGAAGGGCTCTTCCACTCCCCTCGCGGAGGACTGAGGGCAGGGAACTGTTGCTTTGCCTCTCGAAGCTAAATGCCCCCTTTGGGAGATGACAAAAGATGATAAGGTGTGGGGACAGTGTGTCATGGCATAATCTGCTAGTCTGTTAGATAAACTTACTTCTACTAATATAGGTACCATTTTTAGATTAACACATTAAAACTTGATAAACAGGCTGTTGTTTTGGTCAGTGATGAGCGACTTAGGTGTGGTTGTACAAAATATATATATGCCCAAGATAATATACATTTTTGATTGGCAAAAAACGCAAAATCAATTTGTTATTGCGATACTAGCAAGCGAGTCAAATCGACTAAATCTATTAGTCTGGTGCATAAACATACATAGACTAACATGTCATTTCATCGATTAATTAATTAAAACTTGTTATACAGGCTGTTGTTTTGGTTAGAGACAAGCGACTCAGTGGTGTTTGTACAAACGATATTGATGCCTAAGAAAATATATTTTTCAATTAAAAAAAAACCCACATTATCAATTTATATTTGCGATAACAAGCAAGTCAAAACTACCAACACCAATTCGCCTCTTCGTAGCTTACTAGCTATTGCGTAGTATTTCGTAGATACACGCGAACTACATGCGAGGGTGCGAGTTTCCCTATTCGTTTTGAGTTTTTTAGAAAAAGCATTTTTGTAAAAGCATAACTTATATTTTCATATGTCATTTTTGTAAAAGCATACCCCTGATTTGGACGTCACAGACCAAAACTATTTTAGGTTATTAATTTTTAAAGAAAATTTCTAATTGAATTCGACTTTACTTAGGCTTTAGTGAGTTTTATGTGAGATATTTTTTGGTTAAATTTCCAGCTTAATCTCCAGCGTTCCCACATGCGGCCACTTAAGAGAAACATTCATCACGTCGTTAAATATTTTAAGGATACGCCTTTTTTTTGCCATGTCTCGTACGGGACAGTAAATCATAACTATGGAAGCAATATCTTAAATCCGAGTGGCTGGATCTAAGCTTTAGGGCTTTGACACTCTGGATGCGGTCTACGGTAATTTCCAAACCTTCTGTCCGTTTGTTGCTGTGTTTGCATTTTCTATGGATCCGACCAGTGAGGTCACTATTTACACTTCTAAATCTTCTAAAAATCATTTTATTATTATGTTCCGGATCGCTGTTACTTTATAAGGCATACAATTTTAATGTGAGAAGACTGATTATGCTTCATATCAATAAACGACTACTTTCATAGTCATAATCGTTCGCTCTACTTGTATAAATCAGCGGCGACAAATGCGAGTGCAACCACGGGGCTTATTTATAGCAGGCGGTTTCCATAACGGATGATTATATTTTCATGTTGTCGTTAAATTAGTAGAAATATTTGAGAACGTTAGCAAATGTACCTAATGTAAGTGCAACACTTACTAAATATACGATAGTAATCTTCGGATTCTTATTGTAAGCAAATTTTGCAAGACGAAACGTTATAACTACACTAACTTAAATTTGAAGATTAATGATTTAATACTACTAGACGTCATACAGTTATTCTTACGAGATGATTTAAGTTACAAATCCATAATGTTTTTTCTACATTTATGCAGTAATCAAAAAATATTTCCATAATTTTAAATAATATTATAAAGAACAAATGTCAATTATTAGTAAAATGGTTATATTTTACCGGTTAGTGAACATAGCATTAGCCAAAAAATATCCGTAAGTAAATATTAATAATATCTAGAAAAGTTAAATACTTGGCGAAGCGAACGTAATATCCTTGCCTAGGACAATATTTTCCAAGTTATTAATTTCAGCGCGTTTTAACTAAACTGACTTTATGAATGCGTTAGCGTTATTCACTCCGCCGTGCAATAATTTATTGTTTGAAGATTTGGTTAAGGAAGTAGTCCAGTTGTAACAAATGTGATTTAAGCATAATAAAAACTTGAGTTTGCGAATTTAAAATAACGATTTATGACCTCGTTTTTAGGTAATACTTAAATTAAATTGATGTAATAAATTTAACTTGCCATCTATCAATTTAAGAACGTTTCAGACATAGATAATTATAAAAATATATCATGACTTCTTAAAAATAGTTATACCCCGTTCTGGTCCCATCTGAGACCCCTTAAACACTGCGACTTTTAGCATCAGTGCAGTCGCGCGTTTTAAAAAAACGCGCAACAGATTCGTCGCTTACGCAATGAACAGATTTAATTTGGCATCGAAGCTGTCGAGCGTTAGCATCGATGCAGTTGCCAATATACAGTACATAAGTTACCAATGTCTAGCGTTCGCGATGCACCGATGCTAACGCGCGTTAGCACCGCAATTGCATCGATGCTAAAAGCAGCGTGAATGTGTAAAGGTTGACATTTTCCGACTAGATCGGCATAGCATAAGTGGCAGTGTGTAAATCGTCTTAAACAAGGTGTATTTTTAAGTATTAATGTAATAAGGTAGACTGATTTCCGATCGAAGACTATATATTGGCGACACTGGCTGTGACAAACGTCAAATCAAAAAGCACGCGTGTTTTGTTGTTAAAAATAATGGTCTCGTATTCGTCCGGCGAAGTAAAAAATATCCCATCAAAAACAATACTTGTCAAAAAAACCAAGTCTCGCAACTCAGTTGTTCTACGGTAAAAAGTTGTGAGATCCATGTAATACCAAGTCGGTTATTAATTTATTCAGTCTCTACTTAAGCGACTTTCTGTCTTAATACGTCCAGTCTCTAAGACCACGATCGTGGTCCATAACAATTGAAAATCAATTGTGTCTGGAATCTCCGTACTCGAAGCATTAAGTTGTTACGTAATAATTAACAGCATCCATTAGTGACGCATATCAATATTAAAATTATTTAATGTTTTATGTAAATATATTGAGACTTGGCCATCGCACTAAATAATTGAATTTACATGTGTTTTCAGGCGATTGAATTAACACGTGTTTTCAGGCGATGGCCAAGTCTCAATATATTTACGTAAAACATTAAAGAATTTTAATATTGATATGCGTCACTAATGGATGCTGTTAATTATTACGTAACAACTTAATGCTTCGAGTACGGAGATTCCAGACACAATTGATTTTCAATTGTTATGGATCACGATCGTGGTCTTAGAGACTGGACGTATTAAGACAGAAAGTCGCTTAAGTAGAGACTGAATAAATTAATAACCGACTTGGTATTACATGGATCTCAAAACTTTTTACCGTAGAACAACTGAGTTGCGAGACTTGGTTTTTTTGACAAGTATTGTTTTTGATGGGATCTCATTTCTTTTTGTATTTTGTAGACAGTTCTACTTTTTTCCTTTTCGGTACCTTCTACTTATTGTATATATGTATATCTACCAGCAACGAATTTTATTAAAGCCCTCTCTCTGACTTATGAACTTTTCGCCTCGCGCTAGCACCGCGACAGCTCGCTCGGCGACATACACCTTTCCGTGCGCCCCGCCACTGTCCCCGCCCGGCCCGCGCCCTCGCGCTAGCACCGCGCAGCGCGTAGTAAGTAACGGCCCGCGCTCACTCGCTAGCATCGCAGCGCGTGGTATAATAATTAATTTACAACCTTACGCACTCGTAATAACTACGAATATGCACGTAGGTACGTTTTTTGCATTAAATAATTTAATTTACACGTGTTTTCATGACGGGAATACCCATATTTTGCTCGATTTGGCAGGGGCACTACCATGCGCCTATATTTATATGGGACTAGCTTAAACCCGCGGCTTCGCACGCAATAATAATAACTGCCGTAAAACATCGTTACGAATAAAGCCAATATTGAAAAATTTAACTGAAGACTTGGCTGTATGGGCTTAATTTTCTTTGCGGTCTTTTCTAGATTTTTTAGTTTTTCCTTGATTCATACACCAAACACTACTTATATTCCAAATTTGAAGCTTCTAGGTCTGCTAGAAGTGCCTTAGCATTTTGATGATCGGTGAGTCAGTGAGTGACAAAATTAAGGAATTTGACCTGTTATAATTCTTAAAATACTGGTTCAAATTGAATGAAATTTGAAATATACCGTGTTTTTACAATGCTGCATGGTTACTGAAAATATCAGTCTTCTAGTTTTATCCACAACGAAGTTATAGGGGGTCGAAAATGGTCTGAATTGCTTCGAGAAAAGGATGGTACGGCCACGACACTTTTTTGCTCGACTTGGTGGGGGCACTGCCGTGCCCCCAGATAGTAAATGATGTTAGGGATTTACAATCACGTAAGTAAAGGTTTCCAACTAATTGTTTCTCATAATATGAAGAACTTATTTTTGTTTTCAATCCACCTTGTAGTTTTTACTTTCCAGCTATTTCTTTTTGTAAATTTTATCTTTCACGGTGACCATGTGGCAGAATTGATCAAAGCAAACGGAGCAGATTTGAAAGGGACGTTTGATTGGGAAGTTTGATATTAAGTCTATCTTATGTTTCATTTTGGATCTGAAGTAGTATCATATAATTATATAATAATAACAATAAACTAATATTCTTGTGCAATATGATAAGGGAGGAAGTTAAACACCATTAAAAAAAATATTTTTTATGTTTGTTAAATAACGCAAGATTCAACTTAAGTAAGTTTATTTTAGGTATATTTTGATAACAGTAAATTAATAAAGTCAAATTATTACTAGGGTTAAAACTAGAAAAAGAGAACTCAACGATTGTTGAGTAAAAATAACTCAATTTTTATGTTTTCAACAAATTTAAACATTCGTCAATTTTATACTACCAAAGTAGTAAGTAAGGAAAGAAAAATATCATTTTATTTTCAGTTTCTTTTTTCGGTTGATTTTTATGAGTCTATATGAAAAGAAAAATGTGCTAATATGCCCCCTTCTTCCTAATGTCATTTCACTGTGTATATTAAAATGCTAATAAGCAACCTGAAGCACTGAAATCGTAGTGCAGCGGTGGAGTAATAAAACCAAATTCCTGCACCGAGGGTAGTTGCGAATCCGTCGCTTTTTATTTGGAGCGCGCGGGCGCCGCTAATATCGCCGGCGTGAACAAATTAGTGTCACGCGGCCGCCGCAGCGGGTGGGCGGCGCCACCAGCACAGCGGAAAATAATATTGTATTTTTTTTACCTACCGCTATTTTAATCATTGGATCTCTGTCTCTTTCTCTTTTCCTTACATTATCCCATAATTTTAAGTCGTCTATGCTATATATTTTTTTCGCCAGGACGCCCTATCCTAGACCGTCTCGAATTTAATAAATAAGTGTATGGCAAACAGTATGACTCAAGAAATAAAAATATGTCCTTGCTGACTGATACTCAATGCAGCAAAACTTTTGCAGCTGGTGAGTATGCTTGCTACAAAGTATTTGAGGAATTTATAGGACACGTATATTGAATTCGAAACAATATATGTCATTTAAAAAAATGCTTTTTAGAAAGACAGTATTTGCAATTTACTAGTATTGACTGCCATTATATCTAAACCCGATTCCTACAATCTTCGTAAGAGTTTTATATTAGCTTTTGATTTTACTAAATTAAATGCTGTCGCCTTAAAAAGTCGCGAACTTTGAGGACACCGCCTCACACGTCCAATGCTAGATGTAGGTGCACCCGCGCTACCATAGCTTCGTTATCTTAACACAAACGGTCCTTTGTGACTCCTTTAGTTGCCGTGATGAAAAATTAACGAGTTGGTTCTTTCATACTTTATAATAACCTAAATAATAATGGTCTTCAAATATGCATCTACGAAGGAAATTTGAAGCCACATCAAATTTGAAGTTTTTTTTTTTGTGAAATCTATGCGTGTGAGGTGTCTAGTGATACATCTTTTAAAATGACATCGAGGTCCCTAAAACCATTTTCTTCCACAGTCTAACTTTTATATTGATAGAAAGACGCTTCCAAATGGGTAAAATAGGTGTGTAAATTCATAAAATATATAATTATATGATGTATATCTTAACAAACACTTTCAAAGAAAATTGGTCTGAACGGAATTGAACTAGTAGTTTATGAGATATAGCACATTTTCCACATCCGCAAGCATAACTTTGTTCTTCATATTAACATTATGAAAAACAGTTATATTTTCTGTCAACAAAATATTGTGGTATTTTAGCTAAGTGGGATTAAGTGGATTCCCTAATTAAGTAAAAGTGGTACGGAACTCTCAGTGCGCGAGTCCAACTCGCACTTGGCCGGTTTTTAAATCCCATCTGTGTGGATTCAACTGACCTTTATTCCAAAATTGGACATATATCAATGAATATCATACACCATCCTAACGCGAATAATTCAAAAATAGGGTCCCTGGTCTTCAGATTTCAAGATGCAGACGAGTATTACTCGAACATTGCACTTTACGTTTTAACATTGAATATAACTGTAGAGGGAAGATGAATATTTTTGAATTCTCATTCACACAACAATGATATTTTAGAAAAAAAAATTATAATTATTTGATCGCTGCGCTTGTCAGACATGAATATCAACGCATGCTGTCACATGATTTATTTATATGCATGGTAACGAAACATTTTGTGAAACGTGTAGGTACAATAAATTTACAAGTACTCTCCATGCCGTATTTTTTCGCTTGCTCGTATGTAGCCCTCCGTTGATTTGGCCGTTCGTTACCGCTGCATTTGCATTTAAAACTCGCAAAAATTAAGCAAATTTGTGCTCACACAAATTGATGAAGCAGACAAATGGATAAAATAAATTATACTGATGGGTGATTGCGCTTTGATACAAAACAAAATATTGTTTTGTGTCGCTTGTTTAAGGTTTGCTTGATGTAGGGTCTTGCAGAGATAAAGAAAACACTGATGTATGAGAAAAATATGTACTGAAGTAAAAAATATGGACGAGACGCGCGCGCGTCTCGTTGAGGTCGTGTGTTTTTCGGGACTGGCGATGGCCGGCGCGACCGGTTCGCGCGCTGACAGCGGCGCGGGCGGGGGCGGGGGCGCCTAGAATGTTCTTGTGTTAACAATCTCCGCCCTCCAGGAAAGCTGCTACTCTTCTTCTAGCAGGGGACAGAGTCGGTGGATAGCTCGTCGTACCGTTCCTTGTGACGTCAGGACGTCGGCCACTCGAGTGGCACCGTCGGACCCCGGGTAAACGTCGCTGATTCGACCGAGGGGCCACTTCAGTGGTGGGTATCGCTCGTCTCTGATGAGTACTAGCTGGCCGGGCTTCAGATCTGGTTGCCTGGACTGCCATTTGGTGCGTTGTTGAAGTTCACAGATGTACTCCCGGCTCCATCTTGCCCAGAAGTGCTGTCTGGCCTGCTCTATGCGGGCGTATCTGTGGAGACGGCCCGGATTAGTTTCTTGTAAATCGGGTGTTGGCAATGACGTCAAAGGTCTCCCTACGAGGAAGTGCCCAGGAGTCAATGGAAAAAGGTCTTTAGGGTCGGATGATAATGGGACTAGAGGTCTTGAATTTAGTATAGCTTCTATCTGAGCAAATAGTGTCGCTAGCTCTTCAAAGGTTAAATTGGCATTCCCTACAACCCTTTTCATATGAAATTTTGCCGACTTCACAGCTGATTCATGAAGCCCACCGAAGTGAGGTGATTGGACAGGTGTAAACTTGAATTTAATACCTTCGTTAGCAAGGTCTGACACAGAATCGGAACAATTTTCGACAAGTCTAGCAATCTCTCGACTAGCTCCGACAAAATTACTTCCATGATCACAAAATATTTCGCGAGGTTTTCCTCTTCGTGACATAAATCGACGCAAGGCTAATATAAAGGCCTCAGTTGACAAATCGCTTACAAGTTCAAGATGCACAGCCTTCGTTTTGAAGCAAACGAACACACATAAATAACATTTCATTAACCTTGCGCAATAATAAATATATACATACAATATATATTTCACCAACGAGTTAAAATTGAAGATCCACGAAAATCCAAAACTATAGTCCAGTGCCATCGATGCCAACAGTATGGACACTGCAAAAACAATTGCATGAGACCATATCGTTGCGTTAAATGTGGGGAAGGGCATAGAACCGCAGACTGCGCCAAAAAAGACAGAAATACTCCAGCAAAATGTGCCTTGTGTGGTTGTGATCATCCTGCCAACTATAAGGGCTGTCAAGTCTACAAGGAAATTCTAGCCAGAAAACTGAAGCGCAGTGGTCCGAACACTCAAATTAGTCGCAATGATGCACTTAAAACTAACAACAAACCTGAACGAGTGCCAGCAGAAGATTCAGTACCCTCAACAACGATCCCTTCCAACACGACATCTAATACTAGTTATGCAGAAGTAACAAAAACCGCTAGAACCAACAGTTTCTCAGATAAAGTACGTGACATTAGTCACAGCCAACAAACAAACACAGTAGAAGCATTACTTATAAAGCAATCAGAAAAGATAGATGTACTCCTGCAACAAATCAGCACATTGTTGAGTCTCCTCACTTCCATCATCCCTAAGCTTGCTAAATAATGGCGTCACTACGAATAGCTACATGGAACATTAACGGCTTATCACCTAACATTAATGAACTTGAAGTACTCATAGCCTCTAACAAACTTGATGTTGTCCTGATTTCCGAGTCACACGCCAAATTTAATAGCTCATTTCGTCTTAAAGGGTTCCAAATCTACAGTACCCCTGCCCCCAACCCTGAGGGTCGTGCAAGCGCCGGTTCGGCTCCGGCTATCAAGACTTCCCTGAAACACTGTCTTCTCGAACCGTACTCCACCAGTCATCTACAAGCAACCAGCGTTAGGCTCGAGGATAGCACAGGACCTATAACTCTATCAGCGGTCTACTGCCCACCCAGATATAAAATAACAAATAATATGTTTCATGATTATTTTAAAACCCTCGGCAATAGATTCATATCTGGAGGCGACTGGAACGCTAAGCACACGTTTTGGGGAAGCAGACTAACACTCACTAGAGGGAGACAGCTAAAAAATTGCATCGACCAACATCTTTACTATCCTATGTCAACTGGTGAACCAACTTACTGGCCCACTGACCGGAACAAGGTACCTGATCTAGTGGACTTCTTCGTAACTAAAGGCATAGGCTACCTCTACACTGGAACGGAATCTAATTTCGACGGCTCTTCTGATCATACGCCTGTTATTTTGACCGTATCTACAACTGTGATCAGCCATGAGGGACCTGCGTTGCTGCATAACGGGAAAACAGACTGGGATGGTTTTCGATCATATCTCGATGAGCATATCGACTTGAGGATTCCGCTGAAAACCTGTGAAGACGTTGAGGATGCCTGCAAACATTTTACAAACCTCGTACAAGTAGCAGCATGGAAAAATACTCCTTTTAATAACAAAATACCGGATACTTATATAGTTCTGCCTGTTGAAACAAAGCATAAAATCGCTGAGAAGCGGCGTCTCAGAAGGACATGGCAGCTGTCGCGACACCATTCGGATAAGACAAACCTCAACAAAGCTTTTAAGGAGTTGAGATTATCTTTGGAGGAACACAAAAATGAAAGTCTACGGAAGACCCTAGAAACTATGTCTCCAACAGCGAGAGGTGAGAATTCCCTATGGAAGGCAACTAAGTGTATAAATAGACCCCAGCAATCATTCCCCCCTCTAAGAAGTAAGACCACATGGGCTCGTTCTGACCAAGAGAAAGCTGAAACATTTGCAACACATCTTGCTGAGGTATTCAAACCAAACAAGGGTAATGAGGATGAAACTGAACTAGACAATATATTGAACCAAGACATCCAGTTGTGTCTACCTCTTAAACCAACATCACCCAAAGAGATTGCACAAGAAATCAAATTGCTCAACCTTAAGAAGGCACCAGGCTTTGACTTGATCACGCCGAGAATCCTCAAAGAGCTTCCAAGAAAGTGTATAACTTTTCTGACCTGCCTTTTTAACGCCACCTTCAGACTCTCCCACTTTCCGAGCCTGTGGAAAGTGTCCGAAATCGTAATGATCCACAAAGACGGCAAGCCCCCGCACGAGTGCTCATCATACCGACCAATAAGTCTTACGGCAGTCCTCTCCAAACTGTGGGAACGCGTCTTTCTTAAGAGATTGAATGAAGTCATGGAGGAGTATGGTATAGTCCCTGAACACCAGTTTGGCTTTCGCAGGGCTCACTCGACCGTTGAACAAGTCCATCGAGTATACCATTGTGTAAGACAATGCTTTGAGAACAAAAAATACTGCTCTGCTGCATTTTTGGACGTTCAACAGGCCTTCGATCGCGTATGGCACAAGGGACTGCTTTGCAAAATCAAATAGAAACTACCGCACTCTGTGTTTCATATCCTTGAGTCCTACCTCTCCGACAGATTGTTTCAAGTCAAACATGGCGATGCCCGATCCTCCCTGATGCCCATCGCTGCTGGTGTACCCCAGGGCTCGGTTCTAGGACCAATCCTTTACAACATCTACACGTCAGACCTGCCAACTTCTGAGGATGTCATGGTTGCTACCTATGCCGATGATATTGCCTTATTGGCTGTGGACAGCAATCCTCATACAGCAAGTGTAAAACTACAACGTTTATTGAACTCTACCTCTGACTGGCTCAAACAATGGCGTATCCAAGCCAGCGCCCAGAAATCCAACCACATAACATTTACTTTAAGAAAACAAGACTGTCCCCCAGTTAGCTTGGCAAATAACATTTTACCAAAAACTGACTGTGTGAAATATCTCGGTTTCCATCTAGATAGACGCTTGACTTGGCAAAAGCACATCAAAATGAAGAGAGATCAAGTCAATAACAAGTTCAGGAGTTTGTACTGGTTGATGGGTAGAAACTCAGTGCTCTCCTTGGATAATAAGCTACTTCTATATAATTCCATTCTGAAACCCATATGGACATACGGTATTCAGATCTGGGGAGTTGCCAGCAATACCAACATTATGTGCCTACAGAGAGTGCAAAATAATATACTGAAGAGTATTGTCAATGCTCCATGGTTCACCAAAAACGATGAGGTCCACAATTATTTAAATGTTTCAACAGTAGCCGCTGAAATAGAGCGCTATAAGCTGCAACACGCAGAACGCTTGGCACGTCATCCAAATCCTCTAGCATCTGGATTACTAAACGACCATGTGGTGAAGAGATTGAAGAGGAGCCACGTACTCTGAGTGGACAGTGAGACACTGGCCTCCTGCTCCGCAAACGACCTTCTGCACCCCACAAATCTGATTATAGTCTTGCGACTGATTGCAGATCAAAAAGCTCAAAAAAAAAAAAAAAAAATTAACCTTGCGCCTCTACCTTTCTTGTTGACAATTAGAAAAGGCCCTGCAAAATCCGTGCCTGTCACTTCAAATGGGAAACCAGGATTGACACGCTGAGGTGGCAGGTTGCCCATGATTTGCTTAGCAGTTGCTCCCTTCATTCGTTTGCAAACTACACATTTGTTACATATTTTCTTTGCCATTATTCTACCACTTAAGGGCCAATAGTGTTCTCTAACGACTGAAAGTAACAACTGCGGACCTGCATGCATAAGTTTTGTATGAAAATACTGAAATATTAATTTAGGATAGTGATGCTTTCCATCAATTACAATAGGATGTTTTTTGTCAAGTAAATATTCAGAATTATCAATCCTGCCCCCCACTCGAATCAGTCCGGCTTCATCAATTACTGGAGACAAATTGTATAATGAAGGCAATTCCTTGTAATTATGATTTTTGTGACTTAAAAAACATTCAATTTGTGATAATCTTGCTAGTTTTAGTTCTGACGTTTTCAACTCATCAGCATTTAATTCGTTGTAATTCCTATCAGTTACCTTTTTAGCTTTGCAATTATGAATGAATCGCCAAACATAAGCCATGATGCGTCTAAGTTTTGGAAAACTTGAATGTTTTTCAAACTCTATTATGGAATTCTTAGTAATAGTTGAATCGCAAGTTACAACATGAGTGCGTATCTCAGGTAAGTTCGTTTGTGTATTTCCGCCCTGCTGGCTAGGCCAGTGTTCCACTGAAAGCCTGAGGAATGCAGGTCCCTCCCACCACAGAGATAGCGACTGAACCTCGTCAGGGTATACACCTCGTGAAGCGAGATCTGCAGGATTGCATGATGAAGGAACGTACATCCACCCAGCATTACAACACAACTCATTTACTTCGGCTACAAACGTACTTAGCTTATTTGAAGGTAAGCCCAACCAACCCAGGACGATTTTGGAATCGCACCAAAAATATTTTTTGTTTATCAAACAACGCAATGTTTTACATACTTTATCACATAAGCGGGCAGCAAGCAGAGCTCCGCATAATTCGAGCCTGGGTATAGTTGTCGCTTTGAGTGGCGCTAACTTTGATTTAGCGCATAACAGTCGTACAGTTGTATTTCCTGATGAGTCCCTAGAAAACACATACACACATGCGGCGTACGCTTTCAGGGAAGCATCAGAAAACACATGCAGATCAATTATAATGGGATTTGTACATATTGCATGACGAGGTATTGTCAATTTTGTCAAACAATCCAATTTAGTTAAAAAAAAATGCCACATTTCACTGATAGTATGAGGAATTTTGTCATCCCATCCAACATCTTGTGCCCACAGTAACTGAAGAATCATTTTACATGTAATTGTGCAAACAGAAAGCAATCCGAGTGGATCAAAAATGCTTGATGAAATTGACAATATTGATCGTTTTGAAAAATTTTCAATATCATTGCTGTTTTGCAATTTAGATACAGACATGAGAATACGATC
Organism: Pyrausta purpuralis; assembly: GCA_963924145.1. NCBI lineage: Eukaryota > Metazoa > Arthropoda > Insecta > Lepidoptera > Crambidae > Pyrausta > Pyrausta purpuralis. Next base: position 26,728,367 of record OZ001654.1, read on the forward strand.
AATATTAGGATCCCATTCAATCCCCAAAATGTTAGTTGCTGTGGATAACTTTAAATTTTCTTGTTCTTTGCCACTATTTGTCTCATTTGAAACGAAATCCAATAATTCTACAGAGTTACTTTTGATTTTTCGCAAGTGAAATCCTGCTGATTTTAACCTTTCAGTGACTTGTTCATAAATGTACTTTAAACTTGACTCTTCTGAGTGCCCAGTGTTCAAATCATCAACATAAAAGTCATGCAATATTACTTGCTTTATAACTGGGTCTTGACATTCTAGTGCTAACTGAATGAGACATCTAGTGCTTAGAAATGGAGCCGATGACGTACCATAGGTTACAGTATTCAATTGCAGGTACTTCAATGGCTCATGCATGTTTTCTCGCCATAAAATAGTTTGTAAATGCCTCTGACTAGGATGTATGAGAATTTGACGATACATTTTTTCTATGTCTCCAGTAAGAATGTAGTTATGTTCTCTGAATCTAACCAAAATAGAAAAAATGTCGTCTTGTACCGTTGGACCTACCATCATGATGTCATTGAGTGACAGACCAGAGGTTGTTTTAGCAGAAGCATCAAACACGACTCTACATTTGGTCGACTCACTCTGTTCCTTAAGCACAGGGTGATGAGGTAAAATTACAGCTTTTTCTGGTCTCTCAATCTCTGACGCATGACCCAAGTCTTGGTACTCTTGTATAAAACTAACATATTGCTCTTTTACTTCAGGTTGCCTTTGAAAACGCCTCTCTAAAGATTCAAACCTCTTCCGAGCTAAATTATAGGAATCACCTAGCTTATCAGGCTCAGTTTTCAAGGGCAGTCTGACACAAAATCTTCCATCTTCCAAGCGCTGCGTGTGTTCCACGAAGTGCTTTTCACATGCTTCATCTTCCGGGGACAGCACTGGCTTCGCTGGTACCTCCTCCAGCTCCCAAAATCTTCGCAGTTGATGGCTAATATCTTGACTGAAATTGCATGCAATTCTAGTATTATTGCTTGCACTGCACATGACTGGACCGGCTATCAGCCAGCCAAAAATAGAATTTTGTAGAATAGGCATGTTTTTACCTAACTTGATCTGTTCTGAACATATGACATCCCAAAATACATCAGAACCCAGAAGCAGATCTATCTTGGCAGGCCGATTATAGTCAGGATCTGCTAATTGAATGTTATTTGGAATATTGATACTAGACACATCAACTTCCTGACTCGGCAGTGCACTGGTTATTTGATTGAGTACAAGAGCATTAACTTGAACTTTAAACTTGCCTGAACGCGACTGTACTTGTAAGTTACAGCGTTGTAAGGCTTCAAATGACATGTTATTGATGCCAGTTACATATACAGAACTCAAAATTTCAGTATTTAAAGCTAATTTGTCTTTCAGATCCTGGCTAATAAAAGACGATTGACTACCTGAATCTAGCAGGCAACGAGCTTGATGGCATTGATTTTTTTCAGTATTAAATATTATGACATTAGCTGTAGATAACAATACTTGGCTTGATATACATGTTGATAGTGAAATTGACTTGGAGGCTGTTGACCTCTCCTCTGCATTTTGTACAGGTTCATTGGACTTATCTGAATGCAGAAGTGTATTATGCCTTTTCTTACATATGTTACATGGCCCTGATTTGCACTGGTGAACATAATGCCCGCTGCGGAGACAGTTGATACATGATTTTTGCTTAATTATTTGTTGTAATCTGTCTGCCGGTGACATGCTCAGGAATTTGTTACAATAATAAATTAAATGTTCACCACCACAAACCATACATGACCTTTGTTGTTGTTGACCTGTCATGACCCCCGCAGAGGAAGCAGCAACGAAGGCCTTGTGTGATTTGTTTAAGGGTTTAAAAACTTTGTCCACCTTGCTACTACTTTCTCCAGCCGAAAGCATCTCAACTAGATCTGCTCTTTTTCTTAAAAACTGATAAAATTCCTCTAAAGTGGGCTTCGTTGATAAACTACTCTTGTGTTCCTCCCATTTGTTACAGGTAACACTATTTAACTTGGCAGAGTAAATAAAAATAATTAAAGTATCCCAATTATCTGTGTTCTCACCTAAACTATTCAGTGCTCTTAAATTCTTTGAAATATGATCTACGAGAAACCTCAATGATTGTTCGCATTCTTTGTTGTTAGTGGGAATATCCAATAAAGACTTAAGGTGCGTATGTACTAACTGATGTTTGTTATTGAAGCGATCACAAACTAATTTCCATGCAATTTCATAGTTTTTATCAGAAAGTTCTAGCGATTCAATCACTGAGGCAGCATTCCCTTTTATTGAACTTTTTAAATATTGAAACTTAATTATGTTCGGCAAAGAAGCATTATCATGAATGAGTGACACAAACACATCATGAAACTCCAACCACTTATTCCAATCACCATGGAATGAAGGTAACTGTATAGTAGGCAATTTAACATTATTCATGACTGAGTTCCAATGAGAATTATTTACAGTTTCTGTAGCTGGATTTTCAGAATTGTATAAACTATTTCTCTCAATTAATTCTTGAGCTTCGGCAATTACTGAATAAAATATGTTTTCTGTTTCATATCTCTCATTGAAAACAGCCTCTGAGGGAGCCTCACTTTTGTGTTCTTTAATTTCAAGATCAGATTGCACGGTATCATATTCTGTGAACAACTCTTCAAGCCTTGACAATCTATTCGCTAATTCTTTAACCTGCTGTGCATTTAATTTATCAATACTCTTTAACATTTGCAAATGATTCTTAAAATTAGTTAACCTGCCCTTTATCGAACCCCTTTTAATCCTAAGTTCTTTGATCTCTGTGTCAGACATTGCAAAATATTGGATAAATACCTTTGAAATGAAATAGAAAAGTTGCGGTATAAAAACAAAGAAAAACACTGTAAATACCTTCTGTCCAAGCAAACCTCATGAACCAGCCACGAAGCAGCAAAGCCTTTGTGCCGTTCACGTGAAGCGGGCCGAAGCATGCACCCAGGTACCAAGCGTGCCGTAGTAGCAAACGTGGTCCGTTCAAGGCGATGGGCGCGAGCGCGCGCGCCGGTTCTGGAATGTTCGGCCGAATTGATAAGCACAAAAGAAGCTTTAGGTATGCTCAGTGGGTAAATTACTGGGTAGTTCTTTTATTTAGTGCTAAAGGTGGGTGAAACATTATGAAATGCCCTTTAAATTGAAATACGTGGATGAAACAATTATGAAAACTGAAAAATATGCCTATAATGCAAAATGATTGCGCAGAAAAAAGCTATACGGATCTGGAATTTGGAAATAGGAAAGGAACGAGCACCTCCCTCGAGTTCGACTCGCTCCGATCGTCAGCCTCCGTCGTTTTTTCTACGATGCTGATGCCGTCTGTGTTAACGCCATTTTGTGTTGTCCGCCCCACGCCGAACCGCTTCGTCACACCTCGATTTCCTTTGCAGTTCTTCTTATTTCACGGTCGCCATCAAATTGTTTAAGGTTTGCTTGATGTAGGGTCTTGCAGAGATGAAGAAAACACTGATGTATGAGAAAAATATGTACTGAAGTAAAAAATATGGACGAGACGCGCGCGCGTCTCGTTGAGGTCGTGTGTTTTTCGGGACTGGCGATGGCCGGCGCGACCGGTTCGCGCGCTGACAGCGGTGCGGGCGGGGGCGGGGGCGCCTAGAATGTTCTTGTGTTAACATCGCTCAACCGTAATGAGTATATAAACAATGTCGAATTGATTTAGCGCTGCGCTGACGCGTTTTATGATCATCTTTTAGGGTAATAAGGTAATTTTAATTTGGTTCCTCTAAACATAACCTTGAATTAGCACAACCCGTTTTTGACGCAGTCGGGTAATAAAACAGGTATGAACCATTGCATTTAAATTAGGTAAATCAAATTTGTAAGCTATTGCATAGCTTCTTCGCGGGCCGTGAGCGTGGAAACCGAATCCAGAAATTCCGTAACGAAAATAACCTAACACCCCCACTCCGACTGGCACAGCGGTTATTCTTTTTAGTTTTTCCATCTATCGATGAATAACAGAACTTTTAATGACTTTTTCAACGCTTTTAGGTGGCATTGGTTGTATAAATAAAATAAATAAATAATTATAATTTCGTAGGTTGATAAAAATTCTATGCAATAGCTTTACCGCGACAGTTTCCGGGTGCCACACGTCTTTTTTTCACAATCAATTATTTTCTGTGAATGTTTTTTTTAGTATAAATGTTTAGAAAAAGTATAAAGGGTATCAATGCTCCTTTATTATGCATCTCGATAACTACAGGCCGATATACGAAACATTACAATTCTTGATATATTTTCACTTAGAGTATTAATATTCTAGCGGGTAACCCGTCTAAGATTCTGATCTCTACAGTGTCACTCGTACGCCTTTATTGTCCTTACGCAAACAACTGTTTCATTAATGAACCAAAGCGGCGCACAAAGGATGTCTGCGAAAAATGATTTATCACGAGCGACGGCACTAAAGCGCTATAAAAAGCTATTACTCATTACCACAATGGGTTAACGGCATAACTTTTAATTATTCGCTGAACTAAGCATTCACGATTTTCAACCGCCATTATGTAAGCGAAGTTGGATTTTGAAGCTTTGTTTGTTGATGTAATTTAAAATAAAATAACGCACACACTGGGGATATGGCATGTTAAACCGGTTAACACTTACTGTCTTTATAAAATTCTTGTAGCAACATCACAGCAATTTCGTAGTACTCTCGTAGTCAGTACTATCGTACTTACGTAGCAATAAGCAGCAATCTTATATTAACTAGTCACTTTTATGTGTCATTACGAGTACAGTACAAGCAAATAACTCTGCTGTCTCGAACCCCTTACACACTGCGACTTTCAGTCACGATGCAGCATCGATGCAGTCGCAAAATGTAAACTTTTACACACTGCCCAACTTTTAGCATCGGTGCAGCCGCGATGCAGAAGATTGACAAATTATGTACTTTATTTGGGCGACTGCATTGATACTAAGGGGCATTAGCATCGAAGTAGTCGCGCTTCTGCATCGACACTAAATTAAATCTGTTCATTGCGTAAGTCGCGATGCTGAAGCGCGATTTTAAAACGCGCGACTGCATCGATGTTAAAAGTTGTACTGTGTAAGGGGTCTTAGAGTTTCGTAATCACCATAATTAGTGCATAATTTTAATTTAATTAATTTATATCCACAGTTACCCAGTTTACCGTAACGGGTCACAAAAAATGTGTATTTACAAAGAATATTTTGTCATATCGCCCCGTGTGAATTCAAACCAAACACGATAACAATCAGCTGCTATATTTGGGTAAGAACTATGACAAATAGAGTCGGGCAGTATCGTTTTAATTACACATAGTTTAAAATGTTTATCGTTGCTATTACGATCTAAGTTATGGTTCACGTTATCGATGTAAATTACTGTTTTGGGTGCTTATCTTGCACTAATTCCTTGATGATTTTCTGTTTGCTTCTTTATTATTTAATGAAATGACTTTTGAAACGACTTAAAAATAGGAGGTTTTCAGTTCGATTATGTATATACGTTCGGCTGAACTGATTTTTATGCGATTTTCACTTATGTATTTGTTACACTAAGCAGAAGGTTTAAGTAACTATCTAAGTTCAATCAAGTGCATTGTAACTTAAACAATAACTAAAAACGACGAAGAAAATGATTCTTTTAATTGAATCTCCTTCAAAAGCAAATACTAAAAGGAGTTCTGAATTGGTGTTTCTTTTTTAAGGTGGTTCAGTTTTGCAAGTTGGCAAGTTGTTTTAGTTTTATCTATATCACTCAATATAGTATCAATATTAACAGCCTGAGATAGATTTTAAGTCTCGGTCTCATATGGGATCACACAACATCTAGTCGATTCTAATAAATAAGACTCTTAACATTAATAAACTATTAAAACTACAAAGCTTTTACTGTGAATTCTACATTCATTAAAACTTAAAACTAGATGCAAAGAATATGAACGATAAAGAAATAAGACTAGCTCTATCATATTACCGCCTTCTTAAATAATTATTAACAGCTTATGAATTCCGCTTATAATATCAAAGGAAGTCCCGATACAACAAACTGAAAGTTAAGCTGCAACTGAAACTCTTCAAAGAGGGAATGTTTACGAAGGAGGGCGCCACTGCACTCCGCCAGTTGTGAATGCGAACGAAGTATGCATGCCTTTGCCTGAAAAAGTAAAAATGTGAAATAAAAATGACGATTCAGGAAATTCCTGGCGTCGCAATACCTTGTTATTCGTAAAGATAAAATAAGAAACCAAAACTTTGCGCACGGGCGGGACTCGAATCAGCAACATCTTGGCTAACCGGGCCAAACGCTCTACCAATTGAGCTACTAATTTGTGGTCTCTTATGGATGCGTCACGCTTAGCGCCATCTACTCGTCTGTTTATGCAACAGTGGGCCAAGTAGTTATTCATTGCATAATAAATTTAACTTGGAAATTGATGACGCTAGAATTTTTTTAACCGACTTCAAAAAAGGAGGAGGTTATCAATTCGACTATATGTTTTTTTTTGTATGTTTGTTACCTCATATCTCAGTCGTTTGTCGACCGAATCGAAAATTTTTTTCACCTACTTAGAGGGTGTACCTTCTAGTTGGTCCCATTTTTTCCATTTTGGGATCTGATGATGGGATCTTGGTGTAATCGAGAGAAACCCTCAAATTATAAAGGCACGTATAGTGTTTCTTTACTAGAATCTTAATGTTGACGTGTTGTTACGTCTGATAGTCACCATCTTGTGGGGCTGAGCTGATGGTGGAACTCCTTAACGCTTAGGAGTTCAGTAATGATGGAACTTATGATAGGTAATTTGTAGCTTCTTAAAAAAATAGAATCAAAAGGTGCAACTCCCCCCCCCCCCCCTCTTATGTAATCACTAAAAATGACGAAATAAAATAAACTTTTAAAAAAAGTTCAAAACCGACTTCAAAACCAAAATGCACTAAAAAGTCTTCAATAAACTCTTCACATTTAAAGGGAAGGAATCCGTTTTAGAAAAACAATTTCTTTTTGGAGTCGGTGCCATCACTTTGACCATCAAGCATCAACTATCACAACACAGACTCCAAAAAGAAATTGTTTTCCTAAAACGGATTCCTTTCCTTTTAATGTGAAGAGTTTATTTAAGACTTTTAAGTGCATTTTGGGTTTGAAGTCGGTTTTTACTTTTTTTAATTAACACTCACAGTGTTATATTTTTTCCTACACATGAAATAAGAAACCAAAAAATTGTTGCATAAACAGACGGGTAGATAGCGCTAAACGTCACGCACAATGACGCATCCATAAGAGACCACAATTTCGCAAGCTACGTTAAACTTATAACAGCTTCTTTGCGACGGGAGTATAAAAAAAAAAAACTCAAATACTGCTTAAGTCACTGTATATACTACACAACTAACGCCGCACCCACCGTGTCGTAAATAATATGCACGTGCACGCCACAGCTCTATTTACATATTTCGCATCCAAATAATAATCGCTGCCACTTAGATAATTATTTTTAATGGCCACAAACAATGCGCTCAAATATTTATCATTATACCTGTTTAGCCGAATATAAACCAGATGGTGAGGTGATGGATACGTTATTACAAATAATTACTGAGTGCATAATCAGAGTCTCGATTCTCACGTCAATACATTTTTTTAGAAGTTATGTAATATAATCTTAATGCAAAGAAAAATGTAATCGAATTTTCTCTACTGCAAACTGCACAAAAAATGGGCCCAGGAGTACTGGTATAGTATCAGGGTAAAGATTTTTTCCTTTTCGTGTTCAACGATTTTTGATGCTTTTACAAAAATATGGCAAAAAAATAGGTGAAACCCTTGAAATACTGAACATCGTTAGTAAATTCTGGGACATAGTAATAACACAGCAGTGTTTTATCATAGACTGCTCCCTGATTAACACAGATTGCCTAATAGATTTATCGGCAAGGTTAAATTTAATCACTTTCTTCTTTTTCTGCTTTGCCTTTTTCTCATTAAGGAGTTTGATAAACAAAAACCTCGATGTATTTTGGTTAGAATAGAATTGACGTTTAGGCATATTGTAATGATATTTAGGGAGTATCTTCACCTTTTACTACAAACTAGCTACTATAATTGGCATACAAAAGCACATAGTTTCATCTTGTCCGTTCCATCAGTTTTCTAAGTGCTATTTCCTAATCAGTGTCGTGTACCGATCGCATCCAATCACGCCGTGTAACAACGTGCTCCTGAGGAAATGGCTCGATAGTGTCTAAGCAAGCGCCCCATGGTAGGGTGCTCATGATGTCTAGAAATATAAGACCGGTTAAGACTATTACGTATTTATTTTATTTCATAGGTAACAAAAACAGACATTAATCGTATTAAGGTAGTATATAAATGTCAAAAACTAAGAGGAACTAGCCTAATGCCCTAAAGTGTTACACCTGTGGGCCAAACTTAAGTTGCATGTAAACAAATTATCTTAAAATACAAAACTACGTTTTTAATTAAAATACAAAATAAGATTTAAAGATTTTTCCCAGTATTACTAACCCATGGATTTTTGTTGTCCGAAATAAATGATTCGTTCTGAGGCTTAGTTGAGGTCATCTGCGACAGCTTTTACTGCAGTTTTGTACCGAGAAGAGCTAGCGTTGTATATGTCAAGCCTGTCCTGCAAACGATTATATAGGCGACACATTCTGGCGACAGGGTTGTGTCGTGAGACATTGTTTCTGTATCCAGGCAAGACAAAAGTGGGTAATGAACGCCTCCTGTTAACCCTAGTGTTAAAGGTTAGTGAGGAGGTAAGATCAGGAAATTCAAGTGTGTGATGCACGATTTTGTGTAGTACCATTAAATCGAGTTGATGCCTTGGAATAGTCAAGCTAGTCATATTAAGTTTCTTTAGCCTTTCCGTGTATGACCCCGAGGAGCGCCCCAGGTTACAACGGAAGCAAACAATTTTAGTAAACCTTTTCTGCACTTTCTTTATGTGTTTTGAGTGGACTTCGTAACGAGGTGACCAAACGACTGACCCATATTCTAGTTTACTCTGAACAAGGGAATAGAACAAGGTGATCAGACTAGCCGGTTTCTTAAAGTATTTCGTAACCCTTGCGTATTGCGATTGCTATCGCATCGTTTGTCATTTGTTTTACTTTTTAACCGACTTCAAAAAAGGAGGAGGTTATCAATTCGACTGTATGTTTTTTTTTTGTATGTTTGTTACCTCATATCTCAGTAGTTAGTCGACCGATCGGAAAATTTTTTTCGCCTACTTAGAGGGTGTACCTTCTAGTTGGTCACATTGTTGCCGATTTGGGATCTGAAGATGGGATCTTGGTGTAATCGAGGGAAACCTTCAAATTTTAAAGGCACGTATAGTGTTTTTTTACTAAAATCTTAATGTTGACGCATTGTTACGTCTGATAGTCCACATCTAGTGGGGCTGAGCTGATGGTGGAACTCCTTAACGCTTAGGAGTTCAGTAATTATAATGACAGAACATATGATAAGTTCTTTGTAGCTTCTTAAAGAACAGAGTCATAAGGTGCAACTCCCCCCCCCTCTCTTGTAAACTCTAAAAAAATACTCTAAAAATGGAGAAATAAAATTAACTTTAAAAAAGTAAAAACCGACTTCAAATCCAAAATGCACTAAAAAGTCTTAAATAAACTCTTGAACATTGACGGGAAGGAATCCTTTTTAGGGAAACAATTTCTTTTTGGAGTCGGTGCCATCACTTTGAAAATTCAGCCTCACCTGTACAGCACAGCACCGACTCCAAAAAGAAATTGTTTCCCTAAAATGGATTCCTTCCCGTCAATGTTCAAGAGTTTATTTAAGACTTTTTAGTGCATTTTGGATTTGAAGTCGGTTTTTACTTTTTTAAAGTTAATTATCTTGAAAAATCACTGCTCCACATGCAACGAAAGGATCTAAGATAGCAAACACCTGTTGCCATTCATCAAGCTTTTATAGAACTATAATGATTTCCTAGTTTGCAGGTAGATGACGCTAATTGTTGTTATTGAATTTATTTAAACTGTAATGGAAATATCTTTATGAGTATAAAGATTACTCAACAGATGGTGTGAAATAGTAGTGTGTTTATAAATATTTAAAATTCAGTTTACTGATTTAAATATTGTAACATTCTTTGCTAATGAGTGCTGCAAAATAAGATAAATGGATGTTTAATGATCATGCTTTCTGACACTATTTCAAACTTAAAATACTAGTGTAGTCCGTATTCCTTTGCTAGTCTAGTAATGTAAACAATCTTTTCATGACTTTTAAAATAATATCATAGAATAAAATTCATAATCTATTGGATATTAGAAGAATTCAGTGTTTAACGATAAGTTACCTATGTAGGTTGTGAATTTTGTGTTTATCCTATTTTTAAATGAATTATTTCATTAAAAAGGAATGTTAAGAGTGTTAACGATATTTGACAAGTTAAGAAGAGCAGACTTTAAATGAATGTGTTTTTTACAAGTGCAAGTATTTCAACAGTACTTCATCTATAAAAACGAGGGTGTATCTACAGCTCAAACCAATCAGATTATCGGGTTTTCGAAGCGAGTGCTCCACCCAGCCCGCGCGTGCTAGAATATGGACTGAAACACTGAAACACTGCAGCATACGGCCAAGTGTGTTATAAAACATGATCTAAATACATGACGCAAGTAAAATTACTTGTAGACGCTCACGGATCAAAAGCATAACAAAAGACGGTTGCACAAAATACCATTTCTCAACCTTTACTTTTCTTGTAAAGGTTACCAAATAAGATTAAATTTTAGAAAAACATTTTAATAATGAGTCAAAACTCGTTTTCTTTTTAGATATCTTTTTGAATTTCTTTTTTGTCCTTACCTTAGACCCTTTATACGCTGCAACTTTTAGCATCGATCCAGTCGCGTGTTTTGAAAACGTTTTTCAGCATCGCGATTCACGCAATGAACAGATTAAATTTAGCATCGATGCAGTCGCGCGTTAGCATTGTGCTAAAAGTCATAGTGTGTAAGGGGTTTTAACTTTTACACTCGTGGTTTTCATATAGTTTACAATGACGAGTCTTCTACTTCAATTAGTATCGGCCACTGAAAGCTACTGCTCGATACAACTTTAAGATATGACAGCGAAAGGGTACTCGTGTTAGCGTTTCATTCAGAACAGCTTCTATTTCAGAACTGGTTATTTTATACTTTTGAGTTATTTTGATGAAACTTTTACGATACAAGTATGATGATGGAACGAGTTAGGTAAAGAGATATTATGTTAAGAGGTGAGTACTACTGCAGTGTAAGAGACCTAGTATTTATCAAAAACGTACAACTGAGACCAAATCAGTTTGAATTAATAATGCTATTAGGTTAAGTGCCTGTGTATAGGGTACTTTGTTTTTAGTAAGACATTTAAAAAAAACATTAGCAAAAACTTGACTAAGGGCCGATTTTTCCAATGCGAAGGCGTTTTTTAAATATAATTATTAGTCATTACACATATCTCAAAAACTACAGAACCGATTTTGATGAAACTTACACTGCACCAAAGTGAAACTACACTTGATTAACGCTTTTAAATTGCATTTGTAAAAATCATTACCTAATAAGTAAAAAGTTTATAAATAATAGCGTTTACAAGATATCTTCCTCTGTGTTTTTTTTAATTATTTGCACGTTTTTTTTGGCTTTCTACGAGATTCGGTTCCTACAAAGAATATCAATAAATTTTAACACCGGAATGTTCGACGTATTATTATAATAATAATAATAATAATAAGCCCCCCAAAGTCTAGCCTTACGTCCGCGCTTGAACATCTAAGCCACGTGGGGGGCGGACGCCTAAACACAAAATTACTGTACGGGTGACCAACAGGGTCCTAGCAAACCCTGCAGCATGGAGTTAAGAATTTGTAAATCACGTATAGTGCCGCTTCCCGGGGGTGATCGCCGGGGCACACCTGAAGCCGACGCTGGGTGTCACAGCATGCGAACCGTCGGTAGCAAAGAGCTGGGCAGGCGGGCCCTTGCTGGGCGTGTACCCGAATCTATTACAGCCGAAAATATCTCCCGACCCTCAACACCATCATCCTCAACACAGAGTTTATTCCAGTCTCCTAGTTCATCGCCACATTCGTTTCAATACTTGACCACATCCAGATCAACTACAGCCTCTCCGAACCCGGTAGATGTTGTGCAGACAGCCAACACTGACCCATCTGCACCCACTACTGGATCCACTCGTGCGCGAAAACAATGGAGTGAAGAAATGAACAGATTCATTTGGCGCACTTACCTTATCGCAACCAAACTTGATAAAACTAAAAGAGGTTATTTAGATATACTTCATCAAAATTTTACGCAGACTTTCCCACACACGGAAGCAACAAGACAACGCTTAGGTGACCAACGCAGAGCGATAATAAACAATTTGTTACTAACCACCAGCACGCTTGAACAAATTAAAGCAGAAGTTGCAACCGAATTAGAAGGAGGTCAGTTAACAATCAACAAACATCAACAGACTAATACGGACAACGGCGACAGAAGAATAAGATGGACAGATGATGTTAATGAGGCAGTCATAAAATCATATTTCAAAGCCACAAAATTAGAGACCGACATAACTATTTGGAGGAAAAAATTAAAAGACAAGTTCATTGAATATTGCCCACACCTATCTCATCTGCAGCGAATCTCTGACCAAAAAAGAGTCATAATCAGGAACAAATATTTGGATGAAAACAGAATACAACAAATAAAACACGAAATAGAAGTTCAGTTACAATACACACACAACATTAGTAATACACCTACTATATTAGACACACAGCATGATAATAATTCACGGAACAAAGACAACATCAACCTATCTAATACTCAAACTAAAGACACCACTGTAGAAAACACTATAGACAACGATGATACCATACAGAACACGAGAACGATGCAAGGATTTATAGAACAGGGTAAAATAGAAGGAAAATTTAATACCGCATTCGAGCGATTTAAATTCACTGACCCAACATGCAGGCCTTATATTCCAAAACAAAAAACTTCAAGAAAACTTGCATTTATTGTAGAACACTTAAATAAACATGTGATACCGAAATATCTGGACCATGATCAAAGTTTTTTCACCTTACACTCAATCATATACTCAGCTGCTTACACTGCTGCCATCTGTAATAATAGTAAAATATACGACCCGTCTGATTGTCCAATTGCTAGACCAAAGAAGAAACCATCCTGGCAGCAACGATTAGAAAATAAGGTAAGAAGACTGAGGAATGACATAGGGCAACTAACAAGTTTTATAAAAGGCAATCGAAACCCGAAAATAGTGAAAACGGTTGAAGAGATAAAAGATAAGTACCATATACATTCAGTTCATGAGGAGCCAAACACAGAAATACTACACTATCTGGATACACTTAAACAAAAATTAAACGCCGCTTCAAGTAGACTTAAACGATATCTTACCTGCATAGCCCGTAAAGTGCAAAAAAATCAATTTCAGCACAATGAAAAACATTTTTACAGTGACTTTTCATCGAGCCAGACCAATAAATCGCAAAACCAAACACCTTCACCTCAAGAACTAAGACAATTTTGGTCAAATGTCTGGGAAAATCCGGTTGAACATAACAAAGACTCAAATCTGATCAATGATTCTTCTATACGTGTGGAACACCCTGAAATGAGTTTTGATTCCGTTCCTGCATACAACTTTATTCACGTTATTCAACGCACCCATAATTGGAAATCACCCGGCACCGATAACATTCACAATTACTGGTATAAAAAATTCACATGCACGCACCCATTCCTTCATAATCACATAAACCAATTCATACAAGAACCACACACAATCCCCGATTTCATTACGCATGGTGTAACATATGTTGCCAAATGATCAGGACACCAGTAACCCAGCTAAATATTGCCCTATCACATGCCTTCAGACGATATACAAAATTCTTACATCCTGTTAGAGTGAAGAAATATACAAGCATATTGATGACTACAACATACTCGCTGAGCAGCCAAAAGGGTGTCGGAAATATAGCCAAGGTTGTAAAGAGCAATTAACAATAGACGCAATCGTAATGAGAGGCACAAAGAAAAAGAATAAACATTCACACCATGTTTATTGATTACCAAAAGGCGTTTGACTCCGTTCCACATAGCTGGCTAATACACGAGAATATACAAAATACATCCAACTATCATTAAGTTTCTAGAATCAGCAATGCAAACCTGGCAAACAGTACTCAAAATAAAAACCGACGGCATTACATTATCCACCGAGCCTATCCGGATCCAACGCGGTATTTTCCAGGGCGAAGCTTTGAGCCCGCTCTGGTTCTGCTTAGCATTGAATCCGTTATCAGACTTACTAAATAAAACAAAGATTGGCTTTAAAATCTCTCGAAGTAATAAACAAGTACTGTCACATCTGATGTATATGGATGACATCAAACTCTACGCGAGCAGCAAAGAAGAACTATTCACACGAGCAGACATCACACAGTAATTTTCTAAAGATATTAAAATGCAATTTGGAATTGATAAGCATAAAGTCCACTCTGTTGAGCGGTGTAAGGTACAACCGTATGTAGTCGAATCAGGTGAACAAATAATAGCAATGAGTGCAGATTCAAGCTATAAATATTTAGGATTCCAGCAATCTTAACAGATTTTACAAAAATAAACTAAGCAACAAGTAACATCTAAATTCAAGCAAAGACTTAAAGGCATATTAAAAACACACCTTATCGCAATAAATCTCATAAAAGCAGTCAACACGTACGCCATCCCAATACTTACATATTCGTTTGGTATCTATAGCCTGGTCACAAACCGAATTAGATACACTGCAGCGCAGCATAAACACACATTTAACAAAATATAGAAAGCACCATCCAAAATCATGTATTCAAAGACTGGTACTATCGCGAGAGGAAGGCGGAAGAGGCCTGATAGACATCAAAAATCTCCATAATAAGCAAATCACAAACCTTAGAAAATTCTTCCACCAAAAAGCAGAGACATCACCACTCTACCACGCTCTTAACATAATAGATAAAAAACTTACACCTCTAAATCTACACGATAGGACCATTCAAACAAACGAGAAATGCACCTCGGATCAGGAAAAGATACAACAATGGGCCCAAAAATCTCTGCATGGAAGGCATAGAGCCGACCTCAGTCAACAACATGTCGATAAGAGTGCATCGAACGCATGGCTGAGAAATGGCCAGCTCTTCCCGGAGACAGAGGCTTTTATGCTTGCAATACAGGACCAAGTGATAGCGACGCGTAACTATCGCAAACACATCACCAAAGAATTGCAGGTGGACGCGTACCGAAGATGCAACAGCGCTCCGGAGACCATCCAGCATGTAACGGGCGCCTGTAAGGCTCTGGTCCAGTCTGACTACAAGCATCGACATGATCAAGTAGCGTCTATTATACATCAATACCTAGCACACAATTACCAATTCGTACAAAAAAAAGTTCCCTATTATAAGTACACACCACCAGTCATACTTGAAAACACCAACATAAAAATTTACTGGGATAGAACCATCACGGACAAAACTATACACTTCAACAGACCTGATATCACAGTACACAATAAAACAGATAAAACAGTTTACCTCATTGACATTGCCATACCCAATACTCACAATTTGCAAGCAACAATATCTGAAAAAGTGACCAAGTATCACGATCTTGCCATTGAGCTGAAAACTCAATGGAAAGCAACATCTGTTTTCATAGTGCCTATTGTCCTTTCGTCCACTGGAGTCATCCCAAAATCTCTAAGTAAAAGCCTCGAACTTCTTAATATTCCCTTAAAGTCAGAAATTCTATTACAAAAGGCTGTCATTTTAAATACCTGCCGCTTGACCCGCAAATTTTTAGCATCAGACGTATCAGCTTTCAACGCTGTTATGCTTAGTTAGTGCCCGCATAACAGTTGTATAACCTATCAGAAATGATAGAGTATAAAAATATTACACTATAATAATAATACCTTCCGACCGATTTCGGCCTTGTCGACCACTTCGACTCCTATTCAAGTCGGCGCTGATGCGCTCGAAGATGGCTTATAAAGCCATTTTTTGCAGCGAACAGATCTAATGGGTACCCTCACTGGACAGGATATGCCAATCAGTTTACGCACTTCATTGTAGAACTCTCCAAGCTGATTGGTGTCTGCGAGCCACTGCATGCGACAGGCCTTGTCATGCCACCACTTGTCTTTCAGTTGTCGAGACAGCTTACGTAAATCTGAGTCACTAGCTTTGACCTTTGAATTACTTCCGCTACGTCGTGTTTGCTGCTGCAAAATAGCACGATGTTGGTCAAGCGCTTTTCTGAGGATTCCGTTGTTCTCATCCAACATAGTCTTCAGTACGTCGAATTTTAACACCCAAAATATCTGAAGCAGTTTCTTTAAGGTAAGATGCTAATATCCCCCAGTCAGCCGTAACATCATTCGTCTCATTAATGGGCAGCATTTTGTCATTTAAAGCTTCAGCAAATTTCTCCTTCGTTTCACGACTATTCAGTTTCTCAAGGTTTAAAGAAGCCGGCTTGTTCACTTTAGTTCTACGTGGTTGACGAAAACGGAGTCGTAGCTTTGTGACAATGAGCCGGTGATCAGTCCAGCAGTGAGCACCACGCATAACGCGGATGACTTGGACTTGGCAGATGTCTTTTTGCCGTACGACGGCAGAATGAACTAGATGCCAGTGTTTTGATCTTGGGTGCATCCACGTTGTCTTGTACTTTGCGGGCAGTCTAAACATAGTGTTCGATACCGCTTTTTCATGTTGAGCACAAAGACTGAGCAGCAAATGCCCATTGCTGTTCATATTGCCTACCCCGTGTCTGCCCAAGACTCTTGGCCAAGCCTCAAAATCCCGACCAACCCGGGCATTGAAGTCACCCAGCAATAACACCTGCTCTTTGGTGTTTATATTATTAAGGCATTGTCCTAACTCTTCATAGAATTTATCTTTAATGTCATCAGTTTTATCTAAAGTTGGAGCATAAACACTGATGACATTAAGAAAGTTGTTTTTATCCAGGTGAAGGCGCAACGTGGTAACGCGGTCCGAGATATCAACGGGATACTACTCAAGTTGCTTTACCAGTCGATTCCTAATTGCGAATCCAACACCAGAACGTCTTGTTTCTGTGGAAGCGGTACCTTTCCAAAAGAAAGTGTAACCACCACCATCTTCCACCAGCTCACCTTCATCGGCGAGGTGTATTTCGCTGAGAGCAGCCACATCTATATTATAGCGATGAAGTTCCCGAGCTACTACGGCAGTTTTACGTTCTGGGCAGGCGTTGCAATCTCGATCGATTAGAGTCCTCACGTTCCATGCGCCAAAAGTCAAATAGTGTTTGGTGTTCTTATTAAAAAAAAATCGTTTGTTCCGACCGCGCTTATAACGATGCAGTGGCAACCGCGTCTGCTACCACTTCTTAAAAGGGGATGAACATTTGTTTAGGGCACCTTTTCTAGCCCCATCCGCGGCTGAGCGAGGAAAGCAGTGCCTCCCTGAAAAGGGCTGCTTTGTCGCCCTGGGTGCTGCCGAATCCGTACTGTCAACCTCAAGAATGCAGTACAGAAGCGACCACGGTATGTTATCACACCCCCAGAGCCGCCCATGTGCAGGAGTCGGACAAAGCCCAGCGTACATCTAGCTGGACTACTCTACCTCATCCCATCACCACGGGTCTAAGACGTTACTCGGAGTCCATTTTACGGAAGCGGTCAGGTGCGCAGGATATTTTAGGGTGCACAAGCGTTCGCGCAGACGCAGTCGCACGCACTCGTCCTCCCTCTCCCATGATTAGTGGAACGGAGAACCGCTACGACTGAAAAGAAGTCAGATGATGTGTCTGGCCGACGGTGGCCATATGCCCTCCGCCGTCGCCCTAGGCCATCCACCTTGCCTTGCTGAACCGCCAAATCCACCAGACCCTTTCGCATATCTGCATTGGGCTGCTGTCTTTGCCGGAACAGACTTTGGAGAGTTTGACGGGAGGGGTCCGTGATGGAGAAAGATAGGGGAAGGGAATTTGGTATTGCGGTAGGAAAAGGGGGATAAAGGATACCTCAGCAACGGATTAGGAAAAAGAATGGTGCTTTAGTAGCTAGGGTGCTTCGGGGTTGCGTACCCGTATATTCCGGACTTCGGAATATCCCTGAAGGAACGTATTATTATAACAGAGGTATGACTCTACAAGAGAATGTCTGTATTTTCCACCCTACTCACACTACAAACCTGCACCTCAGTGCCAATAAAAAAATCTGTAAATTCAAGCTTTTTACCGTGAGTTAACAGTGTTACCGTTTTATTGCACGGCATTGGCGTTGTTGCACAGACAACAAATTTTTAATTACCCCGATTATACGTATTTGAAGTAATTTATTTATACACACATTTGTCTAAATTATCATGACACTAAATTGAGCTTTAGGTAACATTGTTTAGAATTTAATATGCACCACAACTAACTAGTAAGACTAGTGCTGTTCAAAAATATCATAAAATAATTGGCTATAAAGCAATAATTACACGTTGCTCTGTGTATTCTCGTATTTTCGCTCTATCTCTGTATTACATTTCGTTATTTATAAACAGGTAGCTTTATACTGACACCTCAGCGAAACAAACTATACTAACGCATCGAGAACGTTCACTTTTATTCTTCTTCAGCATAAGCTTCTTCTTCTTCTTCTTCAGAATTGTGCTCAGCAGTGAATTTCTCCGTATACAATAATGAAAATTACAAGGTAAGCAAACGTCAAATCGTCAAATCAGGAACAGTAAATGGGTGCGTTTAGATATTAGCAATAAAAATGTTGAAGAGATGGGGGATGATATGCAATCATCATCAACTATCTTATGACCGAAGGAGAGTCAATATGCATTGTAAAGAAATATATAATTTGTTATGAAATTGACTTATCAAAATGTTTGTTAGGTTGCGTCCATCTTTTCTCGCAATGTGGCCAAAAAACTCCAGAATCCTTCGAACGAAGGTGGTAGAGAGCCTGAGTCCTTATCCACATTTTGGAAGCATCAAAACGCATGCGGTCCGCCTTCTTCAAAGTCAATGCCTCTGCGCCGCAGCTAATAAAATAGCGGATATAATTATACAGGAGCAGACTAAGGTGTTGACAAGTTTATGGACATTCTATATTATAAAGGCATACAGCTCTCTGCGTGTCATATACAATAACGCCTTCAAGGCGTTGTTGCGGCTGCCGCGGCTCGTTTGACGTTTGCGCAGGCGGGAATAGATAATTTTGAAGCTATAGTGCGCAAAAAGACCGCGTCATTGCTGCACCGAATACGCAGGTGCTATTGTTTGAAGATTGTCTTGACATTGTCTTGAAGAAAATGGCTGACAGTGGGGATCGTCCACTGATTATTTACATGATCAAAACAACTAGATATAATTACAAAATGTATTACTAACATAGTCATAACTAACTGTCATGTATCACAATAACTAGCCCCGTCTGAGGGTGGACAAATAATAAATGATTCAGCCTACGATCAACCGTTGTTTCATTGCTACGTATCACTGGCGACGGGCTGTTATCTAACCACGCGTGTGTTTTTGTGTGCGTGCAGTATTCAAACGGAAAAAATGCCTACCGGACATATTGAACCGTATAATTTCGCGAATAACAATTGGGATGCGTATGTACGAAGAGTCAAACAGTTTATAGCACTAAATCCAATCGATAACACGTTGGAAGTAGCCACGTTGGTGACAGTTGTTGGTGCGGAGTGCTATGAATTAATGTGCGATTTGTGTTCCCCGGCTACTCCAGAGTCGAAATCATTTGACGATCTGATAAAACTGGTGAAAGATCATCTGGAACCCGAGCGATCGGAGATCGCTGAAAGGCATATTTTTCGCCAGCGTACACAGCGTCAAGGTGAAAGTGTTCGCGAATACCTACAAGCACTGAAACACCTAGCAAAGACTTGCAATTTTGGAGATAAATTGGAAGAGAATTTACGAGATCAGTATGTATCAGGTTTGCGCAATGAGGACATGAGATCAAGGATTTTTGCGGAGAAGAATGTAGACTACAAGCGTGCGGTGGAACTCGCTCAGGCGCTGGAGGCGGCGGAGCGACACGCGGCGCAGGCTTGCGCGCCGGGAGCGGGCGCCAGCGCGGGCGCAGGCGCCAGCGCGGGCGCAGGCGCGGGCGCGGCCGCCAGCGACGGCTTGCACCGGATTGGCGCGGGCTCGGCCGGGGGCTCCAAGCAGGGTGCGCCCCGAGGGCAACGTGCATGCTCACGGTGTGGTAAATTTGGGCATACGGAAGGCAAGTGTCGTTTTAAGCATTATAATTGTGATGGATGTGGTCAGCGAGGCCATTTAAAATCAGTGTGTGTTAAAAATCAAAATGATAATAATAAAAGTGCTGGAAAAAATGCAACAAAGAACCAATTTTTCCTGAACGGGTCGGACTCTGACGACGAAGGTTGTAATTTTTTTAATTTAGTAGTCAATAGTGATGGTGATGGGCCTTATTTTGCCACAATAAAGTTAGAAAACATTTTATGTAAATTTGAAATTGATACGGGAAGTAAGCTATCTGTGATTTCAAAAGAATATTATGACAGAAATTTTTCGAATATTGCTATTGAATATAAAAAAACTTACTTTGAAATCATACACGGGGGACGTCATCGAGACGCTCGGTTTTATTTTGGTAAATGTAAGTTGTGGTAAAAATATTTCAAAACAACTCAATTTGTTTATTATTGAAAACGGTGGGCCACCCCTTATGGGCCGAACGTGGATTAAGAAATTAAGACTAGGCATAGTTGAGTGCTACAATTTGACCGAGGAGGACTCGAGGGCGGTTTCATTACGTTAAGAGTTTCCTGAGGTGTTTGCAGAAGGTTTAGGAACATTTAATAAATCTAAGATTAAACTGTATCTTAAAGATAGCACACCTATATTTGTAAAAGCACGGCCAATACCTTTAGCTCTTCGGCAACCTGTCGAGAGGGAACTTGAACGGCTGCAGCGGGAGGGAGTCATATATAAAGTAGAACGGTCAGATTATGGCACTCCTATCGTGCCGGTTATTAAACAAAACGGTACTATTCGATTATGCGGGGACTACAAAGTCACTATAAATCCACTCTTAAAAGACTACCATTACCCGATGCCCCGTATCGAGGACATTTTTGCCGCTTTAGGGGGTGGTGAAGAATATTCTAAACTGGACCTATCAAGTGCATTTCAGCAATGTTTATTAGATGAAGATTCACAACTGATAACCGCGATCACCACGCACATAGGTACTTTTGTTTATTTGCGCGTACCGTTTGGTATAAAATGCATACCTGAAAATTTTCAAAAGATTATGGAAGAGACTCTAAATGGGTTGCCGGGGTCGCTGTTTTCGCTGACGATATTTGCGTCACAGGAAAAGATAAGGAATCTCACCTAGCTAATTTAAGGGCGGTGCTACAAAGGCTTAATGAAAATGGTCTTAGAATAAACTTTAGTAAATGCCAATTTTTCAAAAAAAGTGTTAAT
This sequence comes from Pyrausta purpuralis, assembly GCA_963924145.1. Classification (NCBI taxonomy): domain Eukaryota; kingdom Metazoa; phylum Arthropoda; class Insecta; order Lepidoptera; family Crambidae; genus Pyrausta; species Pyrausta purpuralis. The sequence continues at coordinate 26,750,009 of OZ001654.1, forward strand.
TACCTTGGTTACAAAATTGATAAATATGGGTTACATACAGATGAAAAAAAAATTGAAGCCATTGTAGCAGCTCCCGCACCCACAAATATCACTCAGCTAAAAAGTTTTATGGGTTTGGTTAATTTTTATTCCAAGTTTTGTATTAATATGAGCGATATATTAAAACCAATGTACGATTTGTTAAAAAAGAACTCAGAGTGGAACTGGACAGCGGATTGTGATAAGTCTTTTAATAAAATCAAAAAGGTTTTAAGTAGCTCCCCTGTACTTGCTCATTATGATCCAAATCTGGAATTAATTTTGTCAGTTGATAGCAGCGCATACGGCCTGGGGGCCGTTCTCACCCAGCGTCTCACAGACGGCACCGAGCGGCCACTTTGCTGTGCCTCGCGCACTCTTAACCAAGCCGAAATTAACTATTCCCAAATTGATAAAGAGGCTCTTACCATCGTGTTTGGTGTATCTAAGCACCATCAATATCTTTACGGCAGAAGTTTTATACTAAGGAGCGATCATCGCCCGTTAAGTTACACATTTGGTGAAAATAAAGGCCTACCAGTGACGGCTGCGAGTCGACTACAACGCTATGCAGTCAAACTGGCGGCTTATGATTTTACAGTGGAGTTTGTAAAGTCAGCAAAAAATTGTTTTGCTGACGCGCTTTCCCGTCTTCCCTTAAAAACGATAAATAGGCAAATTCGTAGTGAAAACGAAGAAGGCTGTTATTTACACTACGCGCAAGAAAGCTTTCCGATCAGTTTTAAAGATATTAAAACTGAAACGGGAAAGGACCCGTTGCTAAGTAAGATCTATGGGTTTATTATGTACGGTTGGCCGATTAATTACGAGTATAATGACATTGAAAACAAAATATGTTAACAAAAAAGACAACCTTCACATTGATCAAGGCTGCATACTCTGGGGGTATAGATTAGTAATTCCAGAGTCATTAAGAAATTGCATTAATAAGGAAATCCACGAAGGGCACCCGGGTGTAGTCAAAATGAAGCAAATCTCTCGTAATTATGTCTAGTGGGAAAACATAGATCAAGATATCGAACAGGTTGCGCGCGACTGTGTGCCGTGTAAGGAGCTGCGGCTGGCACCCCCCAGCGCCCCGCTGCATTCGTGGTCCTGGCCAACTGAGCCATGGTCGCGATTACATAAAGATTTTCTTGGTCCATTCAACAATATTCATAATCTTATCATCATAGATGCCCACTCTAAGTGGATAGAAGCTGAAAAAGTTAGCACGACTTCGGCGACAGCTGTTTGTGATTGTTTAAGACGCCATTTTGCCCGTTTCGGATTACCAAAACGGATAGTCAGCGATAACGGACCACCGTTTTCGTCTGCTTCATTCGCTCAATATTTAGAATGAAATGGTATTAAACATACACTTGTCCCACCATATCATCCTTCAAGCAATGGGGCAGCCGAAAATGCAGTCCGAACCATCAAAAGAGTACTTAAAAAGGCTGAATGTGAAAGACAGGATGTAAACAAAGCCTTGAATCAATTTTTGTTTATGTATAGAAATACTGAACAAAGCACGACAGGTCGCGAGCCGGCAGTCGCTTTGCTCGGCAGGCGGCTGCGCGGGCGACTCGACCTACTGCGGCCAGACGTCGCAGAGCGCGTGCGCAAGCGACAGCTGATCGAAGAGTAGCGGAACAATAGCTCACCGTTGCGAGTGACGCAAACTAATGATCCCGTGTTGATGCGTAATTATTCAAATTCGGATCATAAATGGACAGAGGGCGTAGTCCGTGAGCGAGTAGGACCGGTTTCTTATAACGTAGAAGCGGGCGGTCGGGTGCATAAGCGACACATTGACCAAATACTTACTCGGAAGTCACGTCACTCATTAACCCAAGTAGTTAATGGTTCGCCTCGTAAACCTAATCAAGCTGCGCCTGAAGATAAGTCGGAAGGAAATGATGACCACGACGAGTCCTATGATAGTGCAGAGGAAGGTGGAAGCACCGAGTTCGAAGGTGAGAGGTCGCCACAGCCATCACCCAACGTGCCAGAAGCGCATCATGCTACTGCTGACAGGCCCCGCAGGGAAGCTGCAATACGTTGCCGCGAAAAGCTTAAAATAAAAAAATAAATGAGTATCACAAACGCCACCAGTTCGTATTTCATGAATAACGTAAATGCCTAATAAACTACGCAGGTTCAGTTAGCTGACGGTTGAGTATTTAAACATAAATTATAATAACTACGGTATGCTTAGGTTATAAAAAAATAGTTTTGTATTGTTGTTGTTGTTCATAGTACCCACCTATGTAAGAGATAATATATATACTTTACAAGCTTAAAGTTCTTATTGTTTTGCACTTGCATTTTGTGACCAGAATAAGATTATATAGATTTTTGTATTAAGAGGGAAAAAGTGTCATGTATCACAATAACTAGCCCCGTCTGAGGGTGGACAAATAATAAATGATTCAGTCTACGATCAACCGTTGTTTCATTGCTACGTATCACTAACATTACATTAGGAATACATACTATTTATTTTATTTTTAAAGTGATAAAAATGCATTTACTTTTTAGGTTTGTCTATACAAAACAAATTTATCAACTTTAAAACTGTCCATAAAATTTGGGCAGACCCTGGGCAGACTAAATAAGAGGGGCATACGTACAATGACCAGATCGTGAAGCTAAGTGCGGAAATCACCCCAGGCAAACTAACTGGTTATAAAGTACGAGTTGCGCAGTAGTAGGTACTCATTTCTTAAAACAGTCATATTCTTGTAATTTTTATTTGCCATGGTTGCAAATTTTGAAACTGTTTTACCAATTCAAATGATTTATAAAAATAATAAATAAATATTGGACACTAATCACATAAATTGTTATGACCCCAAAGTAAGTAGCTAATTGCACTTGTTTTATGGAAATCAGACACAACGGTGGTTCCACAACACCCAGACCCGAGACAATATAGACATTTTTGATTTCTTTATTGACCCGACCGGGAATCGAACCCGGGACCTCGGAGCGGCGACGCCTTGAAACCAGCGTGCTTAGCCACTACACCACGGAGGTCGTCAATAATTATTATTTACCAAGGGTATTAAAAGAGCGTGAATGTGAAACTTATAAGACTATTAAGAACCAAACCAATTAATAGGCATCTAAGTTTTAAGTAGCAAACATTTTAAAACGTTAATTTTATAGGTAAGAACTTAATACTTAAGTTAGCTTGAGGCGTTTTTCAGAAATTCATTCAGAAGCAAATACACTACTACTCGTATACTTAAATAAAATCATAGACTTTTATTGGACTGATTCCAATGAAACAAAATCAACAATGTTTCGTTTTTAAATTAAATATTGCCTCAGTAATACCCTAGTGATATCATAAAGTTTAATTTCTGGCGAAGCTGTTCGCGATTGGGGTTACTCCTAGATATTAAAAGGATTAATTACTGAAACAAAAGGGGTTTACTATACTTTTATAGCTTCCATTTAATGGCTTCGCTCACTCGATCTTTCTTCGATTCTTGGGAACTACTGCCTTCCCACAGATTTAAAGGCTTTAGTTCTTGTGATATTAGTTTAGAATGTTTTTAACACTCAAAGTGCTAGTTTTTTTGCATTTTTTTAAGATGAAATAAGAAACCTAAAATTGTGCATTGCGGGACGTATGATGTATCCATGAGATCAGTAATTTCGCGCGGTCGGACCAACTGCACGGTAGCTAAAAGAGCGTTGGCCCGGTGAGCCAAAGGTACGGGATCGTGTCCCGCCCGTGCTCAATTTTAGGTTTCATATGTCAGCTCATAAGAATGTTTATAACATTAATTATTTGTAGAACAATGTTTCAGGCGCGTGATGTCGATTTTTATGTTTGATCTTAATGTACAATAACAATGATATTATTACAAAAAGAAAAACACTGTGTGGCAGCTTTAAATATACGGACGAAGTCCATGGCATCGTCCCACTTTTTAACGAAAGCCTCTTGCATGCCACAAAAATGGACATCACCTAAAACAAAAGACAACGCAAGGGATTTTAAAACATCAGGTGATTAAGCGGCGGAAACCTCGATTGTGCTGTACCATAGTCTGTAAGTTATTACAAAAATATTGTTGTCTTGTGACACGAAAGAACCATTTAATTAAACAAGCATTTTGTTATTGTGTTAATAAATTCGAGTTCATGATAAAATATAAAACAAATAAAATTATGTACTTTAGGCTTTATTAAATTATCTTATTTGTGTAACCAGAACAACATTAGTTACATGGAAATTACTAATTTATAACCAGAATACTTAATATAGACTGAAAAAAAAACACTCATGTTTGTATGTAATATAACTTCTCTTAAAAAGTTTTAACATGAAGAATCAATTATGATTCTGTTTCCATGATGCTACAAAAACGTAAACGTGTTCATAAAACTGACCTATGCAAAAAAATTATAACCATTTTCTATTGCTATTTATTTTTTATGAATCAAAATTTCGAAGAAGCCCCATGAAACCGTAATTTTACATGAAATTACTTTTAAAAAAAACGAAGGATTCAAGTGCTTTAAATAAAATGATATCACCACTAACATGGGCCAAAGTGCGTTGCTCTAAGTGTTAAGCATAGTATATTTAATAGTCTGTAGCTTATTTAAAGCTTTCATTCAAGATCGACCTTATTAATAACTCCCGCAAAGGTACAAATACCTATTTAAAGAGCATAGCTCTTGTAAACTCCAAATTAGTGTGGTAGTTTCCGTCTTGCTTCCATACATTTTTTAATGATAAATTCTTCACAGACAGGATAAAATTATCGTTTGTCGTAAAACTAATGCCTGAAAGAGCTTCTTGTCCATGAATGCGTATATTAAGGGTGACCTTCCATTGTCACAGAAAAGCAAACTCGTTGGCAATTGCATCTCCGTCGAATTTACGGAGCGAAAACGCGGTCATTGACCGAAAGTTAAAATCCAAACTCAAGGCTTGCTTACTAGCTATGGAAAGCAGCGTGTTAGGTACTAAAAGGATTGATAAGATCCAGAATACCACAATATGCTTCAAACCTGGTAAAGCGGATGTAGGTGAAAAGACAGCAAAGCTGAAATGGGAGCGGCTAGGGCATGTGTGTAGAATGCACCCGGATAAATGGGCCCAAATCGTCACGGGATGGATACCACCAAACAGCTACCGACGATGGGGTAGACTTTAAAGCAGGTGATGTAACGATTTGTCCAGCTTCGTGAGAGATTGGGAGTCAGTGGCCGCTGATAAACACAAATGGAAAGTTTTGGGAGACACATTTGCTCGACAGTTAAAAAAGGTGTTAAATGGGGATAATATAGGGTGTTGTGGTACCACCGTTGTGTCCGATTTCCATAACACAAGTGCATTAGCTACTTACATTGGGATCCGGACCGGATATTTGGTGACAAAATAAACAGCTGCGTTGCACCGCAATATCAAACATGCGGTTTGACGAGATTGAAGGATGGCGTCCTTAGCAAACTGATATACTACCCTTCAAAGGACCAGTTGTACAAGCTAACTTTAACAATAATTATAACTAACTAATAAAGAATAAAGCTAATAAAACCTTTGACAGAACAACATGGAATTAATGAAACATTCTGGTTGATGTGTTTGCAATATCCTACTTCTGAGATGTGTAAAGCAACCACACAAAATGATAACATTAGCAATTTTATTACATCTTGCAAGTTCCTTCTGCTTTAAACCGACTTCTAGTAAATAGGAGGTTCTCAGTTCAACCTGTAACTTTGTACGTATGTATGTTTGTCACATATCTCGTGTCTGGCTGGACTGATTTTGATGTGGTTATCAGTTAAGATTTTTTTCACTGAAGAGAAGGTGTAAGTACCCATTAAAGTTTAGTCAGGTACATTGTGACATTGTCTTTTTAATGGTTATATTGAGGCGCTTCAATTTTTGTTAAAAAAATAAAATATAAAAAATAATTTCATTTTATATTTACAGTAATAACATAAATTTAGGGCGGCAATTCTCGCGTCAATCGAATCTTTATTCGTGTAGTAATTCGATTACGAGTTTAACCCTTTACTTATAAAAAAACCGGCCAAGAGCGAGTCGGACTCGCGCACTGAGGGTTCCGTGCCTCATTTAACTTAATTTGGGAATCCACTTACTTCCACTTAGTAAAATCCACAACATTTTGTAAACAGCAAATATAACTTTGTTTTTCATAGTGTTTGTATGAAGTACAATGTTATGTTTGCGGTTGTTGAAAATGTGCTATATCTCAAAAACTTCTCGTTCGATTCCGTCCGAACCAATTTTCGTTGAAAGTATTTGTTGAGATCTACATTATATATTTTTTTCAAAATTTACACTCGCTTAGTTTAGAAGTTAGATGGGGGGGGGGGGGACGCCCATTTTACCACTTTGGAAGCGTCTAGCTATGAAACGTTAGACTTTCAAAGAAAATGGTTTGACGAACCTCGATGTCATTTTAAAAGACCTATCTATAGATACCCCACACGCATAGGTTTGACTAAAAACATGTTTTTGGTTTTAGTTTTATGTATGGGAGTTTAGTTTTATGTACGCGCTAATTTATGTATGGAAGCCCCCCCCCCCCCTAAAATGTCATTATTTTTTATATTCTGTACGAGAATCGTAAAGCGGTTAACAGGATACATCTTCCTACCAAATTTCAACAGTGTAATGCTTATAGTTACAGAATAAAATGGCTGTGATATACGGACGGACAGACAGACAGACAGACTTGACGAAACTATAAGGGTTCCGTTTTTTGCCATTCGGCTAGGGAACCCTAAATAAGGAACACATCTACACGATAAAAAGCTCCCGCACGGACGAAATCTGAATGCATAAAAATCGTAAACCTCAGAAATCATAAGAAATTTTTTCTTCGTCTAAGACAATTCGATCGTTGAACTTTTTTCGTATACGAACTGCACGAGAATCTACCCCTAGGTCTAGGTTAATATTCAGTAAAACATCACATGCGTATGTGTATATACACATCCATCGAATACACGTAAATGGCCGCTCCAGATTCCTATACGCACATAGCGCGTAGCAAGCAGACCGTAGCCATTTGAAGCCGCAAGGAATATCACTTCGTAATTCTTCGAATGCTACGAACATGTACACTGTACAGTCGACAGAACATCAGGCTATACATTTTCGTTGAAAACTAACCCTTATTGCAACTGCGTAACATACCAGTGTACCTTGACGTGCTGTTGTCCGTACTATGTTGCACTGGTGTTTAGCTTAGCCAGTATATCTACACTAATGTTATAAATCTGAAGAGTTAGTTTGTTTGTATGTTTGAATGCGCTAATCTCGGAAACTACAGGGCCGAATTGACTAATAAATAAAAAATGCTTAGAACTGTTCGATGCATAAATAAACGCACTTTTAAAATACCTCTATCATAGATTAGCCAGTTTATTCTTGCGGACTGGTAAAAAAATCAGAATGAAAGCATATAAGAAATAAGTTTTTTTGAATTGGAATGAAATAACTCTTTTGGCGTTTTATTATGAAAGGCAATAAATAGGGCATATATTAATGATTGTAAAAGTAGAAGGTTGAGAACTCCTTTATCAATTAAGAGACGCATGAGACACGTGACTAAGTTAGTAATCTTCTCTGTGAACTTTACAATTTATGAATACAAAGGGCCTCCCAATATATATTTAATTTCGAATATCTTACCTGAAAAATCTCATCACTTAATCATCTCAACCTGTTCCGCATGACTGAGCAGGAGGCATGAGGCTTCGCGCCAAAGCTCTCGATTGGTTCCATGGAATGCGAACGGCGACCGTCAGACATTCCTGACTAATTGTAAACCTTTAAACTCGCCACGTGAGAATGTAACTTGCAAGTCATGATATGATTGGGCTGAATAATTCACACTTTTATCGTATCAGTAAACAGTAAACTTTTTGTTAGGTACTATTGGTGTTAAGAATAGGTGAAAAGTGTACAGAAAATAAAAATAAAAAACTGCTGGTTATAAAAGCTCACGCTTTATAAACTATGTCACACAATCCAGCAAACTCAATAGAAATATAAATAAATTAAATAGAAGCACACTGTATCGACATAATCACGAAACTAAAAAAAAGGAAAACCATAAAGTAACAAAAATATACAAAAGTCTATTAAAAGGTTAGCGAGCTCCGTAACAATTGGAACTACTTGTTTTAATGCGTCTACTTTTTTACAAGACACAATAGTGTCACATATAGACACATACTTAAATATAAAGTATGTCTATTTAACGAGATTATAAGGTGTGATTATAAGGTGATTATTATAAGTGATTTCTTGTTGCTTCGTTTGCAACGGTTTCAAAGACAAACTTATGACCCTAATATTTACCTCGTCCTTGTCAACAATTTTCGTAATCAAACTATCCTGTGCCAGTTTTCATGATATCTTGTATTTTTTTATGAATTACTCCTATTAAATTTTTGAATACATTCTCAAACTCCAAATGTGATTAACTAGACAACCTTTGATACTAGTAGACGTAGATTTTCCCATCTCGCGTTACCTCGAGCAAAAAAATAATATCTATAAATAGATCGACGCTACCTGGCCATTCTTCAGGCGGACTTAATTCGGTCCGACAAATTCTTGAAGGCGTTAAGGCGCGCAATAAAAAACACGTTTGCGAGCCTCCCCCGGGAGCGAATCTGTCCGACCGATAGCAATAGCCCCTCAATACTCCTATCATAATCAATTTACCCGCCGCACGTGTAGCCCTCTCAAAGAACCTGTGCTACAGCCTAAAAATATGAGCCAGATCACGAAATTCAGTAACTAACTTCAAAAACCGGCCAAGTGCAAATTGGACTCGCACACTAAGGGTTCCGTGCCAATTTTAACTGAATTATAGATCGTCATACTTCCACTTAGTCAAAATATGACAATATTAATTGACGGCAAATATATCTTTATTTTTCACAGTATTTGAATGAATAACAAAGTTATGTTGGCAGTCATTGAAAATGTGTACTAACCAAATTGGATTTTCTTTAAAACGTATAACTGCAGATCTATACGCGACGCATATTATGTAGTAGTATTGTTACTACTTACACCCTCGACGTTTCAACGGTGTTGCAACCGCCGTGGTCACAAGGAGACTCAATTGAAGAAGGTGGAATTTTCTTTGCAAGTATTTGATGAGATTTTTCCATTTTTTTTCAGGCATTTTACCACTTTGGAAGCATTAGACTTTTAGAGAAATATATTTTTTGAAACCTCGATGTCATTTTAATCCCTCAAGCGTATGAGAACGAGACAATAGATATTCTATTGTTATGCGGTGTCATGCGACCGCTCGGGTGTTGAGGTATTAAAATACATATATATCCATAGACACCCTACACGCATAGGTTTTTTAGGTTTTAGTTTCATGTATGGGAGCCCCCCTTGAATTTATCTTTTTTTTATGAATATCGTAAAGCGGTTAACAACATCTACAAATACCAACAAAGTTTCAACTGTGTAATACTAAATAGTTTTAGAATAAAATGGCTGTGACATACTGATGGACAGACTGACAGACAGACAGACGGACAGACAGACAAACAGACTTGACGAAACTATAAGTTTTTTTTTTTGTTCAATTTGGCTACGGAACCCTTAAAAGAATCTTCTCGCTATGACTTTTCGTTTACGAGAAATCCTTAGACCTACATACAACGTGCAAATACACAAACAAACATACACTTTGCACACGTATTAGGAAGCCTTAATAGATCAACATACTAAATGTTTATCCACTTCTGACAACATCACATACATACATATCGAATTGATCAGGTACCTCCTTTTTTGTTAAAGTCAGTAAAAACAGCCAGCATTCTTACCATGTTCAATTTCTGCAAAACTTAAGCAGGATTATCCAACAGATGTATTGCAAACTTATTTGTCGTATCTCCTTGAACTACGCCGGTAATATCCGCACGGGCAGTGCCCACGGTGCGGCAGTAAATCCCGCAGGTGCACTGTAAATCAACGGAACAATATCGCCCTCGATGAAGACGCCTCTCGAGCCTTACCCACCTCATACACGCCTCACACGACTTAAGGTTTTAGCACATCTATCCACCCGGCACGAGAACGACACCGTATTAACTCAAGGCGTTTATTATTCTTTGTCCGAAACTCCATACTGAAAAGGATAACTCCTGAAAAGGTAGATCCAAGTGAAACCTGTATTAGATATAAGACCTTTGTATAGCCTTCTTTCTTAAGGCAATAAATATCATTTCAAATAATTTTATTTCATTTTATTAATTCAACGCACATCTATCAACTTAGTAACGTTAGCACCTCGACTCGAGAACAACTCAATGGCCGTAGTGCGAGGCGTAGCGAGACCTAGACCCTTTACACACTGCGGATATTTTAATTTTTTGTACTGAATTTTGGCGAGTGCATCGATACTAACGTGTGTTAGCATTGATGCACTCGCGCTTCTGTATCGATGCTAAAGCGCGACTGCATCGATGCTAAATTAAATCTGATCATTGCATTAGTCGCGATGCTGAAGCGCCTTTCCAAAACATGCGACTGCATCGATGCCTAGAGTCGCAGTGTGTTAGGGGTCTTATACACACTAGAATAATCCCATATGTATTCACGTTCCCATATATATTACACTAGAATGATCCCATATGTATTCACGTTTACTCGCTCGATGTGTTTGATCGAGTAAGTCTCGCTCCGACTCGCACATCGGTCACCGGTCCCACTGTCAACCAGCGCCGCATGCAACGCAACGTGCTTAAGGCGAGTCGCTCGATGGTTGTCAACTTTCCGCGCACCCTGTCTAACGGGCTATCATTCAAGAGAAGAACTGTCATATCTTGTAGCAAACACGATCCTAGCCGAGGCGTTTGCTATCCGGTGCCGATCCCATGTCGAGGCATTGCTGTTCCCTATACGTAACGTGCTTCCGAACGTAGACGGTAGACGCCTGGATGGTGCTGTTCCCGTGCCAGGTGGTTAGATTTGCTTCAACCTTTAACTACCTTATAATCGGCTCACGCGACTTAGTAGAAACTCAAGACTCGTAGCCTCACGTGCTCACGCGCTCATGTGGAGACGCAACACTAAACACCACAAATTGATTACTTGATAACGTCCACCATCAGTATCAGAGCCGAATTAAAATATATACTGTGTACATAAAGATGAAATAAGAAACCAAAAATTTGAGCACGGCGGTTGGACCTGCAACCTTTTGGCTGACCGGGCCAAACGCCGAAAATGAAAATTGATGACGCTTCGCTATCTAATGGTTTTTTATAGCGAACCATTAGATAGCGAAGCGACATCAATTTTCAAGTTGCATTTATTCTGTAAAGAATAACTGCTTGGGCCCTCTGTTTCATAAACAGACGGCTAGATGGCGCTAAGCGTCACGCAATGACGTATCCATAAGAGACCACAAATTTCTATATTAGTAGCTCAATTGGAAGAGCGTTGGGCCCGGTCAGCAAAGAGGTTGCTGGTTCAAGACCCGCCAGTGAGCAAATTTTTGGTTTCTTATTTCATCTTTATGAATATAAAATATGACACTGTGAGTGTTAAAACATTCTAAACCATTATATACCGTATATTTATGACTAATATTTATGAATTTTATATACTTTTTAAACGACTTTAAAAAGGAGGAGTTTATCAATTTGACGGTATATTATTATTTTCTATAAGGTATATGTTACGAGATATTATCTTGGTCATTCGTGAACCGAATTACAAAAAAAAACGTGTATTGAGAGGTAATAAGACTTCAATTCGATGCGTTATTAATGTATAAATGACTAAGTAAAAGAAAAAATAGTTTGACAGTACAATATTAATCTTTCAAATAGCTAGCGTAGTTAATGGAGCATAACATATTGATTGACACACCTTAACTAACTTCGGAAATGTAACATGCCACCTTTTGATACTAAAAAAATCATGATTTTCAGGTATTACTCATATCTCAAAATCCAATAGATTTATTTTATCCCACTTATTACTTATTACCGAGGTAGACCTGTAGCGGGTTGGAATAAATATGTCCGGGGCGCTCATCGTGAAGCTAGGCAAAAGTTTTTGACCTGGGTATGGCAGGGCCGACCCAAAACTGGCAGTATCTATAACGAAATGCGCGAGTCTAGGAGGGTATTTAAAACAAAATTAAAATACTGTCAAAACAATCAGGAATTAATTAAAATGAATATATTGGCCACTAAACATAAAAATAAAGATTTTCGGGGATTTTGGAAATATACAAAAAGGTTAAGTGCTAAGCCTGGCGTCCCGATGAGCGTTAATGGAGTGACCGACCCTGGTGACATAGCAAATATGTTTAAAAGGTGTTTCCAGGTGGAATCGCCATATAGGGGTGATGTGATTGGAGATGCTGAGGTCAGCGTGGTGGGGATGCCCGATCGATTCACAGCTAAGCAAGTTGCACTGATGATAAAAGGAATGACTCGAGGCAAGTCTCCCGGTCACGATGGCCTCAGTATCGAACATTTCCAGTACGCTTGTTCTTAACTCTTTGTATCCGGCATTGCTACCTGCCTAACGACCTGATGAGAACGGTGGTAGTTCCAATAATTAAAAATAAAACAGGAGACAGCTCGGATAAAAATAATTACCGCCCAATTTCACTCGCTTCTATAACATCAAAGGTATTTGACGGCCTGCTTGAGAAACAGTTACAAAAACATCTATCTCTTCATGACGCCTAGTTTGGCTTCAGACCTGCACTTTCAACTGAAAGCGCCATAATGTCTCTCAAACAGACCGTCAGGTACTATACTGATAGGCATACCCCTGTCTACGCAGCCTTTCTGGACCTCTCTAGGGCATTTGATCTGGTCAGATACGACATTATTTGGCACAAACTAAAAAACACTGGTGTGCCGAGTGAGCTTATCAATATCTTCAGATACTGGTATTGTCACCAAAAAAATCGGGTCAGGTGGCTTGGAGAGCTCTCTGATGAGTACGGATTGGAGTGCGGGGTGAGGCAGGGGGGCCTAACGTCTCCTTCGCTCTTCAACTTGTATGTAAACCAGCTGATTCGGGAGCTGAGCGAGACAGGTGTCGGCTGTTCTATTGATGGTCACTTTATCAATAGTATAAGTTACGCACACGATATGGTCTTGCTCAGACCTTCAATCGCTGGGCTCAGAAGGTTGGTTGGAGTATGCGAGAAGTACGCGACTGCACACGGCCTCCTGTATAATGTAAAAAAAAGCGAGCTTTTGATTTTCCAGGCTAAGGGTCGCAAGTTGGAAAATGTGGCACCGGTACTGTTAAATGGTGTTGCTCTCAATCGGGTGAATGAATTTAAATACCTCGGTCACATTGTCACTGACGACTTGAGAGATGACCGTGACATAGACAGGGAGAGGAGGGCGATGGCGGTCCGCTGCAATATGTTGGCCCGCAGGTTCGCGCGATGCAGTGTAGAGGTAAAGGTCACTCTATTTAAGGCCTTCTGCCAGACACTGTACACGTGCAGCCTTTGGGTCAACTATACCCAGCGGGCCCTCAACGCACTCAAAGTTCAGTACAACGACGCCTTCAGGGTGGTGTTGGGGCTGCCGAGGTACTGTAGCGCGTCCACCATGTTCGCGCACGCGCACACCGATTCATTCCACACGGTTCTTCGGCGCCGCATCGCCTCTCTCCAGCGGCGGGTGCGCGGCAGCGACAACACCATCCTGAGGGTGCTCGGCAACAAGCCAGACTGCCCGCTGCGGCGGCACTGGGTTAAAGCGCATGTGCTGGTGCCCGGTGCGCCCGCCGGGAGTCGTTTTATGAATTAGATTACTATTTTTATTTATTATTTTATTTTGTTTTTATTTATCTTGTAAAATAATTTGAATTAATAATGTGAATTTCATTTGATTTTCTTTTTAGCCTAAAAGTAATTTTTTATTTAGTTGTTCAATTCTTCTATAATTAAAAAAAACTGTATGGACGATGTGTCTGCAATAAAATTATTTTATTTTATTTTATTTTATTTTTATTTATTTATTACGAGCAAAAATTAAGATCCGATATCAATATGATTTTTTGATAAAGCGTTAAACTTGCATTAAATTCCAACAAAAAAATGAGAAAAAAATATATATTGACGTCGGAAAAGCGGGAAATGAGTGTTCCTTTTAAGGCCCACTAGTATAAATATTTACGCTAATATCAGGTCATACTTGTGTGCAGTCTTGAAAATACATTTAGTGGCAATTAATTGAATTAATATACAGTGAAACACAAGTAAATTTAAATAGTATTTTAATCATTTTATAAGTTAAAATAATTATATATTTGAATTCTTCTCTTTCCTTGGTATGATACTGTTCAAAACAAAACTTGATGATGCAAGCTTACTTCACATTTGACAAGTAAATTTAACTTTTTTGTGATACACAGCACACCTGAGTCGGTCTATCCTGTACCTGATGATATGGCCGTTGTTATCATAGCGCAATTTCTCATGATAGCTCTTCGAAACTCTACAACCATTTTGAGTACCTTCTTTCTTGGACGTTTCTAATAAGCTAGTGGCAACGTGGTACTTCTTCCGAAATTTTAAATGATGTTCATCTCCTCCATTATTATTATAAAGTAGCCACGCATTATTTACTACCATATCAATACAGTGACATATAAGAGAAAAAAAACATTTTCCCATGGATTGATGACCGATATTTACCGACGTTCTGGTCAGACGTATGAACTCCACCCATATTTTTATCGTATGCTACATATAGCAGGTTGATCAACTATAGTTTTTTTTTTTTTGCTGCAGTGAAAACCTTTTTATCTTGTTAGTGGCCATAATTTTCACTGAGTTTGATGCTTCTGTTACAACACTGTTATCATGCCATTTACTAACCACTATTTCTTCTGCTCTACTGGATTGAAAGAGTAAGTCCCACGCTCCGACTTTAGCCATTCTTTGATTGATGACTAAGGGCACTTAGACAATCTATTTTCCCTGATTGTACCAGTTGGGCTTCTCTTGCCTACATCATGAATCAATGGTATAGATGTAAAAAATGACGAAAAATATATATAATGGAGCCTATGATACAATTTTTGAAGAATGTCGGCATATTGCCAGATACACTAGTTCCTAGGATCATATTTTTGTGTTCAAGAGGAATTTCAGTAGATTACCTTTGGTGTGGCTCAAACTACAATGTAGCCGAGTACTTCCAACTTCCAACCCAAAACTTACGTTTCGATTGTCTGCAAATCAGCCTGTGGATTAGCAGACATACTGAGTCGTAATATCAATCACTACCTACTGTAAAAATCATGAAATCGTAAAATGAGTAATGAATATTTGTTACTCAAAATACGAAATATAAATGGGTTATGTTCATACTTTCTGTAATGCAAATTATCAAATATCATTTACTGATACATACTGATACATACCTGTGCTCACACATGTCGAATATACAAAAACTTTTACAGTTCAATATAATAACACATAATTAAACGAAATAACAAACGAAGTTTATAACTGCTAACTACAATCAATATACAACACACTAGACTCATTAAAGTAAAAAAGGTACCCACTTAATGAATAAAAAAATTGCACTCCGGGAGTGCCGGCAGAAGTGAAAACTTGAATATCAACGTTGTGCATTTTTGATTTTTTGGAATAGTTAGGGAATAAATTTGAATGAATTGCTCTTATTATCAATATAAAAGTACTATCATTTTTGTGATAGAATACAATAATATTATTATTATTATTATTATTATTATTATTATTATTATTATTGTTGTATTATTACAATAATAATTGTAGTGTATGTGTGAAAGAGATAGAAGTATTCTGTCGTCTCCTACGCACACTGGTTACCCGACGAGGCCGGGGCGGGGTGGTGGAGGGGATACTCTGCTCGCCACCACGGTGAAGGACGGACGTGAGAGAACAGTGTAACGTAAGGAGCCGATACCCGGGACGCCGGGATACTACATTTTGGCAACGAGGATGTAAGTACCTACTGTGAATCAGTATTATTATTATAAAAAAAAGGATGAAAATAATATGTATTTGATATACAATTCAAAATGAATTTAGTATAATGATTGAAGTAACATAGGGCATAACACATTTGCTAACAACTTAGTAGTATTCATTATGCAACGTTTAGGGCTAATACAAAACACTTTGTACAAGGCATTTTTGTTGTTAACACGATTTTAAGTTAGCCTATTCCAGGCGCAACGAGTAGGGTAGGTAGGTATATTTTCTTGATATTTAACAGTAGGCGAATTCATTTGTGATAACGAAGAATAAAGGTTATTAGTTATTTGTGTACCTACGACGTGTATGTGTATGTTTGAAACGATGGCGTATAAAAAAGAGGTTATATTGCATTTGACGCGTTGTTCAAACGAATAGTAAAGTTTTGTTTGGTGTTCGAAGGTACAATTTCATATTATAATTTTATTGTAACGAATGAGAAAGTATTAGTATGTATAATTTTACTATGATTAAGGTTTGCAAATGATTTCCTATGAAATGAATCATACCTTCGCGTATTCAATAACGATAAATTTTGGTGAACTTCGTCAGTTCTACTTTATATTATATTAGAGTTTTATTTTAATTTGATATCAAAGTGTTGACATAGGTATATAATACTAGCGGTCCCCCGCGACTTCGTCCGCGCGTTTTGAGTTTACTCCCTCCCCTCCCGTCGCAGCGTGATGTTTTATATCCTGAAGCCTTTCTCAATAAATAAGCTATCTAACACAGAAATATTTTTTTCAAATCGTTTCAGCAGTTCCTGAGATAAGCGCGTTCAAACAAACAAACTCTTCAGCTTTATAATATATTAGCGCAAGCGCACGTTGTACTTAAGCTGCGAACATTATTTTGGTGCGGAGTTATGTTAAAACTGTGATAGCTCCTAAGATATTTATTGGAATCAAATGATATACAGGGCAACTTGGTTCTAAATGAAATGCTCGTGATGATGAATGTATTTATTTTGATAAGAATAAATACCTGCGTGTATAATACACCTCTAAAAATAATACATTATTTTTTTACAAATTTATTTACATAAAAAAGGTTGTAGTAAGTCAACCAAAAAAAAGATAGACATATGCTGTCGCGGACTTTATTATAGAACTCTTAATGCTGAACAATCTTGTCATACATGATTTTTGTGTAACTTAAGCGGTTTCCGCAGCGTATGCAGCGGAAGCTCTCAAAAGGAATATCTTACTCCCGTTTTCGCAACATTTTTCATTTCTGCTGTGGTCTTATGAGTCGTATCTTTATGTTATATAGCCTAAAGCCTTCCTCGATAAATGGACTATCCAACGTAAAAAAAAATTTTCAAATCGGGCCAGTAGTTTTTGAGATTAGTGCGTTCAAACAAACAAACAAACAAACAAACAAACAAACTCTTCAGCTTTATAATATTAGTATAGATACAGTACTACATCTTTTGGAATAAATTTTAAATAGAACCTTCCACATTATTATGCTAACACAAAAAGGGAACTTCCTTACTTAGGCATTATTATAGGCACAACAAAAGGAAGTCAAGATATTTTTTTAAACTTTCGCGTTGCATTATAACTTTAAACTTATTATTATTTGAGTCTCCTCGTGACCACGACGGTTGCAACACCGTTGAAACGTCGTGGGTGTAAGTAGTGACAATACTACTACATAATATGCGTCGCGTATAGACCCGCAGTTATAAGTTTTAAATTAAAAGGAAGTCAACATCTTAAAGATAGTTTAAGCAATAAAATATAGGTACATAATTTAAAAAGGTACATGCGTGCATAAAATAGGCTGGTGCGCGAGTAGGTACACATAATAACTAAGAAAAAGGCTTAAAAATAAAAAGATTTATTTGGTTATAGTTATGGTGTTTAATTTGATGATAATGATGATTATTTTGATAACAGTGAGGATGATGAAGTTACTTTGAAGTAGTGATGATGATGATGATATGATGACGATGATAATGTCGATGCAGATGATGACGATGCAGATGATGACGATGATGATGATGACGATAATGACGATGATGATGATGAAGATGATGATGATGATAATGACGATGATGATGATGATGACGATGATGACGATGATGATGATGACAGTGACGATGATGATGATGACTATGATGATGTCGATGACGATGATGATGATGATGGCGATTATGATGAGGATGACGGTGGTGATGATGATGACGACGGTTATGATGATGACGATAGTGGTGATGATGATGATGACAGTGAGTTTTAGGTAAAGTCGAAGATGGTGACGGTAACGATGATGGTGATAATGATGATTAGGTAGGGTTTTAGGTCGAAAACACGATAGTGAATGATAGAGATAATGAATCATTTTTGGTATGGATACGGTCAACAAATGAATGGTGTTGTTGGGTTACGAGCGAACAACGTTTGTTGATAGCTTCAGTACCTAATCATCATTCTTTCCTTGTCCACAGACGCAATGGCAAACCTCACGTTAGATAGATTTGAATGCAATGGTGAGGCTGGCTCGGTAGGACTTAGGTGGGAAAAATGGAAGCGCAGTTTAAGCATTTACCTGGAAGCCGCCAACCTAAAAACAAGCAGTCAAAAACGGGCGAGTTTATTGCATTGGGGTGGCCCAGAACTTCAGGAAATCTTTTACAATATACCGGGTGCTGATGTGACAGATGATGGTCAAATAGATGTTTTCAAAATAGCCATAGACAAATTAGATAAATATTTTGCCCCCAGCAAAGCAAAAGATTTGAAAGACACATATTCAGAGCGATAAAACAAGAAGAAAACGAGAAATTTGAGAAATTTATAGTAAGACTTCGACAGCAAGCTTCTAAATGCAAATTTGTGGATTTAGATGATCGACTTATCGACCAGGTTACTGAAAAATGCACTTCTGAAGAGTTACGGCGTAAAATTTTGAAATCAGGAGACGACATGAGTTTAAATCAAATAATTTTGGAGGCTAATGCTTTGGAAATTGTGAGCAGACAATTAGACATTTTTTGCAATAAAGGGAAGATTCAAGACGTTAACAGAATAGAACCAAAAACTAGAAATAAGCCAGTACCTAAGAAACGGGAATGCTTCCGTTGTGGGAGTTGGAACCACATCGCAGCAGATGATAAATGCCCTGCTAAAGGAAAAAAGTGTTTGAAATGTGAGAAGATAGGCCACTTCAAGGCTCAGTGTAAGAGTAAGGATTTGAAAAGAAAATATGAAGACCAATCAACAAATAAATCAGAAGTACCAACTAAAAGATGAAAACAAACTAATAAGGAAGTGAGAAATATTGAAGAACAAATAAGCACTAACAGACCAGAGGAAGAAATTCACTATGTTTTTAGTATTGGAGACGATGATATGGTGACATGTACAGTAGGAGGAATAAAAGTGGAAATGTTAATTGATTCAGGGTGCAAATATAACTTGATTACTGACAAAACATGGCAAAATTTGAAAAGTAATAGGATACAGGTTTCTGAACAAACGAAAAAATCTGATAAGACCTTTCTGGCATACGGGAGTACTACTCCACTGAAATTACAAGGATCGTTCTGCGCTACAATTCAGTTGGCTAATAAAAAGAAAGATGCGATGTTCTACGTTATTGAAGGCGGGACCCGAAATTTATTAGGCAAAATGACAGCAACTGATTTGGGGGTTCTCAAAATTGGATTAGACGTCAATCAGGTGGAAACCAACTCGGAACCATTCCCGAAGTTTAAGGGGGTATTAATACAAGTACCTATCGATGATAACGTTAAGCCAGTTTCACAGCCTTACCGCAGAGTTCCTATTCCATTAGAAGAAAAAGTCGACTCCAAAATAGAAGAGCTATTACGGAAAGACATTATTGAGAAAGTAGAGGGCCTTTCAGAATGGATCTCTCCAATAGTTCCAATTCTCAAGGAGAACGGTGATGTTCGCATTTGCGTCGATATGCGACGCACAAACACCGCTATAAAACGTGAAAATCACCCCTTGCCTACCATGGACCAACTGCTGCCGAAGATTAAGGACGCTGAAGTATTCAGTAAACTGGATATAAAGGATGCTTTTCACCAGTTAGAACTACACCCAGACTCAAGGCACATAACAACATTAATTTCCGCGAAAGGTTTATATCGCTACAAAAGATTGATGTTTGGTATATCATGTGCACCAGAAATATTTCAAAAGTCTTTGGAGAGAGTGTTGATTGAATGCAGTGGAGTGATTAATTTCATTGACGATATTTTAGTCTATGGAAAAGACCAAAAAGAACATGACTCACGGCTTTCGACGGTATTGGACACACTTAAGAGAAATGGCATCGCCTTGCGAAAGGAAAAGTGTATTTTCAGTGCTGGTAAGGTACAATTCTTAGGCCATGAGCTCTCAAAGAAAGGAGTTAAGCCTAGAAATATCTCTCATCGATTGAGGAATTCAGGGCACCTACAACTATATCGGAATTACAAAGCTTCATGGGATTGATAAATTATGCAGGAAAGTGGATCCCTAATCTGGCCACGAAGACAGAACCTCTAAAAGAGCTGCTTCGTTTGAAGTATGGTAGGAATTCTGACATAAGCCAGTTATGGAAGGAAAGGCAGCAGACAGCTTTTAACTCTTTAAAGGCTGATCTCGCTGATGTGTCGCATTTAGGGTATTACGATGTGAAGGACAAGACTATAGTCTTTGCAGATGCAAGTCCTGTAGCTTTAGGTGCAGTTTTAGTGCAGCTAAACGCTCAAGGAGCTCGTGTGATTGCATTCGGCAATAAAACACTAACGGCGTGTGAACGTCGTTATTGCCAAACAGAGAAAGAGGCATTGGCTTTGGTCTGGGCGGTGGAACACTTTCATATGTTTCTTTACGGGAAAGAATTTGATCTAATCACCGACCACAAGCCCTTCCCAACTAGCACACAAGCAGCTTTCACCGCCATTATAGAGCTTCTTAGCGATACAATGGCCGTTGAAAAGCTTAAACCAACTCCTCAGCCTGTATAGCAACGTATTCTAATGCCACTATACAGGTAGGCGATACAGTGGCCATACAATCGTAATCATTTACACTAAAGCAGTTATAATGGTATCTTGTTCCGTCATTCTACAGGTGATGGAGGTATAGTAGCGTTGTGAACACTCCTTAACCACTAGTAGAGCTATAAATGATTTTTTGGAAGGTATGAGTGTTTGAAAGGCGCTATAGGATGCTACTTAATCACTTTGAGTGGAAGAGGGAGTCTCTATAGATTCTTAAGGTCTATTATAGTGTTTATCACCACTCTTGGAGCGTCATTACCTACAGTAGAGTTAAAGTTACTCTGTAGTAGCGCTAAAGGCGCTATATTTGAGGAAATGAACTCTTTCGTAGCGCTAAGCGCGTTATAGTAGTGGTTTTAATTACTTGAGACGATGAGTAATACGTTTATAGCGTTGCTGTAGCGCTTTAAGTGGGACAGGAGCGGTTTCAAATGCTTTGAAAAACGTAAACGTTGTCGTCCATTTTGAGTTATACCTAATCATATGACAACTATTTTCAACAATAACAATAACAACGCCCACATTCATATCGAGTTATTACAACTACTTTATGGTTTAGTTTCGATATTATTTATTCATAAATGACTTAAACATCTATTGGGAAGTCTTAATAAGTGGTTTTAATAAAATAAACAAACTATGTCACCAATATTTTAAAAGTATTATAACACTAAAAATGTATTATCTTGTGGGCGCGTTAAAATCTAAGCGAAAATACATGTATATATTCACAGTAAACTGATACTCGCAATAAATATGGCACAGTAATAATATATTCAAACTTACCTTTTGAGTTTATGTATTTGGAAAACTTCTGACAGACAACACCTTGTTTCCATTGCACAGATTTAAAATCACAACTATTATTTTTCCATATGTATTTAGTTTTTAGTCACACAATCGCGATCAAATACGACAAGAGCTGCAGAATAGCGCTACAAAACATAATTTTACTCTTCCAGCGTTCGATACACCTTTTTAAGCGTCATTGTATATCCATTAGCGTACACAACCACTCTTGTAGCGTCATTATACGGCGGTTCTAACTCTTATTTCACTACTATAGCGCGATTGTAGAGCTTATACCGTTATAAAAAGTGCCTATTTTGGGGTTAGAGTAGCGCTATAGCAGTTTATACGGCTGCTGTAGCGCTTATCTATAAAGCTTATGCCGTAATCGACAACCTCTTAACGGCCACTGTAGAGCTCCTTATAGCGCTTGTGTGCTAGTTGGGTTAGAAGTTATCTTTGGACCAAAGTCAAAACCATGTGCAAGGATTGAGAGATGGGTTCTGCGAATGCAGTCCTACAAATATAAAGTCGTATACCAGCCTGGTAAGAACAATATTGCAGATCCATTCTCTCGCCTCTGCAAACTCACCCTTGGACTTGACGCGAATAATAAGGATTATGTACAGGATATTATTGAACTGACAAGACCAAATGCCGTTTCGTTAACAGAAATAGAAGAACAATCAAAACAAGACACAGAAATACAAAAAGTAAAAGAAGGACTCTATGACAAAAAATGGGATCAATCCGTAAAAACATATAAGCTTTTTGAAAACGAGTTATGTTTTTACGGAGACATTTTACTAAGAAGCACAAAAATAGTGATCCCAAAAGCCTTACGGACTCAAGTCTTGGCAGCAGCACACGAGGGTCATCCAGGGATTGTAGAAATGAAATTAAGGTTGCGATCCAAAGTTTGGTGGCCTAGGTATGGCCGGGATGCAGAAAATACAGTGAAAGCATACCGAGGATGTACGCTGGTATCAATGCCCAACCCACCACATCCACTGAAAAGACGAGAACTACCATCGCAACCTTGGATTGACATTGCTATTGATCTTCTGGGACCTCTTCCAAGTGGAGATTATTTGCTGGTAGCTGTAGATTATTATTCACGATACAAGGATATTAAAATCTGCAGGGATATAAGCAGTAAAGAGATGATCCGGTTATTGAGAGAAATCTTCAGTCGAGTAGGATACCCTGTTTCTATTACTGCTGACAACGGTAAACAGTTTGTCAGTAGTGAATTCAGAGCGTTTTGTCAAGAGCATGACATTAAATTATATAACTCGATCCCGTACTGGCCTCAACAAAATGGAGAAGTAGAGCGTCAGAACAGAGACATCCTGAAAAGACTGAAGATATGTCAAGTTTAAAAAAAATACAGCTGGAAGGAGGCTCTTCTCGATTACATGTCAATGTATAAGAGTACTACACATACGGTTACTGGCAAGTCTCCAGTGGAGCTATTTTTCCAAAGGAAGTTTAGGGATAAAATTTCTATGCTAACGGAGTCTGTAGATCATAAAATAGAGGACATGGACATAAGAGACAGAGATATGGAACAAAAAGATAAAGGAAGAGAATACGCGGACAGAAAAAGAAAAGCCCAGGAGTCATGCTTGGAACCAGGAGATAAAGTTTATATTAATAATCTTAACAAAGCTAATAAACTTAGTGCCAATTTCGATTCAGCAACTCACACGGTTAAATCAAGAACGGGAGGAGACGTCGAAGTACAGAATGATGAGACTGGTCAGAATTTAAGAAGAAATGTTATTCACTTGAAGAGAGTTGAAGGAGAATGGCAAATCAATAACGGAAAGGAACAGGAGGATGATATTGAAGAATTATAAACTATGATATGATAATACAATATAGGAGAATCTTCTTAGAGATGTTGATTGTTCATTATGATTAAATCGAGATTTGATTAAGTAAATTGTTTTATTTAAATTAAAACAAGGTAGGGATGTAGTGTATGTGTGAAAGAGATAGAAGTATTCTGTCGTCTCCTACGCACACTGGTTACCCGACGAGGCCGGGGCGGGGTGGTGGAGGGGATACTCTGCTCGCCACCACGGTGAAGGACGGACGTGAGAGAACAGTGTAACGTAAGGAGCCGATACCCGGGACGCCGGGATACTACAATAATAATAATAATAATATAATATTTTTATAGAATACAATATTTATTTATTGCGCTATCGTACACAAACATTACAATTTATATTATATTAAATTACATTAAAAAGTTTATCTCTCAGAAAAATCAACTTACATCCATGATTTCGCCAACCGTCTTACGGTTTTGCGATCAGCCCACGTGTCCTGACGCGAGTTTCACATTTTTCCCCCATCCCACAAAAGTGCTCAACGCCGCTAAAGAAGTTTTCATTTCAAAAATTTTCTTCACTGTGGTCCGTTAAAGGAACGACAAGTGGGTTAATGAAAAGATAATCATCTCGCTATGACTTCTCGTTTTCTAAAAATCCGTGGACAAACGTACAAACACAAGTATACAAACAAACATACACTAACGACATATTGCACACGTGTTTGGAAGCCTTAATAATCATCAAATTCTAACGATATCACATACATACACAATGAATTGATTACCTTCTTTTTTTAAGTCGGTAGAAACACGATCCTGTGCGCACTCTTACAAAAAATTTCAGTGGGTTTGTGGAGATACTTTAAAAGATTTGTTACTACATTTCACGCAAAAAGTCAATGTACAAGCACAAACACCCGAGCGAATGCTATGATAATAATATCAAGACATTACAAACTCCGCGCAAGTACTAATAAGAATAAAAAATAACCTCACGGCTCGACAAAAGAATTTCCTTATTATTGCAGTCGGCGGAACAAATGTTGTCTGTGCTTAACGTTGTTTCAATTTCTTGAGTCGAGCTGGTCTAGGGGTTCTACTCCGTAACCTAGCCAAAGGCACACTCTTTTTAGCTAATTTCAACTATCGTGGTCCGGATACTCGTCAATTCTGAGGATTCAATTGCACATTCTCGGGCTAAATTTACCTTCTGAGAATATATTATTGGTAATATTTCTATCAATTGCTTCGAAGTTAACAGATACAAATATTCGTAAATGTGGCGATGTTTAAACGCTTTAGTAATTATACGAGTACTATTGATTTACGCAAATGTTTTGGGCTATACATCTTACTGTGCTGGTATGTAGATTATAGGAATAAATTATTTCTGCTAAGAAATATTGTGCGTGCACGTTTGTTATTCATAATAGGACAATAATTATAATTTGCTTTTTATTTCTGCTCGCCATGAGTAATTGAAATAGCTGCAGTCTGAATAGTGGATGTTGAATTACAAAGTAGGGTTCCAGATTAACGGCAGCGAGCTGAATCACAGTTGTCACAACGCTCCGCAGCGGGGCGCTGCATGACGACTTGTAATCGAATGTTAGGGCTGCGTTTTTGAAAAATATAGATTATTATTATAACTTATTTATTCAAATTTTATTTTATTTTTCTATTTATCTAAAAGGGTTTGCTCTTGACTATAGCCTAGACCTTATAAGGCTTAGACAAAGACGACGATGAAACGAGCTCACTCAGAAGAGCCTATTGATTCTGCCTTTGGAAGTCCTATATGAAGGCGCATCTGAACTTCATGAGGAATAATCAAGATGGTATCAAGGCGTGATGTATGGGCGATGAATTGAGGTCCGAAGTCGGAAGCTTTCTTTAACATCAACTATCAAACCCTTTATCCCGTATGACACAAATCTCATCTTAGATCGGTTTAGTAACACAAATTAACTTTTTTGAAACAATTGACACACTAAAAATAAAGTAGATGAATAAGATTAAAAGCACTTCCTCGAATACGTGGTGCACGGGGCCGCGCACATTCAAAAGTCCTTTTCTGACATGGCCGCCCGGCAACCGTCGCCACAACGCTCCGCTAGAGTCACTTCACTGTCACCCTTTAATCCAACCATCGATATTCATAGACTCGCCTATATGTTTTTTTTTTAAATCAGCTCTAAAAAATCTAACTAACTAAAAAAGGCATAAGAATTTGCAAATTGGCTTATGATGAGTTAAAATCTTAAATAACCTTCTTTTTTGAAATCAATTAACCCTAGAAATATAACAGGCAAAAGGAACTTTACTTTTGTTAAAATAATATGACATTTTTGATTTGACAAGTATAATCTACATTCTTTTAAAGACAATTTACACGTGGGTCAGAAAAATGTCTTGTATTTTACGAGTCATGCAAACTAACACTGACGTGACGTACGTTTAAAAATATATATTGTTTTTTCAAAAGCGGTAGCCTTGCAGTTTACCGCAGTGGCTAATACTGTTAGACCGGGCAGCACTAATAATGCCCACTTTTTCGCTTTTCTATGGAAGTTGCCGCCTTGCCTGCTTTTATCCGTGTTTACACAAAACGAATTACCGTCTTAAACGACAACTTTTAGTCTGTCTAGACAAATTCATCACTTTCAAGTCGACATTGCCAATGTCAAAACGTGTATTGCGTGAGATACATTTTTATTAGTCCCCAGAGTGTAATTTATCATCTCTATCGCCTTACGGCTATTATGTAACTTATAAACGATCGCAATTATGGTAGAATATTATTATAAGATGAAATAAAAAAAACAAAAATTGCGTACGGGCGGGATTAAAACCAGCAACCTCTGGCAAACTGGGCCAACGCTCTTTCTAATCGAGCTACCGAGCCTTTAATTTGATGGTCAAACTACTAGGGGCCAATTCTCGTGCGATTCGTATACGTAAAATCACCGATCGAAATTTCTTTGTTGAAGAAAAAATAGTTTTTGATTTCCCAGAGTCACGAGTTCTACATATTAAGATTTTGTTCGTGCGCTAGTTTTTTAACGTGTAGATATTTTACTTGATTTTTAGGTAAAACGGTTAAACTCGCAATCGAATTACCAAACGAAAAAGTTCGAGTGCCGCGTGATCGGCCTCCCTGGTCTCTTATGAATCATTACGCGTGACGTCAGCGCCGTCTACGAGACTGTATTGCAACAGTGGGCCAAAAAGTTATTCATTACAAAATAAATTCAATTTGGTAATTGATAACGCTTTCGCTTATTAATGATTTTTAGAATGTTTCGACACTCACAGTGTTATTTTGTATTCTTATAAAATGAAACTAGAAACTGAATGAATATTATAGAATAGTCTACAAGAAAGCACTTGCGACTATTTAAAAGCTGATAGCTAATACCAATTGTCGGTGCCAGTAAGAGCTTTACACAAAGGCTCAGGGCTTTCAAAATATAGCCACAATCAAAAATCGTTAATAACATGATGTTATTAACGATTGCAAAGCAAGAGGATTCCATTTACGTAATAAACCTATCGAGGTTCTCTTACATCGATAACGATCATATATGCCCGGGATACTCGTACCAATAAAAAATGTAACAAAACCATATTACGTCAAATCTCCCATCATACTTTATGTCCCGTTCCTTGTTTTACGGTTGTTTTTCTAACCGATATTGTGTTTATAGAAATTCGGGAGGCAATTTCATTTTTACGAGGACGATTGAATCAAATTTTTAGTGCACATAAAGAACCTAAGCACAGATATATGACCGACATAAAGACGTTACGTTGAGTTTCATAAAATTATGTGCACTGAGACTACACTATGTATGAAGGACGCTGAAAATAGCCTGTTGATATTTATTTACGCTTTAGGGCTGGTAAAATTGTCATAAAGCGCTTATAAATAAATGACGGTACCTACTCGCTTAGAAAGGAGGTATAGCAGGGAAATACTACGTTTAATAGAAAGCTTGTCATTAATTATTAATTGTGTTGATATCATTAAGTTTTAACTAACGGAATTTAATGTTAAAATATTATTCATCAAACATGCATGCATCTTAAAACAAAATATTCAATACTTACTTACTTAAATATTTTAACCATAGAATCAAAGTAATTATATCACGTAATATCGTGTTGCTCATAATGAATTAATTTCTACCAAAACCCAGTTTTCAAAAACACGTAAAAAGAAAGAAAAGATTCCTCGTTGTAGTTCAATAATTAAACCTCTAAGCTTTCTAATCCCCTAAGTTCCCTCGTCAAATAGGTACTTGATAAGACTGGACGCGAGGTCAAATATGTCGGCACCTGCCTGACGACTCGGGAATACGACGCGTCATTATTGAAAACATATTGAATTTAGCTGGTTAACCTGACATTGTACATGTTAACACAATACCGAACGTTAATTAATATGAAGCCTACAAATATATTAGGAGAGTGTTGTGTTGTTGATATTATAAGAGTTAAAGTAAATTATTATGTTCATAATCCAAATTTTAATCTGATGGATTTACTGATCACGAATCGCGAAGATAATTTAGAGGTAGAGCTGAGACCTAGTTTGTATTCATCGCTATTTTGAAATGACATGTGTTTGCACATGTTTAATTGACCATCTTGCTATACAGAGTGTTGTTTTGGTCAGTGGCATGCAACTCAGGGATGATAATACGAGTTACCTATGCTTATTCTAAAAAAAAAAAAAATGCAAGTTACGTAAAAGAAAACCACTTCACAACATTCTTAAAAAAAAAACAAATGGGGAAACCTGCACCCTCGCGCCGCGCTCGCGTACTCGTATATCTATGAAATACTGCGCCGTAAGCTACGATGAAATGACCTGGGCCCCTATTTTTGAATCACTCGAGTCAAGATAGCGTATGATATTCATTGATTCATGTCCGGTTTTCCAATAAAAAAATAGTATAATACCACATGGGATTGATTTAAAAAAAGATCACTGAATTTTGTAAGTACTAACGGCTATATTTTTGTTATTTAGATTGTATTTTAATTAGTTTTTGAACAAATATAATACGCTATATTCAAGTGAGTGATTTAAAAATAGGTTCCCAGGTGTTGGATGCTTTGACTCGCTTACTAATCGCAATAAGAAATTGATTTTGAAGGTTTCTTTTCCGTTAAAAATATTTTATATTTCATATTTTTTTCGCGTCAGTGTCGCTTGTACCAGCACCCCTGAGTTATTTGTCGTTGAACCTTGTAAAAGTTTCATTTATGTTTAGGTCTTTTATTTTTAATACCTATGTATTTTAAACCGAACTCAATGGACAGTGCCCAGTAGCAAAATTATTCGTATCTTTTGAAATAAGTGGGTTGGATTCTCTCAGACAACTATTTTTCAGTTCAGTAAGTAATAACCAAATAAAATCTAAGTGAAGGATTTCAAGTAAATTGAAACTGTGCTCATCGAGCCTCGAGCACGCGACCTGGTTAAAAGTTTTGGCTGCACCGAAAAAAGGCAGTGGATCCAATATAAATGCGAATGTCGAAAAATTGCGGGAAATATTAATGTACAAGAGACCTCCGCAGCCACCTCCCTACGTCAAGTTAAAAATTGGATCTGGTAATGTTTCTTACAAAATTATTCATATAGGTTCACAAAATACATAATTAAAAACTTACCGTATTATTATATGCATCGTCACTTACTATCTTTTCTTTATCTCGATGTTAAACTAAAGAGCTGGCAAATAAATTTTGTTTGATTTTTGATTTAGGTACGTGGTAGACCTAGAAAACGATGGCATGGCGAGCCGGACTTATTTAACAGGGACTGGAAGGCAGTTTCCAAAAGTTGTGGGGAGTGGAAAAGGGGTAGGGAGGCCTTTTCTCTGCATTAATAAAAATAATAATTTAAAAGATACTACTAGCCGACGACGAATACGAACTCTTCGACAACAACTGTTTTATCAAAAACCTCTGAGAAAATATGTCGCCTTAGTACCAGCTTTTAAAAGTAAATCCAGCTTAAACAAAGTTTCCGTCATCTGAAGGTTGAACCCAGGCCCAAAGTCTCCGCTCACCGGGAATATTTTGTTTTATTATGATTGATTGACGGCTCACCCCCGGTTATAATTCTAATGGGCTTTTTGTCTCAACCCCGGGCTTAACTGCTACCGGTAAAAAAGAAATTGCTATTTTTACAATCGATTTCGAAGTTATTTTGAAGGTTGATTGGCAGAATTCATCTGGAGCCCTGTTTGCCACGTTTAGCCTGTGATTATATTCTAATAATCAACTACGAGTAATTTAACAAAAAAATAAGGGTTGATCGTAGAAGGGTGAAAATTAAGGATTGTATGTATTTTTGCTCGAAGACCTCGACCGAGTATCCCAACAAGTGGGTCTTAAAATGAACATGGAGAAGACGAAAATTATGTCGAGTTCCCTTGTTGTACCCACTCCAGTATCCATTGGGAACTCAACTCTCGAAGTTGTCGACGAGTACGTCTACCTGGGACAAGTGATCCAATTGGGTTGGTCCAACTTCGAGAAAGAGGTCAATCGACGAATCCAACTCGGCTGGGCAGCGTTCGGGAAACTGCGCAAGAGCGTCTTCTCGTCTCAATTACCTCAGTGTCTGAAGACGAAAGTCTTCAATCAGTGTGTGTTACCAGTGATGACATACGGATCCGAAACGTGGTCTCTTACTATGGGCCTTATAATGAAGCTCAAAATTACACAACGAGCGATGGAGCGGGCTATGCTCGGTGTTTCTCTACGAGATCGAATCAGAAACGAAGAGATACGTAGAAGAACCAAGGTAACGGACATAGCCTTGAGAATCAGTAAGCTTAAGTGGCAGTGGGCAGGGCACATAGCGCGAAGAACTGATGGCCGTTGGGGCAGGAAAGTTCTAGATTGGAGACCCTTCGACCAAAGACGCAGCGTAAGACGTCCACCAACAAGATGGACAGACGACCTTAAAAAGATCGCAGGATCAAACTGGATGCAGACCGCTAGTGATCGGTCGCTGTGGAAAGCCGTGGGGGAGGCCTATGTTCAGCAGTGGACGTCCTTTGGCTGATTATGATGATGATGATGTATTTTTGTATGTTGTATCATAAAAAAATAGAAATTAAAAAAATGTCTAAA
This sequence comes from Pyrausta purpuralis, assembly GCA_963924145.1. NCBI lineage: Eukaryota > Metazoa > Arthropoda > Insecta > Lepidoptera > Crambidae > Pyrausta > Pyrausta purpuralis. The sequence goes on from OZ001654.1 coordinate 26,780,907, forward strand.
AAATTAAAAAAAAAATTAGGGGTGGACTACCCCTAATATTAAGGGAGATGAAAAATAGATGTTGGCCGATTCTCATAGATACCGGATAAGCACAAAAAAAATTATCAAAATCGGTCAAGCCGTTTCGGAGGAGTATGGCAACGAAAACTGTGACACGAGAATTTTATATATTAGACTATCCATCGTAAACTTACTCGTATTTGTCTCAAATAAGTCATTTTCCGAAAATTAGCTAGATATTAAATACATAGGTAATAAAAGACAATGTAATGTTAAAAGTGCAAAATTAAATCATAAGTTTTTAATTAATGTAGATTAGCTGTAATGAAGTTTCACTCATTTTACTTACTAATATTTGGAATCGTTTTCCAATTAACATACTCGTAGTAACGCGTGCAAACAATTAACAGTCGATAGTTTGCTTACTGATTCGCAACAAATTAGAAATGAGCGAACCATTAGTATTTCAATCAGCGGGATTGACGAATCACATTGCAGCTGTGTCGCTGGTTGCAATTATGTTATATTGTTTGAGCAATCCATCAAAATAGCTCACAAAATGACTGCTATTTGTATTAGAAACTATACAGAAATAAAAATGTGCTTATTGATTTTTTTCGACTTAAAAAAACAGGAGGTTCTCAGGTAGACCTGCATGTTTGCATGTATGTATTTATGTATGTTTGTCCACGTATATCGCGCGTTTGGCTGGACGGTTTTTGATGCGGTTTTCAGTGAAGTATTTGTTCTACTGTTCGCAACAACATGCGATCCACGGATGCCCTTAAGGTTAAAGGGCAAAATTTACAAAACCATTATTAGACCTGCCTTAATGTACGGATCGGAATGCTGGGCTACTAAGAATTCTGATGAGAAGCAAATGCATGTAGCGGAGATGAGAATGTTAAGATGGATGTGTGGGGTGACAAGAATGGACAAGATAAGAAATGAATATATACGAGGAAGTTTAAAAGTGGCACCGATAACCGAAAAGATGGTGGGACATCGTCAGTCTTGGTATGGTCATGTTATGAGGAGGGAAGAAAGTCATGTAACTAAAAGAGTGATGAGTATAAATGTTAATGGATGGAAGGGAAGAGGCCGACCAAAAAAGAGATGGATGGATTGTGTGAAACAAGACATGAGTGTAAAAGGTGTGGATGATTCAGTGACGGGTGATAGAATAGTGTGGAAGAGGAAAAAATACTGCGCCGACCCCAGATAAACTGGGAACAGGGCAAGAGAATGATGATTTGTTCCACTGAGGAGATGGTTTTTCGTAACTATTCTGACCGGAATAAATAATCAAAATCATACCAGGTACACTTTAAAATATCCAGAACATGCATTACTTCATCAATGAGGTGCATTCCGTTTACCGTAAAATTTTACTTGTGAATATGTAATTATATTTCTAAAAGCGTCATCTACAGGTAGATGGCGCTTTACAACACGCGTAATGACGTATCTCTAAGAGACCACAAATTTCGCAAAGTCGGACAAACAGCACGGTAGCTCAATTGGTAGAGCGTTAGACCCGGTTAGCCAAGAAGTTGCTGGTTCGAGTTCCGCCCGTGCGCAAACTTTTGGTACCTTATTTCATCTCCATGAGTATAAAATACAACACTGTGAGTGTAAAAAATATTCTCAACCATTGTAAATATATTTGTTCGCAAGTAGTTCGCGTTTGGCTGAACAAATTTTGATGCGGTTTTTACAAAAGAATTTGGTATGTTAAGGAGAAAGTTTTAGTAACTATTTTAGTTTAATCAGGTACATTTTAATGAACACAAACGAAAAAATATTTGACACAAAATACAACCACCAGTTTGTTTTCCCTTGTTAGCGTTATTTTTGTCCTTTTGTTTTTTTGTTTGTTTTTTTTTTTGCATATATTTTTATACATTCGCGATTCGTTTCTAAAAATACATGCTTCCGCTTAAATGTCGGCGTAAAACGTCTATCATTAATGTTTAATCACAAATTTTACAGAAAATTAAAAATTTTGGTATCATTAGCAATAAAGGTGAATTTTTCCAGACACTTTTGTGTTAAGGAATAAATAACTTATTGAGTCCCCAATGGGAGGAGGGAGTTGGTGTCCAATGGCAGAGGGTGTCTTTTAAGTATTACGGGCCTATTTATTTGATCGATATTCAGCGAACTGATCAATTTTCAATTTTTGAGTTGAAATGTCGATTTATATTCTTGGTGCTGTCTCAAAAATAAAAAATAAAACATTTTTTTTAAATAAAGTTTCGGATTAGAAACAATTATTTTAATAAATATGAACTACCATAAGCCAGAGGTAACCGCGCACACGTATGGCCGATGTATGTTTGTAGTTCAATTCGTCCGGTGATGTCAATTTGAGCGCAAACGCGCGACCCTCCCCCCTCTCCTCTCATTACACGCTAATGAGCGCCAGCGGTAATTAACGCGAAGCGCGAACAAAAACAATCGCGCGTAGCGAGGCTGAGCGATAGGTCATGTCAAAGTTTGTAGAAGACTAGAGGATATATGGTGAGACTACTTTCTTTTAAGTTTGTAATCAACAATTTTTTTTAGTATCCTTAATTTGGTAAGAACTTAATTTTTCGCAAAGAGGGTTCCGAAGCCGAATGGCAAAATACAAACCCTTATAGTTTCGTCGAGTAAAGCTGTCTGTCTGTCCGTCCGTATATCACAGTCACTTTATTCTGTAACTAAAAGCATCACACTGTTGAAATTTGGTAGATAGATGAATGATACATCTATATTAACCGTAAAGTGATAATTCTTATACACGAAACATAACTTCTAATTGTTAATTTTGAAAAAAAAAAGATGTACTTTCGAAGTAAATTGGTTTTGACGGGATCTAACTATTAGTATTTGCACCTAAAAGGAAAATATAGAAAATGAAAGAAGTATTTTTAAATCACTGCGTTGTACATCTGTTAGCATCAGCCTGTCTTGCTGTCAACGTCTTCTCAAAAAAGCGTAGAGAATGAAAAAATATTATTTATAAACAAGTTCATCACGTCACATAATAACTTTCGGGTTAAAAGTTGTTAACAGAGTTTACAGGGGGTGGCCTGTAATAGGAGCAAAAATCAAAATATAGGTCCTATATTTAACTAGTAAATAATTCTAAATGAGTTTATGCTATCACTAGCGGTCCCCCGCGACTTCGTCCGCGCGTTTTGAGTTTGCTCCCTCCCCTCCCGTCGCAGCGTCATGTTTTATATCCTAAAGCCTTTCTCGATAAATAAGCTATCCAACACAGAAATATTTTTTCAAATCGGTCCAGCAGTTCCTGAGATAAGCGCGTTCAAACAAACAAACCGTTGTACTTAAGCTGCGAACATTATTTTGGTGCGGAGTTATGTTAAAACTGTGATAGCTCCTAAGATATTTATTGAAATCAAATGATATACAGGGCAACTTGGTTCTAAATGAAATGCTCGTGATGATGAATGTATTTATTTTGATAAGAATAAATACCTGTGTGTATAATACACCCCTAAAAATAATGCATTATTTTTTTACAAATTTATTGACATAAAAAAGGTTGTAGTAAGTCAACCATAAAAGATAGACATATGCTGTCGCGAACTTTATTATAGAGTTCTTAATGCTGAACAATCCTGCCATACATGATTTTTGTGTAACTTAAGCGGTTTCCGCAGCGTATGCAGCGGAAGCTCTCAAAAGGAATATCTTTCTCACGTTTTCTTACACAATAAATCAAACCAGCAATTTACGAATATTGCAAACAAATGCGTCCAGTCATAGAACTTGACATTGTCATTTACTACAACGAGTAAGCGATTTGAGGGGTTCCGTAGCCGAATGGCAAAAAACGGAACCCTTATTGTTTCGTCAAGTCTGTCTGTCTGTCCGTCTGTATGTCACAGCCATTTTATTCTGTAACTATAAGCATCACACTGTTGAAATTTGGTAGGAGTATGTATCCTGTTAACCACTTTACGATTTTCATACAAAAAATAAAAAATATGAAATTTTTATTCCCATACATAAAACTAAAACCAAAAAAAAAAGTCAAATCTATACGTGTCCTACGTCCATGGATAGGTCCTTTAAAATGAACCTATACGTCCATGGATAGGTCCTTTAAAATGACACCGAGGTTCCTAAAGCCATTTTCTATTTATGTCTAACGTTTCATAGCTAGACGCTTCCAAAGTGGTAAAATGGGCGTCCCCTCCATCTAAGTTCTAACCTAAGCGAGTGTAAATTTTGGAAAAAATATATAATGTAGATCTTAATAAATACTTTCAACGAAAATTAGTTCGGACGGAATCGAATGAGAAGTTTTTGAGATATTGCACATTTTCAACAACCGCAAACACTTTGTACTTCATACAAACACTATGAAAAACAAAGTAATATTTGCTGTCAACTAAATATTGTGGTATTTTACTAAGTGGAAGTAAGTGGATTCCCAAATTCAGTTAAAGTTGGCACGGAACCCTCAGCGCACGAGTCCGACTCGCCCTTGGCTGGTTTTTATACACAATACATTGATCAGGGATTATAACTTTCGATTACTGTATCTCTGAGTTAAAACATTTAAGAGCACTATGACTAAATCAAAGTAAATACGTATACCCTCTAGGATCATTGATTCAAATTTTTGCTCATATTACAGCCCACACGCTGTATCCGAGTATACAGCGATATATATTGTTTATAGTAACTCTTTTTCACTTTGAGTTGAATTGTAAAAGCTATCCGTTACACGAAAGCATAAAATTAATAGTGCCAAAAATGTATTACTGCAGCAAACAAAATAAATAGATGCGTTTTGAAGAATGCGTTTCTATGAGTCCACTTTTCATATTTATTGCAGAGTAAGAGCATTCGAATCGCGTTAACTTGGCACGCGCGCTTTTTATAGATTTATGCCATCTGTTATTTAGCCTAAGCTGGTAGAAAAAACAGACATCGGTTCTTAATTCAGGAAACGTTATCAAGTTGATAAAAATAGTCAATTTTTATTTTATTGTATTAAATGCTTCCTTATTCATTAAATGATAAATATATCGTATACTAAAGTAGCGCTGCCAAAATTAACATAGTCCTGGCGATAGAAAAGCTATCCCTCTGTTTTGCATTGAATAAATCATACAAATCCGAAGTGACGCAATTAAACCATATTCTAATTTGTCTCGTTGGAAGGCTAATGCACGGCTCTCCGCGTTACCCGATAGCTTCGATCCGCACCGCTCCGTTCCGCTTACCTCCGCTTCGACCCACAAGACGGACTCGCATTTGTACGAGCCAAATTGGAAATTCAAATAAGTTTAAAGTACCCGAGGCACGAGAGGCAATGTTTTAGTCAAAGTTGATACGTGCAAATGTATTACTTTCCCCGCCACGCTCTCAACTCCGCGCGTTAACAGAAAAATATTAAATGGCTGCCAAAGCCTGAGCTCTTTTCTCAAGTTTCATTGGCAAAGTTTTTCGATTTTACATTACAGCGAAAAGTTGGCATTACAGCACATACTTGTAAGAATTTTGGTGGGTGACAAATCTGTTCGCAAAATGAACCAAAACTAAACCTCCAGACATAGTTAAAGAGGTACAGTTAACTGCTTATGAGCCGACAATGAAAATAAAAAGTATCCAATGAAATATTTTGTGATTAAGTTTAATTCTAGATCTAGAATTCAAGATTCTAAAGGAAAGGCAATAAAAGTAAACAGGTCATGCTTCTGATTGAGTGTAATTGAAGCGAACTAGCTGATGCGAGTGCGGCCGATCGCTCAGATCGCTCAGCTCGCTCTAATTAAGCGAGCGCCGGCGCCAGTAGCCGACACCTCGGAAAGACGCGCCTTTGAATCGAGGTCACTTTCAAAGCAACATTTTATTCCCACCTCATAACTGCAGCCGCGAGAAAACTTCACAACCATTTGTATTGGCTTTGAATTTGTTGTTAATTGACTTTTCTGACTGTTGGAATTGCTTTTCACTAGAGCAAAATGCCGATGAATTTAATGTTGTTTATTTTTAAACGGCCAACAAGCGCGAGTTTTGTGATTTTTAACTCGTTTCGTAGTTATTGGCTTTTGCAAGCGTCTTTAATCTTAACTTTTGATAAAATAAACTGAACTATTTTTTATTACAATTGTTTTGTTGTGTGAATTTACTTCAATGTCTCAACCACTTAAAACCAACCGTATAAAAACCAGTTCAATGTCGTCAAATGGTCTAACGATTACTCGGAGCCGTATAGGCTGGAGCGTGGAGTGAGGCAGGGGGGTTTGAGCTTATCAAAGCTGTTTAACCTGTACTTCAATACGCTTATAGAAGAGCTCAGTAGTTACGAGGACAACATGGTGCAGCTGAGCGCTTCTGTCTGTGGCTAGTTGAAATTCCTGGGTATCTGTGAGGCGTACGCTCTCAGACATGGTTTGATGTTTAACATCAAGAAAAGTGAGTTTATGGTCTTTCAAGTCAGAGAAAAAACACACGTGAAACAAAGGTACCTCCCAATAAACTTTCTGATGTTCTTTTGAAACAATACAACAGTTCAAAGATCTTGGCCACGTGATGACGTCTGACTTGAAAGATAACGCAGACATGAAACGAGAACGTAGGGCGCTGTTTGTAAAGCCTCATCTACACTTCAGGAGATGTGTCGGCGGACGTCATCTGCGGATGCGTCCGCGGACGTGTAGAGGGGCTGATTTGTGCGTTTGAGGGCGGTACCGATCGTCACCAGATGCGTCCGCCCGCAATCTGTTCGTTGGCAGTTTTTGTGACACAGATCAAAAGGATTCGGCGCGGACGTTTGGAATTGTGTCCACACTTCTGCCGATGCATCAGTTTCATCGTAGTTGCGATAGAGAGAACACGCGTGCGTCTTTTCGTTTCACTTTGATTTTACTTGGCGCATCGTTCGTAAGAAACTCAACACAACAACAACAAAACAAAATGACTACGAATATGACCACACAAGATTTTTTTAAGTTTATTGAGCTGTAACAAGCAGAAAATTGTCTGTGGAATCCAAAGAATAAGTATCATAAAAATAAAAATGTTGTAAGTTTGAATTCATATTTAAAATCTATTTACTTATTAGGAAGGATATAATGTTATTTACTAAGTAGTGTACCTATATTTCTATCAATTTGTTTTATTGTCTACATTATTTGTTTTTTCGTAATTTGTGATGATCCCAAAGATAAGTAGTAGCGTATTGTTTTCGCTTACACCAGGAAATATTACCACTACCGCTTTATTTGCGAGTGTGTTGCGTCTGCCGAGAATGAACATAGACTGATGGATATGTAGAAGTGTGGACAGTACGTTGGATTCTTCTGATGATGCCTCTGTGAGCATCCGCGGATACATCTGCGTAAGTGTAGTGCAGGCTTAAGAGCAAATATGATCGCACGTAAGTTTGCTTGCTGCACTGCACAAGTAAAAATAAATCTTTTCAGGGCATACTGGACATCTGTCTACACGAGCGGCCTGTGGCTTTCTTACGTGCAAAAACAATACAGCGCCCTACGAGTGCAGTACAATAATGGTTTTGGGGAATGATGCTGATGGGGTTACGTCGCTACTGCAGTGCCTGTGGGATGTTTGCTGACGCGAGGGTAGACTGTTTTTACACAGTTTTGCGAAAGCGGTGTATGTCCTTTGTGCGCAGTGTACGGGCTAGCACTAGCAGCGTCCTAAAAGCATTCGCCGACGGGTTAGATTGTCACTACTTGAACCACTGCAGCATGGTTCACGTGGTGGCAGTCTGACCTGTTGTGCTATTATAAAATGATTTTTTAGTGTTGTGTTTTACTGTGTACGTATACTAACATTAGTCTGAGTCTCATTTTTTTAACTAACAAATTGATGCTTTATTGGTTGAAATAAATAAATGAATTGAATTAAATTGAAATAATTAAACTATATATAAGTAACACATTAACATATATATCACTAATTTTAGCGATGCTTTGTAATTACTTATAAAATTGGTTCACTGTCCTGTATTAAGAGACTAGTAGGAAAAATTATATCAATGGGCTATCAAATACTAATATAAAATCCAATTTCTTCTATCAAATAGTGTATCTTTCAATCGACTTTTAGGCAGCAAATCTGAAGCCACCGATACCTATTGTGCGGCGCTTAGGTTCTTATCGAAGGCCCAGGTTCGATTGAAGCCTAGACGCAGTAATATCGTGTAATTGTGAAGTTCTGCTCTTGAGAGCAATGATTACACCAGCGAAGCGATCGGAGCAATCTCTCGGCTGGTAATTGAAAACACGTTCCATTTGGAGTTTTATTACGCTGACAACTCAATTTAGTTTCATATGAAATGTGGAGTAGATGAGAAAAGTTAATATGAATTAGTTAGGAACTTACTTTTTCATTTTAAAATCGTTCCCAATGTGATAAAGTATGAATCTGCTTTTATTATATATTTTTTTTTTTATATATATATATTTAAATTACTATCACTTCATACTAATCACAATATATAAAATCTGTTCAGTGCAAAAGTAAATTGAATCAAGATATCATGTGATATGGATTTTATTTTCATTTACACACGAGTGAAATAATATCATCGGGATTAAATTAATTGTTTATTTAAATAACAAATGTTTTAAATGATTACCAAACTTAATTCCACATTGATAATGGACAACAATGCGCTAGAAAAAAACGCAATTTCCATTATTTGAAAATTCAATGGCAACATAATATAATTAAATGTGATTAAATTTGGAGTTCACGTGCGGTAAGCTCTTTGAACTCGTAAAAAGCAAACAAATAATCGTGCTATGTGTTTTATGCTGTTTAGCTTTGTGTCAAGTCCCGACGGTGACGGTATAATTTGAAATACTATTATGAAACTTATGTTTAAAGAGACGTTATAACTCTTAAGTTGTAATGTTTTGAATCAATAATATATGTGACTGAGATATGACGTAACAAAGATTTTTTAAAAAATACAGTCGAATCTATAACATCCTCCTTTTTTTAAGTTAAAAATATGAGACCTTTTAAAGTAAGTTTTTAAGTCATTAAAAAACAAGGCGTTAAATATTTAATAGGCTAAAAGATGGAACGGCCTAAACATAATGTTGTCCCTTTGTCTTCGTAGTATTTGACGGCGCGCGGTATGATGCGTCATAACTCATGATGTCACTTCGTAGCAAGCTCGTAGCGGCCAAGTAGTAAGAAATAAAGGATCTGACACCCTGTATTGTACCTTGTACCATTTATTTGTACCTTTTTTATAATTTTATAATAAAACGGGTTATCATTTAAGATCTTTTCTGATCTCCAACGGCTTGCACGAAGAAACCTCGTTTACGTCATGATCAAGCTGAAGGATTCTACACCGCTTTTAGCCTCTCGTTATAAGGTAGTGCAACCTTTTTTCGTAATAAAGCTTACAACATACCTATCAAACGTATAACATTCCTACCTATTCCTTTTCCATACTAATTACAACATTCTTTTCTAACCCTGTATGAATGTAACTAATGCACTCTACACTGGTACAAAAGCTATATAATACATCCACGCAAACCTACAAAACTTCACACAACAAATCGTATCCTGTACTCTCTTCAATATTATTTATTTAAGTATGTCATTTCTGTAAATTAAATTGTCATATCCGTGAAAGAAATAAACTATGTTCGTCAAATCAATTAACTAACTATCCACTCTTTGTCTTCCTTACTATCTTCTTTGATAACGTTTCAATATATGAAATATTACGATTGTAAAAATGTTTGGTATCCTACTGCTAACAAGTGATATAAAACTTTAGAACTTCCCAAAACTTATTAAGAATAAAGATTTAAGGTGATGCAATAGAAATGCTATTATACAAAACAATTCTATTAACGCTACATGACGGTCAGCTTTACGCTTCTTTAGAATCGTCGCGAACAAACAACTGCAATAATGTCACTCATCAGCAAATTTGATCTACACGTGCGAATGTGAACTTTGTATATGTCGCAACTACTTCCCTGTTTAGGATTTCAACAAAACTCGATTAAAAAATTAACTAACGTTTTTGATTAAATGAAAACTTTATACAAATCATACTATTATGGCATTCTTAAAAGTTAAATACAAGTATGTTATAAGTTGAGAAAATGAAATAAAGTTAAAAAAATTACTCAAGCAAGTTAATTTAAAAAAATGAATAATTATTTACTTACGTTGTTATATACTGAACTAATTGGGTATTTTTTACAAGTTTGAAAGTACTTTAGGTACGATAGGTCCTTTTATATATCAAATTCTGAAATACTCGTAACACCTTTTGAACAATAAAGTGTATTTGACTATGAAAGTTTTTAAATTAAACAGATTATAGTCTGACTGTAATTATTAGAAAAGAGAAAAGTTAATTTGTATAACCATGTTAATCAAATATCATCGATAAGTATAATAAAATTTAGGACAAATATGTACTGAAATTTACATGTGAATGACGCTAAAACAGACTTTCCACTACTGACTTACCTGCTTTGTTGCAAATGTTGAAAAATCTAACTTACCTTCATAAACGTTGTATCTAAATTACCAAATCTAATCGAATATAATTTAATTTATAAAAATATTATGCCCAAAAAAAACATTGTTATTATTAAGAAACACGAATTAAATGCCATTTCCGAGTTACCTTTCCAAAATGTTCTATAATGTAACCTATGCACCATTTATTAAAGTTCAATGGAAAATTTTTATGGAAAAAAATGTAATGACGTGAGTTTAGAATTTTTGAATGAAGTACGTATAAAAATATCAGAAATATACTATGAAATTGACTTGAACTGTAGGTTACGAAATTAAATTGCTCTGTTATAACTTTCGTTTACAGTAAGTGACCTCTGAAGAACTGAAATAATACTTATCATTATCAATAACAATATAATGAAACACAAAATATATATGGGTTATACTGAACCTGGATTCATGATGGATAACCGTTTTTTCTGAAAATTGAAATTCTCAAATAATAAAGTATGAAAGTAATTATTATTGCCTAATTGTCGGTTTACTCATAAAAACTTAATTTAAAAATACTGTACCTTTCTAAATATACCATAAATTTATCGGAACACATAACTAACTATTAAAAAAAGCTGTCAATGAGTTAATGAGAAAATCAAAATAACTTTAAAATATTGCAAAATTAAATATGATGAGATAACCTAAATTACTGAACATACACGGGTGCGCCAATGCTGTCTTGAAAAATGATGACCGCTACATTCCTAGCAGATAATATTACTGTCTGCAGCTAACTACTAGATACTTGCTCTTTCTTAGAAAAATAAAAGCAATAAAGTCGAAATATTGATTTTCAGTTATTAAATCTTTGTATCAAGATACTTCAATTTCTGAAAATACTAATGGAGTAATTTAAAGGTGAACAAACTTGATTTGACTCGTCTACTTGCGTGCGCTAATTTATTAAAGACTAAAAGCGTATAAACATTTTAAAATACACAATATTATTGCTAAACATGGTTTTAACTAAGAATACCTATTCTTACAATACCTAGTCATGGCCATGATTTAATTATGAATTAAATGTTATCACTAAATTTTACATGATCAAAACAAAAAAACTAATCTACTTCTCCTTATTTATTATTCCGTTTCTTCCTGATATTTAAATCCATCCTTTGACACGCATGACACTCCCGGCGCCTCCTCATCTCGACACGAACATCTCCCAGCGCCCAGGACCAACATTAACATCAACCTCTGACACCATCTACGCCCGGCACCCAGCAAATCACCGTGCGACATCTGACACCATGGTATCGCCCGGCTGCCAGCTACATTGTTTTCCCAATTCACTTTCTTTCATATTTTATTTTAATGATGACTTCGATATCTGTATAACTCCTTTTCGTTCTTCATTTTAAAGTTCTTCACTTTTTTTTTTCACGTCACTATTTTAAGTCCACATATTTTAATATTTCACTTTACGTTTTCTTTTAGTCCGAATCGATATTATGTTATTGTATTTTACACAAATTAATATATTTAATTAATAAATGCACAGCACTGCCCGAAGGCAGCACTGGCAGGGTCGCCATGCAATAGGCGGAGACCCAGGAGTGTATATGAAACGTGTCGTTTGGTCGAACGTCCGTTTATTACTACTACACTTACAACACTATACATATTATATAAGAACCTAACCTAAGAGAGGTTCGTCACACACTACAAGAGTATGTTTGTATGTACGAACAACGCGCTAATCTCAGGAACTACTGGACCGATTTGAAAAAATAATTATTAAAATATCAAATTTTATTGCGTCTCATACTTTTATGAGACTGCATTGCCTTATTCTTTAATAAGGCAATGCAGTATACGAATAACTCTTAGTTCACAAACATCTTTTCTATATTATACGCCGTTCCTAAAAGATATTTCATATTAAACCAAATTAAATTTCTCTCATGCATGTACTCCTAATCAAGTGATATTTGCAGCCACAAGTCTAAGTTTGTAAATTACCAGCAGGACTATTTAAAAACACAACTCTATTCTGTGTTTACACAGTCCCCTTAGTCTATTTATGAAAACATGTAAAAAGTTTTTCAATTCGCGCGTTGTATTATTATATCGGACATCCTCACTCACGCTCGGTGCGTGTCCGCCGCACGTGACCGCTTGTACTAGTTTACCCCTGGTACCTAATACAGAAGAAATACGGTATCACCTTAAGAGTAGATTTTACTAATGTCAGATAAGACTTTTTCGACTGAATAATAATAAAACGGCCGGTTCCAAAATGTCATTTACATAAGTGATTGCTGACAAATAGGTGACGTTTTCAATTTAGGCTTTTGTATTTTATTCGAAGAAAAATCGACTCTAAGGCTTCCTTCTCATTAGAGCGACAGCAGCGCGTCTCTCTAATGTGTAGGGCTTAGAGCGCTTTCACACTTAGGCCTTTAGCAGCGCGATTGTCGCGCGGCAGTCGCGCTGCTGTCAATTTCATACATAAAATGACAGCAGTAAACCTTTTACATTAGAGTGACGCGCTGCTATCGTGCTGCTGTTGCTCTAATGTGAAAGCGCTCTAAGAGTCGATGTCAGATACAATAAGAAACATATCCAATGTCAATGTCAGATAGAAATTATCCTACCGAATAAGTATAAATTAACGACAGTCACGTCAACAATTGCTTACAAAAAGGTGAAAAATCGACTGCTAAAAACCAAAAAAGCATAAATGCCAAACCTTGTCAGACTTGTTCACAATAAATCGACAAATTACAATCTAATGGACTTAAAACCATCAGATTATAAACTCGCAATTACACATTCTATCAATACGTTTACTCTTAGAAAGTCGAAGTGTCTTTCGTAGCGTTATAGCATCTTTTGTAGTACAAAGAGCTCTCGTACACTCGAATGTCTCGTAGCGTCTCGCCGTAGCAACTTTTTATCGTCGTAGCGATCAATATTTGTCGCAATACCAATAATTTCATATAAGTTTTATGCAAGCAAAGAGGATGAAATAAGTGTCGCATGTCAGCGTTTGTGGCGTCTTAGCTCTGAAATAAAATTAATAATTAACTAACTTTAAAACAATGAGCCTCTTAGTTCAACCTGTAAGCTTGTATGTATTAATGTACGTTTATCCGAGGATATCTCGCGTTTGATGCGATTTTCAGTAAAGTATTTGTTACACTGATGAAAAGATTTAAGTATTTTAGTTTAATCAGGTACATTGTTACTTACACAATAACGAAAAACGAGGAATCAAATGCACAAATAACAAGCCGCCTTTAAAAAACACTAAGGATGTCCGTTATAGTTTTAGTGCTTTTTTAAGGCGTTTTTTATTTATTTACTTAAATTTCTTTTATTTACAAATTAAACCTACTGAATATAAGGTATTTTTTCCTAACATCCTCCCGGGGTGTCGTATGCAAACGTTGGCACCGGAAGGATGACTCGGCCGCGACGTGACGCGACCAGCTGTTTATAGACCCTCATGTAACGGGACGGGATGGATCGAGCCTTACGTGAACGGTTATTTTTACACAAAAGGAGGTATATTTTTTTTAAATATAATACACTGTCACTATACATAATTTATAACACAAATTGCACTTGTGAAATGCAACTGCGTCAGACAAGGAATCTAGCCCGGTGTCCTACGCTATCCGTTGAAGAAAGCACTTGCAAAATTCAACATGGTTGCCAATGTGTCGGTGGCCAAGCACGCAGGCTAAACACAGGGTTCAATTCCTTGTCTGAAAAAGTTGCTTTTTACAAGTGTATTATTTATTTCAATTTTACTTGCACTTGTCGAAACATTGTGGCTATCGGAGTTATGATCTTTCACTTTGCTCGCGTCACGTATCTTAATATGATGACACTGCACGCACTGATAAAAGAGCAAATTAAACGCTTGATACAGTTTTATTGACTAGGAATGCATTTGTAGAGTTTTCGAAACTAAAAGTTATTTTTCTTAGGACCTAATGTTAGACATTAATCAATTACGACATTACTATGGTAGACAACACTGGAGTATAGGAACAGCACTAGAGCTGTTAAATAGATTTGTATTTATAGATTATTATTTGACATTAGACTGGTTGTATTGTATTGTCCTGCACTTATATTTTACTGCGTTGTTATGATTATGTAATAAGAATATTTATCAACACGCCCACTAATGTGTATTTTTGGAAGAAGTTTGCGATCATTAAAAAACAAAAATGATTTTATGACGTCATATGATCTCATTACATATCATTCTAACTATAACATTATTACAGAACTCTTGTATTCTAAGAATTCATACAACAAATATGTTTTCTTGATATAGTTATATTTAAAAAAATAAATCAGCTGTTAGTGATTTCAAACTTTTTTTGAAGTGTGTACGAATATATATCATTCACATAAATTAACTACTAGCTCTAACACTGACACTAAACAGCCTTTTTTACTATCCAAAACGCTATTTTTAATTGACAAGCACATCCCGAGCTTTGTATTTACCTCTTGGTTTAACTAAGCTGCGACGGATGGAACTATTCGACGTCTGTTGACGGACAAGACAATGCTTTTGTAACAAAGAAAAGTTGGAAAATAAATGTAACTTTAAGCATATTTTTATAGTCTCATGAAAGAGGAAACGTAAAACTTATTAGAATAAATATTAAAAAAATAAACCGACTTCAAATGATCTAAAGCTTACGTACACCAAAAGCATACGCACATCATGCTCCGACTCCAAATGAATCTGTTTCTCTTATACCTATAGAAGGCAAACGCGTTTTTTCAGCTTTTAGTTCAGTTTTTAAAAAGGTGGTTTATTTTTTAAAATAATATTTTTTCTTATAAGTTTTACGTTTCGTATATGAAACTATAAAAATATACTTAAGGTTAAGTTTTTTGAAGGCGTTAATTTTCTTTTATATTTATTTTATTTCATGTTTTTTCGTTACTACCGATATATCGAAAACTATTGAACTTATTTTGATAAAACTAACCCTGTACCTTATTTTAAAATATACCTAAGAAACAAGAATCATGTCGTTATGGCCTCTCGTTTTCGAGAATTCCATATATAAACATACAAATCCACAAACGTACATACATTTACTAAATTCAACACACGTGTTTGGATGCCTTACAAGATATAAACATACTCAAAAACTATTAAATCCCAACTTTATCTAATACATACACATTGAATTGATTACCTCCTTTTTTAAGTCAATAAGTAAAATTGGAAAAAAATAAAATTGGTTTAAATTGTTTTTTTTTTTAATGTTTAAAGAATGTGGACGTAAAAGATTATGTTTTTTTAAGAACCTATAAATTAGGTAACTAAGAAAAATAGAGCTTTTAATAACCATACTTATGGCTTTAGTTTTAAAATGTACAGGTCCACTAAACAATGACAAAGAGATACCATTGGCAAACCTAAACTGTTCTAGACACAAATCTTATCAGCAATTTACTGAAGTACCCTATCATAAATTTTGTTCCTTGTTAAGTGAGAGGTTCATCAGAAAGCTTATTTTTGGTCAGGGAAAAAAATAATCTTTATTTTGCACCATAAACCACTTTCATACTATCCTTTATCTCCTATACTATTTTTCATCGACATCTTCATCCTTAGGTATGGATTTTTCTCCGTGGTTTTAAATAAGCCCCGACAAATAGTTCTCATCAGTCGTCGCTTAAAACAAAGCACCTCAACCTATCCAAAATCATCTGATTTTGCCAAGCAAATGTCAACTAAAAGCCCAAACACAAAGAGCTTGATTTCAAACAAGACTAAAGATAGTCTTGTGGTAGGTTTGCAAGCTGTTAAGTGTAGCAGACTGATAGCGACTCTAGTTGATAGATGAGTCCAGTTTCTAGCGCGATTCCATCGCCACTCGTGTAGCTATTACGTAACTTTGTTGCTATTGCTTTACAAATATAAGTGATGTCTTTGCAGTATTGTTAAGCCCCTAAGCAAGCACTTACTTACTAGCATTTGAGAGCACTAGTAAATAATCTGCTTGAAAACTCTTTACAGCGCGTCCGCCGCGCTCACTCTGGCTATAACACACTGATTGTAATCGAATTACTATCGTTTGGAAACTATGTAATCACACAGCCGTTTTTCTCGACAAATGCATTTGCATTGCCACTTCCGCTGATGTATGAGACTTTTATTCGACTATGAAGTAGTTGGGATATGTTCTAACGTAAACTCGTATTGCATTGGGATGTAAACATTTGACAAAAGTTGAATTGTTTGTGTGCAGTGAGTTGTTACGCCAAGAATTCATCAGTAGATGCTGTTGGTGTTAACTTTATCCCCAGTGGTGAGATTATAAAAACTACCCATCAGCTTATTTCAAAAGTGAAATAACAAAAAAAAACGCGTAATATTGAGTAAAAATAAGCACGAATCATGTACCAAATTACAAGTAAAAGCCATTTAACCGTAACTATTTTAAATGACGACCATCCGTAGCGACGTGTGGAGCCACCAAAGAGCATAAGTCAGCAAGTTTGCATTCGCGACCTCTGGCGTTAATAACGGTAATTAATACCGTTACCGTTATAACGTTGCGGACAACGACCCGGTGTAATGTCCACTCGGCAACGCAGGTATATCTTTGTCAACGCTTCTGCACTTTGCATACCGGGAATGTTCGTGGAATTAAGTGTTTTAGATGGAACTGTTTAATCTCTGTTTGTTTTCACTATTAGTTTGGGTTGCTATGTGTTGTTGTAAGTAAGAGTTCTGTACTTTCTGTGGATGTGTGTAAAGACATTAGAATGGTAAAAGATAGTAAATAATTCCATGCCTACCAAGGCCGATATTTTTTTCAACTACCCGATTTGCGTGTTATTCATGTTGTGAAACCGTGTTGGTAATATATAAACTATGTTAAAGACTCAATTTAAAATAAACTAATAACGTCGTATATTATCACTACACTTGTCACAAACCTCATTGGTTGATTGAATTTCATTTGAGTTACTATTTTATTTGATTAACCAAAAAAATCATCTCTCGCATTAAGATAGCATGTGATATTCATTGATTAATGTCCGGTATAAAAATTAAAATTTGTATGGTCCCACACGGGAGTGATTCGAAAAAAATATGAATTTTGTGAGTAGTAACGTCTATACGTCGCGTTATTATCATCGATTTTATTCGTTTTCAAAGGAAAATCGAACGCGATATTCAAGCTAGTGATTCAAATATAGGGCCCCAAAATGTATGTATTAAGAACTATTTCAATACAGTCATAGGTATTTTAGGGCCCAAAATATTATAACTATATAATATTTTCGTTTATTGTCTACCTCAGACAAAATACAGCTGTAATATAAAACTATAGGTAAATAAATTACAATACCTATGTAATCCATTTTTGGCTACGATAAAAAAATCTACATAAAGTGAAACCCAAGGTTTGACCTAATAATTTTGATCTATGTACGCTCTTTCCAATCAACTTCGAAAAGTAATAGCTCGCTAAAGTTCATGCTGGTATAATCCGAACCTGGAAATGGAGCTAACGAACTTTTATCTCGCGAACGTAAAACGGAACGTAAAGGGGAGGTGGGGATTAAAATGGGATGTATTTATCATGCGGGTGAGGAGGGGTGGGACCCTCTATTACCGCTAGTGGAAAATGGCCAAAATTCTAGATGTACGAGACATATTTACTTACCCTTGATAGCCTAATGTGTTACATACATGGAGCTAAAAAATGTTCTCTTCTCATGTTACTCTTTCGTCTATCGTAAAGTAGAGGATCCTTCAGTTGATATCAGATGCTAAAGTGACGCTTAAGTACTTCAAGTAGAAAAGAAGCAGTTTGTCATTTAAAAAAAAGTTTGCCGGTAATTTGGGTTGAAGTTGTATGATAAATGAAATGATGAGCGTAATAATAAATCATAACTAATTTATTTATTACTATTATGTTATGACCTTGGCTTATTACCGACTTCAAAAAGGAGGTAATCAATTTAATGTGTATGTGATATCGTTGGATTTTGATAATATTTGAGTATGTTGATTTATTAATCCCTCAAGCGTATGTGAACGAGACACAATGCAAATTCTATTGTTATGCGGTTGCCTGCAACCGCTCGGGTGTTGAAGCATTAAGGCTTCCAAACACGTGTGAAAAAATTCGTAAGTGTATGTATGTTTGTCCACGGATTTTCTAAAAAAACAAAAAGTTATAGCAAGATGTTTGTTATTTGTTCAATCAGGTATACTTCACTTTAGGGTACAGAATCGGTCCAGTAGTTTTAAGATACGGGTAATAACTAAAGCACCATCAGAAGAGCTCTTGCCACCATTAATGTTCCTTCTACGTTGTAACCACGTGTTTTGGTACGTGATGATGGCGAAAGATCCGATGGCCTCACGCTTATTACCTGGACACGGAGTCGGGCCTTCGTTGGATTGCAACTTGTGTCGATACTTTGGCCCCCTCTCATCTCAGAAAATCAGCCCTTAAAGCTGGGGCAGCAGCGGAGTTGGCTGAAAACGCCAAGCAATACAAGTACGTCTCACTTGCAAGTGATTGCGCAGTAGGCTTTAAAAATTTAGGCCGTGGGGCTTCTGTTAATATGCTGCAGTAGCGGTGAATAATAAAGCTTTTTAGCTCAATCATATTAGGATTAGAATAGCAACGCGTAACGCAGCTAGCATCATAACCTCCTTGCGGCAAGGAAATGGTTTCGTTTTTGAATAGGTAGATATTATTTATTTATTTTACTCTCTTAATTTTTTGTTATTAATAAAGTATATTTACTACGAGTATAAGTTGAAAAAATAAAGGACAAATGCATTATTTAAAGCTTTTTTAGTCGGTTTATTTTTTTAAATTATTTAATTATTATTTATTTTTTAAGTTTGATTCCATTCTGAGAGTCTAAGCTCTTACTCATCTCTTGTAAATTACACATTGCGCGTTTTGTTATATTAGATTCTAAACCTACTTGTACTGTACCAGTTTAGTATGCTTTTCGACCAGAAAAGCATACTAAATCTTATCGAAATGCACTTAGAAACACTACCACAACATCTATCGAAACGGTTTTATAGTCGATGTTAATCTGATATTGGCTACGTCGAAGCTGCCGACGCCTCTGGGAGTTGTAACAGCTTGTTTGCATAGACAGAATGCTTTGCAGGTGCCAAGGATCTATGCTAACGGTATACGCTTAAAACATAATTTTGCCGAAAAACTGCATTGTACCTATATGTAGTTCAATGATGAAATTCACCATTCATTAAATAATAACATATTACATTCGAATTGAAGCACATTTTCATTTTTACGGATTATTTGAATAACGTTGGTAACTTTTTTAAGTTCGTTTATTCCTTCGTTACTTTAGTTCGTTATACAGAAATGATAAATTTTAAAATAAGAATTACACAAAACTTACAAGATTGCATAGTTAATTCAGCGTTGAAAACTCGGATCTTTTTAAATCAAATAGTTAGTTAATTTTAGTAAGTGACATTATTTTAAGAGTGATAAAAATATCGTTTATATTATTGGATTAACAAAAAAAACAGACTTTACAGCGTACCCACGGAAACATTGCGAGCGTTCGTGGAAATGCAGGTTGTTGTTTTAGTCAGTAAAATACAAATCAGGGATGATAATATGAGTTATGCTTATACTTAAAATATTTTCTTGAAATTATTTGCAAACTTTAAACAAGTGGAGAAACTTGGACATAACTTGATAATCAGTAAGCTCAAGTGGCAATGGGCAGGGCACATAGCGGGAAGATCTGATGGCCATTGGGGCAGGAAAGTTCTAGATTGGAGACCTTTCGACCCAAAGACGCAGCGTAGGACGTCCACCGACAAGATGGACAGACGACCTGAAAAAGTTTGCAGGATCAAACTGGATGCATACTGCTTCCGATCAGTAATTGTGGAAAGCTGTTGGGAAGGCCTATGTTAAGCAGAAGACTTCCTTTGGCTGATAATGATGATGATGAATGATGATTGGAGAAATTCGCACCCTCGCGCGTATCTACGAAATACTACGCCATAATTAGTAAGCTACGAAAAGGTGACCTGGTGTTGGTAGTTTTGACTCGCTCGTTTGTATTTTAATAAAGAAATTGTTTTTGTGGGTTATTTCTTTTAAAAAAATCTATCAAAGTCAATCGCTATCAAAGTCAAAGGCAAAAATAATTTATTCAATTTAGGACACAAAATGCCACTTATGAACGTCAAAAGTAAATGTAATATCAATTAATTATGGCCTATATGGGGCTAAAACATCTTTATCTTTTGGGCCCTACTAGCGCTTCGAGACAAAACACAAACAATTTGGAAAGTGCTGAAACAAACGACGAAACAAACTCAGTCACGACTAGCTGGTACAAAAATAATAGAAATCAAAATAAACAGGTAGGTACAGTTTAGTGCAGGTTGGACTGTCCATACATTCTCGTCATTAAGATAGTCTTGAATTTTAAAATACCCCTTCGACATTAGTGTAGTTTTGACATGTAACTTACATTTATGAAAAGGTAGTTTGATAATTCGCTGACCAAAACACCACCTTTTAGAAAAGAAATTCTGAAGGTAATTTATACCAGCCTGCCTTCAGTGATTGTTCAGGCAAGTTAGTGTTGTCTTGTGTACTCGTGACAGCAAGCGCATTGAGGCGGTAGCCGGCTATTGCGACGTAACTTCGAGATAATAACTTGTTGCAGCTCGGAGACTGTGCAACTTTGGCCAGAGTTTATTTTATGACTCTAAGTGCAATCTTCGTCCACTTTGTCTATCTGTTCTTTAATACAATCCTCATTTTAGTAAGGTTGTCAACAAAATTATTACTAGTTATCAATTTGTGCTCTACTGGAAATTAGAACTTATGTATTCATACTGTCCCCATGTTTGGACTTCCCTGCCCCAGGAATTAGAAAAAACAGGAAAAAACTATAATATATTTATATACTTAAATAATAAAACTAAAAAGTTTGATTGTTTAAACGCGATACATTTTTGTGTTGAATAGCTTATTTGTTGTGGAAGGCTTTAAGCTAAAACATGTCTCCTGTCATATACATTACGTTGAGACCCCACACACCCGAATTAAACCTACTAATTTTCATTTCGACTGTAAGGAAAATAAATGAAGTTTGCTGTGTGATTGTTAAATGCGATAATGAGGTATATGTTGTTTGGCAAGAGATGAAACCTCAAGTTTATGCACAACATATCAGTTTATTTACTATCGTTATACAGAGGAAACACGATTAGAAGGTCAGTAATGACACGGAGGAATGTTTTATGAGTAGGTACATAAAATGCGGACGATATCAAATATTTCAATACCATGTTAAAAAAATTGATCTATTTTATCTCACAGACAATTATAATAGTACCTACATGAACGCAACCTTAAAACCTTGTCTCCAAAACTACCATATGCTTTATCAAATTCCACATTCAATAATTTACCTCATTAGAAAGCGCTACTATAAGTGCAACAATCAACCATACTGAAAAAAAAAGTCCAGGACAAAAAGAAAGTGAGATTTTTTTTTTTTTTATTAACGATCAAACCAAACTTTTTTTAGAATAGTTAGATACGAACGATTAGAACATTTATTAGAATCGGGACCGAATCACTGGATTGAGTTCCACAACCCTCAGATCATCTCGACTGAACGCCACTACATATCAAGATTGGTTAGGGAAGCGATTGAAATAACTAAATACAAAAATTCCAATCGCGAGGACGGGTTTAAATTGTCAAGTGTCTGGAATCCAGTGGTTCGTATATGTAAAAACCGTGTAAAAAACATAGTAGTGATTACTGTCAGTGTTGTGTGTCGAGAACAGAAGCGAGAAAATAGTGAGTTTGTGGACAATAGTACCGGCGGCGAGCGGAATAAACGACTTTGAAAGAGGGTAGACCGATATGTCTGCTAATAACAACCCACGCGCAAGTTCTCTTCAGTAACTCCGTGATCATTGCGCTTGCAAGAGTGCCGAAATATCGGAAACTCATAAATAATAAGGTACATGGTAGCAATCCCGTATTTAAGTATTCTAATGTAAGTGACCATGAAAGTTAGAAACAAACACTTTTTAATGTTTATTTCAGCAAAAAAAGATTGGAAGCTCTTTTATTTTATACGTTGAGACTTAATTACCTTTAACTCAATGTCAGATCAGTAGATCAGATCGTAGCAATTAAAATTAAATAACTTTCCACCCTAGGGATGGCAATGCTATTTTCTACCCGGCTATCTTCTTATAAAAGTAGGAGAGATGAAGAAATATTTACTTACACACACTTTTTTCTTTGTAAATGGAATAAAAAAAAATGTTAGAGCTATCCTAATGCCATCTGGTGAAAGCTATAAATTGATATGAGAAAACTACTCATTAATGTCTCGCTACTTACTATGATGCTCAGGTTAAAATAAGTGAGTATTAATAATTAAATGCGGTCTTACCATCATCCCATAAGTACCCCGTATTAACTTATTAAAAGCACTTTCCTTGGATTCATCATGGGTTGGTTAAATTAATATTCATGGCTTATTAATGTTCTCCCTTAACCCACATGTATGGGTCTGGAGCTGATACGACATGGATCCTCTTACAAAACGCGTGGAAATAACGTAATGGCTTTTATTTTAAAGCGATCGTAAAGGAAATGAATTACGACATCGGTTATGGATATGACGTAACCGGGGGACTCAATTTAATTTAATTTTTAATTATGCGATACGTGTGTGTGCGTTAACTGATATTGTTCTCGAATGTACCTTAGTAAAAATGACATATTTTATAATTTGTGTAATATTTTGGCCACTTCTTTGGAGGCTAGTTACGAATTTATTTTACAAACTAATAATGTTACATCATCATCATTATCATTATCATTATCAGCCAGAGGACGTCCATTGCTAGTCATAGACCATTGTGAGCGATCTGCATCCAGTTTGATCCTGCGATCTTTACAAGGTTAAAAATATTACTGGTTTCTATAAAAGACTTTGGCTGTAATTTTACAATGAAAACCTTGAAAGGAGTCAATTTAATTAAGCACTTTTTTATCTATATGAAAATCCTCTTCATTTCTTTTATCTTTTACTTCAAATTATTATAACATTGGCCTTTTTTGCAGGAGGACCTACTTACATAAAGTGGAAGTACCGTTGTCGATAGTGAAAACTATCAGGTACTAGGGACGGGGAGAGTGAGTTATTACTCAATTACTCTAGAATCCCCCCAACTGGGTGGGACATCCTTCATACGAGAGATTGATAAAAATCCACTAGATGTATGGACTATTTAACTACAGGGCAAGAACTAAAGTATAAAGAAAGATTATTTTATTTTATGTAGAGTTCTAGATTACTTTTATCATCAGACGCGTATAGCAGAAATGAAATGAAATGGAGGATGAATTTTCCAATACATAAATGTCTACCTGACTCATACTCATACTCAAACATACTCGTACTTTAACGATCAAATCACAAAAACTTTATAACTTGTCCTCATAAACAATGCTCTTGTTTCGTTTGTAAGAATGACCTCTTGAAGTATTAGTTATAAATGCAAGGCAAAAATTAATGGTATTTCTATTGTTATATATATTATTTTAAAGGTAACGTTACGTGCATTTAGGCGTAAACTATGCTTACACGACACAGAAAGCCGCGCCATAAAAAAGCCGCGTATATTATGGTCAGAGGCACACGTGTTTCATACGACGTTTTTCAACACACTTGCTATTAATCCAAACTTCGTCACACCACAGCCGACAACTATTTAGGAAAAATGGCACGTTGCTTTTTTCTTGCCGCGAAACCGATGCGCGCGCAAGGCTAAGGCGCAAACTATGTATATTGGCCAACAGCCAAGATAAAAAATGAAATAATTCGTTATTTTAAAAACAAATTACAGAAAATTTTAAGTGAATTTGAGTTATTTTTAGTAATAAAGATTGATTTACCATTTATTGAAATAAATATGTACATAGGTACTGTTATTTTTCGCATAAATACTGTTTGTTGCTAAAATAAAAGTTACAACCCGACTAAATTATATCGCTTCATCTTCTTACTTACTACTTGGTACTAGGGTACAAATGTAAATTGGTCGGGTTAATAAACTAAAGGCACTAGTGCAATAATATACTGAAAAAGCACGCGTGTTTAATATCAATGATTATGTGCCAAAAGTCGGTGGAATAAAAACGTCATTTTGAGCAAGTGTGTTGAAAAAACTATTTATTACGACTTCAAGTGTCTTGTTGGGCATGCCAGCGAAGCAATGAGTAAACGAGCGATAGTTTTAACTGAAAATAAGCTAAAGAGATGTCACAGAGAAAGTAGAGACAATTAGCGGCATTAGCAAATATCTAACACGAGAAGTACACACATCAAGAAAAGTTTGAGATCACTTTGAAAAATCTTTTGTTTTTTACAGTAAATGATATCATAACATATTCTTGTTTCTGAAGTCGTCTACCCGTGACCACGCACGCTGTAAAGTATTTGAAACGTCGGGATAAAATTAATAAACTCGCGAAAAGTTAATTCGTAAAAACGTTGTTTTATTTCGATCATAACATATTATTTTTATGACAATATTATAACATGGTTTTGTATATTTTAAGAAAATACTTACCAGTAGGCTTAAGATGCGCGCCTCGATACCGTTTATCGCTTCGGGGAAAAAAAAAAACCAAAAAGATGAAATAAGAAACCAAAATTTATTTTGCGCACGGGCGGGACTTGAACCAGCACCCTTTTGGCAGACCGGGCCAAACGCTCTCACCAGTTGAGCTACCGTGCTGTTAGTCCGACCCTGCGAAATTTGTGGTTTCTTATGAATACATCAATTACGTGACGCTTAGCGCCATCTAGCCGTCTGTTCATGAAACAGATGGCCCAAGCAGTTATTCTTTACAGAATAAATTCAACTTGGAAATTGATGTCGCTTCGCTATCTAATGCTTTAGAATGTTTTTAACACTGACAGTGTCAAATTTTATATTCATAAAGATGAAATAAGAAACCAAAATTTTTTTGCGCACGGGCGGGATTTGAACCAGCAACCTTTTAGCAGATCGGGCCAAACGCTCTTCCCAATTGAGCTACCGTGCTGTCAGTCCGACCCTGCGAAATTTGTGGTTTCTTATGAAAACGTCAATTGCGTGACGCTTAGCGCCATCTAGCCGTCTGTTTATGAAACAGATGGCCCAAGCAGTTATTCTTTACAGAATAAATTCAACTTTGAAATTGATGTCGCTTCGCTATTCAATGCTTTAGAATTTTTTTAACACTCACAGTGTCAAATTTTATATTCATAAAGATGAAATAAGAAACCAAAATTTTTTTGCGCACGGGCGGGACTTGAACCAGCAACCTTTTGGCAGACCGGGCCAAACGCTCTTCCCAATTGAGCTACCGTGCTGTCAGTCCGACCCTGCGAAATTTGTGGTTTCTTATGAAAACGTCAATTACGTGACGCTTAGCGCCATCTAGCCGTCTGTTTATGAAACAGATGGCCCAAGGAGTTATTTTTTACAGAATAAATTCAACTTGGAAATTGATATCGCTTCGCTATTCAATGCTTTAGAATGTTTTTTAACATTCACAGTGTCATATTTTATATTCATAATGATGAAATAAGAAATCTTTTTTTTTAAATTTGGTTTCTTATTTCATCTTTATGAATATAAAATATGACACTGTGACAGTTTAAATATGGTTAAAATGACGTTTGAAATTTATCGATTGCCGCGATAAATGATAAATTGGCGCGCATCTCAGGCCCGCTGATATGTTTTCTCTTCTTTCTTACGCCGCCTCAATCGTTTTTGCTTCACACTATGGTTAACTGGTACTCGTAGAGTACATACTCGTACAATCCGAATCTTTTCAAAGTTCGAGTGAACAGGCTTCTTCTGGGCGAGCTCGTTTCATCTTCTACTTCGTCTTAGTCGCACTAGGCTTGGACTGGAGTCAAGAGCGAACCCTAACTAAAAAAAAAAACTCGTTTTCAAGAAATCCGTTAACAAACATACAAATATAGAAACATACATACACTTACGAAATTTTGGAAGCCTCAAAAGATCAACATAGGTACTTAAACAAAATCAACTTCTAACGATATCACATTCATACACATTAAATTGATTACCTCCTTTTTAGGGTTCCGTAGCCGAATGGCAAAAAACGGAACCCTTATAGTTTCGTCAAGTCTGTCTGTCTGTCTGTCTGTCTGTCTGTCCGTCCGTATGTCACAGTCAATTTATTCTGTTACTATAAGCATCACACTGTTGAAATTTGGTAGGGAGATGTATCCTGTTGACCGTTTTACGATTCTTATACAAAAAATAAAAAATAAAAAATAATGATATTTAAGGGGGGCTTACATACATGAAACTTGTTAAACATAATATTGTCAATGTAAAAAGAAACGTCACTGGGTTGGCAATAATCTTTGGTTTTGTTTATTAAGTTGTCATGTTTCGTCCGTTTACTGTCATTCTATTCAATCATCGCTACTGTGTTTCCTTTATAATTGTATGAAAGGACTCAATTAGTTAGTACGAAATAAACAGGCAAAGTGCAAAGACGTATTTCATTTTACAAAACCTCAACAATGTTTGAACCTTAAATACATAGACATAGTGGCCATAATCGAGCCGGATGAAGTGAAGCTTACCTGCGGACAACCAGTGCCGAGTGAACAAAAGCGGACCGCATTCCTGAGATAAGCGTGCAGAAAACGTTGAGAAAGTGATACACTGAGTGCAAATATTTAATTAACAATTAATTTTGTTTTTTCTTTGACGAATTTAACAATTCAAAATGAGTTTAACTACTGAAGAAATATTAAATTTGTTGGAAGAAAAAGCCTCATTGCTGCAAAAAACTCAAACAAATCTCAAGAAGTGCCCAAAGCATCGCCTTACACATGGATATATTGAAATGAGACTTAAATCTATTGATGAAGACTGGCAAGCATTTAAGTCTTATCATCAAGCGCTTGTGAAATCTATGCCGAAAGCAAAACGTGCGGAGCTACCGTACTTTGCAAATGATGACTACAATGTTATAGAAGATTTGTATCTATGCATCTCAGCTGACTTGAAGGATATGTTGATAACATCGAAAGCACCAAGAGATTCTACCAGTACCCCAAATCAATCAATGGAGCATTTCACTTTCTCATCAATCAAGCTGCCTAATATACAACTACCAACATTCACCGGTCAGTATGAAGAATGGCCGGCATACAACGATCTGTTCACTTCGCTGGTTCACGACAATACCACTTTGACAAATGTACAGAAATTGCATCATTTGAAGTCGAGTGTCGGAGGAGAAGCAGAAGCCTTACTAAGACATATCAAGGTAACGGATATCAACTATGAACAAGCGTGGATGATTCTCAAACGAAGATATGGAAGTAAACGACTGATAGTTAACTCTGTTTTAAAAAGACTGTTTGGACTAAGAAAGATTACAGCCCCAACAGCTATTCAGATAAAGAGTTTATTAGACACCACAACAGAATGTCTGAATAGCCTTAATAACCTACAAGTAAAAACAGATTCATGGCATCCAATGATTATTCACATCGTCGTGCAAAGACTGGATGTGGATACGCACAAGACATGGGAAGACCTTGTGTACAACCCTGATTCTGATCAACTACCTACTTGGACACAACTGAAGAATTTTTTGGAGGCTAAATTCCGTACACTGGAGTTGAACATGCCGACAGCTGTAACAAAGGAGAGCAAACCAAACAAAGAGAGGTCATTCCATATTTCTGCATCGCCTACGACAACGAAAACCTGCAACATGTGTAATGAAGAACACACACTTTGCCATTGTAAGGACTTTACAAAGCTCAGCCCTAAGGAACGAAGCGAGTTTGTACGAGAGAGGAATTTATGTTACAATTGTTTGAGTTCTGGCCATTTGGCCATGAGATGTCGACTGCGAGTGTCCTGTAAGATATGTAATAAACGTCACCACTCGCTGCTGCACCAGATGAAGCCTGGGAACCAATCAGACAATTTGCAAACTCACCACAGTCAAGTCACCGAAGGAATGGAAGATGACTCCAATGAACTAAACCAACCAGTCGTTGCAATATCTACAAATATGGTTACCAAGAAGTCCACAGCGTTGCTCGCGACGGCATTAATACCAGTGAAGGACTTGAATGGAAAGATAACAATATTGCGCGCCTTAATTGATCAGGGGTCCCAAGCAAATTTTATAAGTGAACGAGCGGCACAATTGTTACGGGTCAAGAGAACCGCAACACGTGGAACTGTCACTGGAGTCGGATCAACACAAGCAGAAGTAAATCAAGTGGTACAATTACAACTTCTGTCAAGGTATGATGATAAGTTCCAACTTATAGTGAATACATATGTCATGCCCACTCGTATAACCACTAAGTTGCCGGGTATGTCTCTTGCTAACTTATCAAATCACTGGTCACAATTAGAGGAGATTTTCTTGGCAGATCCAAGTTATGCTCAACCAGGAAGAATTGACTTACTACTGGGTGTCGAGGTGTATGCACAAATATTGAAGAACAATCTGATAAGGGGACCTACCGGAACACTTTGTGCACAAGAAACCAGTTTCGGTTGGATTCTCTTTGGTGAGATTCAAAACTACACTTCAGCTGACACAATGATGGTAATGCATCACCAAGTCGAATTCGATGATTTATTATACAAACTATGGGAAGTAGAACATGACGACAGAAATAAGCTCACAAGGGATGAAGAGTTTTGTCAGGAACTGTACGAGACCACTGTCAAGCGAAATGACGAAGGAAGATATATAGTAAAGCTGCCACTTAGAAACGAACCACCTAGAAGTACAAAAGGAAATACAAGGGAGATTGCCACAAAGAGACTTCATCAATTAGAAAACCGTTTAGAAAAGAACAACAACTTAAGAAGTGAATACAATAAGACTATAAATGAATATATAACTTTACATTACATGGAAGAAGTACCTGAAAATGAAAAGGCAAACCCATCTATTTATCTACCACACCATGCTGTCCTCAAAGAATCAAGTGAGACAACCAAAACTAGAGTGGTCTTCAATGCCTCTTCACCTGACTCGAACAACGTTTCATTGAACGACGACCTTTTAGTCGGACCGCAACTCCAAGATGATTTACGAACTTTGATCATGAGATGGCGGCTTAAAAGGTTTGGCTTTATAGCAGACGTCCAGAAAATGTATTTACAAGTCTTGGTGACTAAAGAAGATGCTGATCATCAACGAATCTTATGGCGCGAAGATCCAAAATCACCAATTAGGGATTATCGATTGCTCAGACTCACTTTTGGAACAGCTTCTGCACCTTACCTCGCAACGAGAACCCTACAGCAGGTTGCAGACGATGAAGGCAAGTCACATCCAGAAGCAGCTGAGACAATAAAGAATGATTTTTTTATGGACGATTTGATGTCGGCGCAAGATACTGAATCCAAAGCAATAGAAACGGCTCAACAGGTATCAGTAATCCTAGAAAGAGGTGGGTTTTGTTTAAAAAAGTGGGCGTCTAATAGTGCAAAATTTCGTGAAGAGTTCTGTCCTAAGAATACAAACTCAAGCGTAAGAGTTGATATGAATGCAGGTGGAACAGTTCGAATACTGGGTTTATCATGGAACCTAGACAGAGATACATTGCAGTACATCACTACCTTACCAGCTGCACCTAAACAAGTTACGAAGAGATGTATCTCAGCTGAAAAGCAACACATATTCGACCCGCTGGGATGGATGACACCTGCAATAATTCCCGCGAAACTAATCTTACAAAAACTGTGGCTTACCTGGGATGAAACACTGGAACCTGAAACAAAGGAAGAATGGTTAGATATAAGAAGAGATTTAGAAAACTTACACAGAATACAAGTTAGTAGATGGTTAAAAACTTCGGAAAATACATTACTTGATGCTACCATACATGGTTTTTGCGATGCGTCCACTAAAGCTTATGGTGCAGTCGCATACTTGAGAGTGCTAAAGGAAGATGGACAGTATGACATAGGATTAATTGCAGCCAGATCTCGCGTTGCACCTATAAAACCGGTATCGTTACCGAGGCTGGAACTATGTGGAGCCGTGTTACTGTCAAAACTTTTGAAACAAATAAGTGATGCAACGCAAATCCCACTGACACGAATATTCGCTTGGACAGACTCCACAATAGTACTGTCGTGGCTCCGTGGTGATCCTGGAAGATGGAAAACGTTTGTTAGAAATCGTGTGGTAACAATCCTTGACAACGTTGGACACAAATGGTTTCATGTCAAATCACATGACAATCCCGCTGATGTTGCATCACGTGGCATGTCCCTAGCTGACTTAGAAAATTTCTCGCTCTGGTGGCAAGGGCCAGATTGGTTGAAACAGGATACAATTAGGATGCATGAACTCGAAGACACGCCAATACACCTGGAAGAAGAGGAAACTGTTAATGTTAACTTAAATATTAAAGAGCAAGAAACGAATGAAGCTACTTTACTTACCCAATTTGAAGAATTTGAATCGCTGAATGAACTTACAAAAACCATAACTTACTGCAAAAGATTTTTAAAATTAAAAAAGAACTTGAATTTACCAGCACCCTGTCCGATTACAACGGAAGAACTTAATGAAGCATTAAAAGATTGCGTGAAAATATTACAAAATGAAGAGTTCAGTAAAGAGATAGATGATTTAAAGAATAGAAAACAGATAAGTAATAAAAGCAATATAAAGAAACTAAACCCATTTCTAGACGACAGGAACATTTTAAGGGTGGGCGGTCGGTTGCGACACGCGGAAATCTCACATAACAGCAAATACCCCATGATAATAAGAAACAACAATGCTTTGGCTCGGTTGGTGGTAGCTGATGCTCACAAAAAAACATTACACGGTGGAGTCCAACTGACCATGACTTATGTGAGATCTAAGTTTTGGATAACTAAATTGAAATCTTTAGTTAAGGATACGATCAAAAAATGCTTCATTGAGAGCGAGACAAAGAGCTATAACTACAAAACAGAAAATGGGAGACTTACCGAAGGCTCGAGTCACACCAGCTCGTCCGTTTTTTAACTCGGGTGTAGATTTTGCTGGTCCTCTCCAAATTTTGATATCAAAGGGTCGAGGACATAAATGTACAAAGGGATACATCTGTATCTTCATTTGTATGGCGACCAAGGCCATACATTTAGAGTTGGTGGGAGACCTTAGTACTGACTCGTTTATTGGCGCCTTTAAACGCTTTGTCGCCAGAAGAGGAAGATGTGGTCATCTTTGGAGTGACAGAGGAACGAATTTCGTTGGTGCCAGTAAAGAACTCCAAGACATGTGGACCAATACTAAATTAGACATGCCAACTCACTTGGTCAATTTGCTAGCCGAAGATGGAACTCAATGGCATTTCAACCCCCCATATAGTCCAAATTTTGGAGGCCTTTGGGAAGCGGGGGTGAAATCTGTAAAGTACCACCTCAAAAGGATATTGACAGCTAACCTTACTTTCGAAGAAATGGCAACCACATTGTGCCAAATCGAGGCGTGTCTTAATTCTCGTCCACTGTGTCCAATTGATATC
Organism: Pyrausta purpuralis; assembly: GCA_963924145.1. Taxonomy (NCBI): domain Eukaryota; kingdom Metazoa; phylum Arthropoda; class Insecta; order Lepidoptera; family Crambidae; genus Pyrausta; species Pyrausta purpuralis. Next base: position 26,813,079 of record OZ001654.1, read on the forward strand.
TCAGATGACGACGGCCTGAATGTACTTACCCCTGGACATTTTCTCATTGGGGAAGCCCCAATAGTTATTCCTGAACCTGATTTACAAGATGTGACCTGCAGTCGTCTAACAAGATGGCAACATACGCAGAAGCTCGTACAAGATTTTTGGTACAAATGGCAAACGGAGTATTTATCCCGACTACAGCAGAGACCCAAGTGGCTAAGCATTAAACAGGAATTCCAAGTGGGAGATGTGGTTATAATAAAAGAAGATAATCTTCCTCCCGGTAAATGGGCATTGGGTCGAATCACCGAAAAACACCCTGGTGCCGATGATTTATGTCGAGTTTATAGTTTGAAGTGTCATGGTAAAATAATAAAACGATCTGTGAATAGACTATGTAAACTTCCTATAAATGATAATTAAAATAATTATGTAGGTAGGTAATCGTAAATCTTTATAATTGCGTCATGTTATTTGTATTTAAATTTTATCTGAGAGTTTAAGATTATTAAATTCGTAAATGGATAAATTAATTTAAGTTCACAAACGGTCATGTGTGCCACAGACCTAATAAGAAGCTTCAATATTTTTATATGTTGTTTACGACTATCAATGTCATTCATCGCTGCTCATTAGTAGCAGGTACGATAAGCGTTCTAAGCAATAAATTGTGAGTAGACAGTAGTAGGTGAAATTATGGCATGTTGATACCATGATGTTGAACGATTAGATTGTTAAATATTTAAGTACTAAATTTGGTATTTATCTGAAACATAGTTATAACTCGTAACAAGGGTTAAGTATGTAAATGTAACTGATGTTTATAACTTTCCTTGTAGCATGATAGAATATGAGTGAATGAGTTGTTAATGTATAAATTAAGTAAAACACTGCGTTTTGGGGGGCGCACAGTGGATCGACGCCATATTAGCAAAGGGACATAGGCAACTTAAATATACATGTGTCAGTTTTTGACAAACAAATCATTCCATCGTATACGCCTAATTATAAGCTGTAAAAAACTTATGAAGCATTTTCTTATTGGAATCTTATATTGAGAGTTATGGCACCAAACGTGATTTCTTAGTATGGGAAATGGCATAAAAAATAGTGTATCTTCGGATTTTCTTCGTGTTTCGACTTGATTTTTTTATATGGTATTAATATATATATTTGCTACATTTTCTCCAAACAAACATGGTGCGCCACACGCACCCCTTGCGAGGTACATGCGTTGGCCTAGTTTTTACTTCTTATGGACAAATTAATTCATAAATTATTACTTCGACATATTTTATCTCCGAATTTCACTTCAATGGTGACTTACTAATAAATGGTCAGGCCATAAATCATCGGTACACTGATAACAGATTACCAAAAGACGTTAACGTTAACCACCTATCGATTCTTGTTAAGTTCCGTAAATCGATTGTTATTAGTAGGAATAATGATAAATTCGCCGTTCATTCATACCAAACACAAAGTGACTCCCAAAGAAAAAAAAGGTAGGTACTTTGTTTCAATGGTACTTCTCAGAATGGTATCATGACCGTGCGTCGTGAGTGTAAACATCAGGCCTCACGAACACAAAGCTGTAAGCGATAAGCGAGCGATAAGATAACAAAGCGAAAAGCGCCGAACGCAGCAAAAAATAATGGGCATGATGTCACCCGGCACGTGGTAATTGACCTGGCACGGAAGGGTTAAACCATATAAAAATTGCATTACTTGAAGTGCATCAGTCTTAATTTCATCCTCATTCGAGTGTTGTCATTATGTCTTTCCCTGGTTTCGGTACTTACCTCGACCTTTACGTTTCTCTACGTGACGGTGGTGATCTCTTGGACTATAATATATTACATACATCTTTAAGAACAAACTGTAATGTTCAGTTAAGTGACAGTGTTGATAAAGAATGAAAATAATGGTGCCGTAATTTCTGCTATCGGATCTATGCTAAGTGGACAAAATCTTCAAGAAGCCTGGAAAAAAATATGAAGAAGAATTCTTCCTGGTTGCAGACAGAAATCCGACGGCCGGAAAATTGGCAAAAGAATTGTGCTCTACCCGAAGAAGAAATGAATGAGTCGTCTGAACAACCAGCTGCAACAACAACCGATTCTCTTACAAATATTATTATGAACCCGGTTATTCGGGTTTCCGACGCATCTACGTCAACTTCAAAAAACTGGGAATCTGTTATCAGTGCACCGATGATCTATGGCCTGACCATTTATTAGTAAGTCACCATTGAAGTGAAATTCGGAGATAAAATAATATGTCGAAATAATAACTTATGAATCAATTTGTCCATAAGAAGGAAAAAATAGGCCAACGTTTGTACCCCGCAAGGGGTGCGTGTGGCGCACCATGTTTGTTTGGAGAAAATGTAGCAAATATATATTTTAATACCATATAAAAAAATCAAGTCGAAACACGAAGAAAATCCGAAGATACACTATTTTTTATGTCATTTCCCATACTAAGAAATCACGTTTGGTGCCATAGCTCTCAATATAAGATTCCAATAAGAAAATGCTTCATAAGTTTTTTACAGCTTATAATTAGGCGTATACGATGGAATGATTTGTTCGTCAAAAACTGACACATGTATATTTAAGTTGCCTATGTCCCTTTGCTAGTATGGCGTCGATCCACTGTGGGGCGGTATGTTTCGTCCGTTTACTGTCATTCTATTCAATCATCGCTACTGTGTTTCCTTTATAATTGTATGAAAGGACTCAATTAGTTAGTACGAAATAAACAGGCAAAGTGCAAAGACGTATTTCATTTTACAAAACCTCAACAATGTTTGAACCTTAAATACATAGACATGTCATCTCTGACATCTGTACTTACTTCCGGTCTGTGTGTGTTAGCGATACATTCCTGTGCTCTGTACATATTTCACGTTTTAATAAAAGTCATCGATCATATACAGTGTTTTCAATCAAACAACTGCAACCAGGTCAAGCGGTTTATTTAGTTAAACTGCATCAGGTTATGGGCCCAGACAAAAAACGCTCATATACCTGTTTGTAGTTTGTTGTAGGACATCGGCGGGATACCGGCAAAAAGTGAGGTTAGGTTCACCACGCGCCGCAGAAAAGCCGAGAAGGAATCACTGGTTGGCGGTCAATACTGAAAGTAAAGCAGGATGGAAGGAAACAACAGCAACGTGATAAAGCTGGAAGGCAGTAGAAACTGAAATATATGGAAATTTCAAACGACGGTGTTGTTGAGAGGGTATGGCTGGCTGGATATCGTCGAAGGGCGAACTGTATAACCTGAAGACGCGACTCACAAGGCTGCATGGGAGAACAAGGACGCAAAAGCTCAAACGTTACTGGTTACGATAATGTCTGAGGACGTCATGCTGCATCTGGTTACGTGTACAACTTCGGCAAAGATGTGGAAAAAGCTTCTGAGTGTTTACGAACAAAAGTCAGAAACAAACATACATATTGTTCAACAGCGCTTTTTCCAATACAAGTACGAGAAAGGAATCGAGATGTCGGTATGCATATGATACAAGAAATGCAAAATACACTAAAGCAAATGGGTGAAGGAATAACGGATAAGTTCGTGATCACTAAAGTGTTGATGAGTCTGCCGGATGAATATAAACATTTCGTATCAGCTTGGGAGTCTGCGCCAGATGAGAAACAGACATTCGAAAATTTAGTAGCAAGGCTGCTAGTTGAAGAAGAAAGAGTGAAAGAAAAGTGTGAAGAAAATCAGGAGTCATCGTCTGCGTTTGTAGTCAAAACTAAAAGGAACGTAAAGTGTTATAAATGTGGTAAAACTGGACATTTTCAATCTGAGTGCAAAAACAATAACAGTCAAGTGAAGTTGAACGGTAATAAGTGTTTTTATTGCGGTAAATTTGGACATTACAAAGCTCAGTGTCGGTTCAGAAAGGCGAAAGAAAACAATAAAAGTGAAGAAAAAACAAGTAACGCGTTTGTTGTGTCGAACTCTGTGCATGAACAATTCGAAGAATCACAGTGGCTAGTGGATTCTGGTGCGAGCGAACATATGTGTTGTGTTTGTGGACTATTTTTCATCTTTTACGAAAAATAAACCGCAAATATCGGTCATATTGGGAAATGGCGCCGTAATTAATGTCGTTGGTCACGGACAGGTGGCGGTACAAGTCTACAACGGAAGTGAATGGATTGACACAACCATAAACAACGTACTATTCGTTCCTGAACTGAAGTTAAATCTGTTTTCGGTCAATCGCGCCACTGATCAAGGTTACGTCATAATGACAGATAACAGCACGTGCAAATTTTACAAAAATGGCGTGACCTGTGCAATTGCAAATCGAACCGGCAATTCTTATTATATGAACTTTCGATTTAAATGCGAGATTGCAAGTGTGGCTAAAACAGAAAGAACGATCTCAACGTGTGGCACGAAAGACTAGCTCACCAAAACTTTGATTACGTGCGAAAAGTGCTACGGAAAAATAACATTGAAGTGAAGCAAACTTTGGTTCCACAATGTGAAGGTTGCTTGGAAGGAAAAATGCACCGGCTGCCGTTCGCTAACAGCGAAAGCGTTAGTACAAAGATATGTGACATTGTACATGCGGATACTTGTGGCCCGATGCAGCAGGAGTCTGTGGGAGACTCAAAGTACTTCGTCTTGTTTACTGACGACTTCTCAAACTTTCGGAGTGTATATTTTGTCAAAGCAAAGGACGAGATAAGGTCGTGTCTAGAAGACTTCATCAATAAAGCGGAAAATATAACTGGCAACAAAGTAAAAATCTTTAGAAGCGACAACGGACTTGAGTTTGTAAACAAAGAGGTCAAGGAATTGTTTTCTAAACGAGGTATAGTTCACCAAACCACAGTGCCATACACACCCGAGCAGAACGGGAAAGCTGAAAGGGAAAATAGAACTCTTGTCGAAGCAGCAAGGACCATGTTACAAGCGAAGAAATTACCTAAAAAGCTCTGGGCAGAAGCGATAAACACAGCTGCATTTGTCTTAAATAGGACAGGGAAAAGTAAAGATGGAAGAACTCCATTTGAAGTTTGGGCTAATAAGAGTTATGATATTCATCAACTGAAGACTTTTGGTACTCCGGTATATGCACATATTCCTAAAGAGAAAAGGAGAAAGTGGGATAAGAAAGGAGAAAAGAGAATAATGGTTGGATACAATGAAAATACAAAGGGATACAGAATATATTTTGAAGGAAAAAATACTGTGGATAATAAGCGAGATGTTGTTTTTGTGGTCAATGAAATGACAGAAAATGAGCAGCTAGATGAGAGAAAAAAGTCAAATTTATTGTTTGAACATGAATTTAGAGATGAACTGGACTTTACAAACAGTATTCCACCTGAGAATCAAGGTTTGACAGAAGACTTGACAGATACTTCATCATGTGTAAGTGAAGGAACATCAACTGAGATAGAGCAAACAATGTCAAGTAGGGGTCGGCGGGTAAGGAAACAAACTTCATTTTACCAGTGTCATAGTGTCCAAAATGCTGAGAGCGAGCCTGTCACCTACAAGGAGGCAATGTCAAGGAGTGATGCAAGTAAGTGAACTGAGGCTATTAATAGAGAACTGCAGACCTTGAAAGACAAACACACTTGGGATGTTTGTGATGCTCCAATGGAAAGTAAGGTTATAAGTAGCAAGTGGGTTTTTAAATTAACGCATAAACACCGAAGCGGTCGCATGCGACCGCATAACAATAGAATATCCATTGTGTCTCGTTTACATATGCTTGAGGGATTAAAGGGTAATGAAAACAATAAACAGTATAAAGCTAGGTTAGTAGCAAGGGGATTTGAACAAGATAATATTTTTGATTTCAGTGAAATTTATGCACCCGTGGCTAAATTATTAACATTTAGAGTTTTTTTAACAGTAGCAACTAAATTGAGTTTACCAGTATATCAAATGGATGTAACGGGGGCTTTTTTGTATGGGGAGATTAATGAGGATGTTTATGTTAATTTACCAGAAGGGGCCTATTCAGGAGAAAACAATATTGTAAAGTTAAACAAATCTTTATATGGTTTAAAAACTGCACCTAAGTGTTGGAATGTCAAATTTAACTCTGTACTTACTAAGGAGGGGTTTTCTAGGTCTGAATGTGATTCTTGTTTATTTAAGAGAAAATATGGTAAAGATAAAATGTATGTATTGCTGTACGTTGACGACATCTTAATTTTTGGAACTAATGAATCTGATATTACACAACTAAAGATAACCTTAAATAATGAGTTCAAAATGAAAGATTTGGGATTGATTTCGAAGTTTTTAGGTATCAATGTAAAACAAAGTTTAGAAACTGGTGTAACAGAGATTGATCAAAGTGATTATTTGGAATATGTTCTTAAAAAATTTAAAATGGAAAATTGTAAACCTATTTCGTCTCCTATGGACCCAAATTTTAATGCAAAAATTTTAATAAATGAAACCATGGCAGATAAAAGTGTTGAAAAATTGTGCAGACAAATTATAGGATGCCTTATGTATGCTACTTTTGGTACTAGACCAGATTTGTGTTTTCCTGTCTCGATGTTAAGTCGATTTCAGAAATATGCCAGTAATGAATTGCTAAGTGCATTGAAACTTGTTCTGCGTTATGTAAAATATAGTTTAAATTACAAGTTAATTTACAAATGTGAAGGAACAGTTTTGCAAGGTTTTTGTGATGCCGATTGGGGGGGTGATCTTACAGACAGAAAGTCTACCTCAGGTTTTATGTTTATGTTTTTAAATTGTCTAATTTTATGGTGTTCTAAAAAGCAAAGCTCGGTAAGCCTGTCATCTACTGAAGCTGAGTATATTGTATTGAATTGAAACTTGTGCTTAGATTTAGATTTTAATAATGTTGGTCCAGTAAGCATATTTTGTGACAATCAATCAGCAATTATAAATGCAACTACAGATGATGTCAAAAGGTCGAAACATGTTGATATTAGATATAATTTTGTCAAAGATTTGGTTGCAAAAGAAAAAATAAAATTGTTTACATAAAAACTGAAAATCAGCCATTAGATATTTTAACAAAAATTAAGTATTTAGTTAGAGTTAATTAAAAGACACATGCAGAAATGTAATTTTGAGCTTGTTAGGGCTGAGTAATGTCATGTCATGTTATGTGTATCTTAAAGTAAGTTATATTTTTTTTAAATGTTTCTTTTAACATTGAGGAGGGGTGTTAAACATAATATTGTCAATGTAAAAAGAAACGTCACTGGGTTGGCAATAATCTTTGGTTTTGTTTATTAAGTTGTCATCTCTGACATCTGTACTTACTTCCGGTCTGTGTGTGTTAGCGATACATTCCTGTGCTCTGTACTTATTTCACGTTTTAATAAAAGTCATCGATCATATACAGTGTTTTCAATCAAACAACTGCAACCAGGTCAAACGGTTTATTTAGTTAAACTGCATCAAAACTAAAACCAAAAAAAAATTTTTTTAGTCAAACCTACAAGTGTGGGGTGTCTATGGTGTGACCGCGTGTGGGGTTCTTGAATAATAAACACGTAGTATAAATCTCCAGGTTCTCCTCCAATAGTTTTATTCCAACAAAATATCACAAAGGTAGGACACAAAGTGAAAGTATGTACAAACAGAGAGTATATTCTGGCATGCAGCTCGCTTTTATACAAATCAAAACCCTGAACAACGGTAGGAAAACAGTGGGGACGACATCCGTTTCCATATATGAACATTTACTATAATATTTATTTGTAGGGATAAACAATCTGCTAATTAAATATATAAATTCATTAATTATTTAGTTATTCATCGTAATGAATTTAGTAAGCCTTTTAGATTATTATTTTAATAGTTACAATATTTAAAATAAATCTAACCTCCACCAACCAATCAGAGTCAACTTCCTTTTGGCGGCAAAATGAACATTTGTTATACGGCAAACATAAAAATCCAATAAGTGTCCCAATAATCTTTAAATAATTAATTTACAATTAATAAAATATTATTACAATAATAAGATAATCTTAAGATAAAATATTCATATATCATTAAATCCAAAATATTCTTATATCATAGCCAAGTTACATTCAACATGGTGGACACTTCCGGCCTTTCCATAACAAACGTTAAATAGGTTTGACACCTAGATAGGTGTATAAATTATGATGTATTGAACATAATATGAGGAAGAGAATGTGTAATTTAGTGAATACAGTGGGGTTACATAAGTCACACACAGTGAGTATATGGTTTAGTGCATAAGTCTACTATTACAGAACTAAGTAAATATGTGGGGCAGACTAGGATCGGGAATCATCGTTGTAACAATGGATAGGTCTTTTAAAATGACATTGAGGTTCCTAGAACCGTTTTCTTTTAAAGTCTAACGTTTCTTAGCTAGACGCTTCCAAAGTGGAAAAATGGGCATCCCCCCAATCTAAATTCTAAACTAAGCGAGTGTAAATTTTGAAATTAATATATAATGTGGATGTATGCAAATACTTTCAACGAAAATTAGTTCGGACGGAATTGAACAAGAAGTTTTTGAGATATAGCACTTTTTCTACAACCGCAAACATAACTTTGTTATTCATACAAATACTATGAAAAACAAAGTTATATTTGTTGTCAACAAAATATTGTGGTATTTTACTAAGTGGAAGTAAGTGGATTGCCTAATTCAGTTAACGTTGGCAAGGAACCCTCAGTGCGCGAGTCCAACTCGCACTTGGCCGGTTTTTTTGAAGTCGATTAAAACGCCTTGTGCAACGCAGCTGAATTTACGCACTTAGGTTATTTCAAGAGACACAACATCGCATATTTGGTCAACTTGCATATTTGGTCAACTACGGTTGTTTCGTTATAAACATTTAATGCCACCCTTGATTTAAACGTCCATCTCATAGCATGAGTGCGGCCACGTAACGCATAGTTTTCGCATAATGCGGCTTAGCCCTCCATGAATATTTAACAAACATGGCCGGTCCCTAATGAAAACATCGCCGGCAGTGAAGACATGTGACAGTTATGTAAGGCTACAAGTCTAGTACCCCAAACACGCACATTTGTCGTATTCGTCAAGTAAACGTTGTACCGTTGTACACGTTTTATGTGTAATAAATTGAGTACCTTAATATATTTAGTATTCATCGGATCCACATTAACATTTTCATCACATTATCTTTGTTTTTCCATGCTTTCATCCAAAGATTGCTGGTTCGTTTGCTGTAAACACGAACATAAGAGTTAATCATAGATTCTATCTACCATAACGCAGTTCGTATTTTCTCCCTAAAAAGTCGTACTGTAGACATTAAACTATAGGCATTACCTGCCTTTCTACTCTTCTTATTACTATTACTCTGTATTTTTGGATTATTGATGTTTTCTAATCCTTTTTGAACAATATTTATTGTTAATCTAAAAATGTCAAACTTTCAAAGCTCTGTTATTCTACTTTTCTGTACATAATACTGTAAAAATAGCTGTGTTTTACCTTTGTTTGCAATTTTCCTTTAATTTGCATTGGGTGATGATTCATTTTCCTGTTTATTTATATATATTGCTTGATTTCTGAAATATTTTTATCTTTATTGACATGGTTGTTATGACAATATCTTTCAAAGTCTGACAACTTCTATCAAAGTTTATTACTTTTTCGGGTTTAATCCTCTGTAAACCACCAGTATTCATGTTCTATTTTTGAACCTACCTCGATCTAAATTTGAACGGCCCCGGCCCCCTATATAAGCATTAATTTTTTTCATTCATTTCATTCGATTCCGAGTTCTAAGCTCGAACAGTTCTATTACACTCCAATAAATAAATACTCTACATCTTCCCTCAATAAGTCTTGAAGAACCGCCGGTGACTACTGAAACACCTCCTCACGCTAAGGGAGGGACCGGACACCGGAGGAGTATCCAAGCACATTGACTGCAGTAACACCTCCTCGCTCTAGGGGAGGGACCTGTCTCCTTCTCGGAAGAGGATCCGAGACCAAGTACTTCTGGCACTCCAACTGATCATAACATTTTCTATATAGTGCCCGTTACCCTCATTACTGCACATCGGCGTCTCTGCTCTTCACGGCGCCTGTCACCGCTGCACATCGGCGTCACTGCTCTTCACGGCGCCTGTCACCGCTGCACATCGGCGTCACTGCTCTTCACAGCGCCTGTCACCGCTGCACATCGGCGTCGCTGCTACCTCCGCTGTGTCGGCCCTGCACTCCGACGCCGCCTTTTGCTGCCCCAGGACAATACTTATTGAAGATTTGAAGATACTTACTCACGCCCACTGCACTTTACTTACATTCATACAGACATCACCTCATCTCATTTTTCGGTACTGTATTCTTTTTGTTGTAATATAAATTCTATTCCCTCTTCTACCTCTTTCTTTTACCTTCTTCTACTTCTCCACATTTGTCGCTTCACGACAACGTAGCGCGCTTACTACGCGATTACGCAGTACAACATTAGTTGGCAGCACGAACCACTCTTGTGTCGTGTAGTAAGTTCGATAGCAATAACGCAGATGACGTCTTAGTGACGTAAATATGGCCGTCGAATGACATGTCCAGAAACATATTAAAATATATTATGATATTCAAAGATTATGATTTTATATGATATAGACAACGTTTACACACAATAAATGTCGGGCATTCGTGCTACCAAACTTAGTTTGTTTTACGTCCGATGGAGGCGCTTTCAGATTCTCATACAAATGATTACGTTACTATACGAATACTTTGACGCAATTTATTCGTGCTAGGGGTATAGTAACCGAAAAAAATACGTAAGCGCATCAAATATTGAGTACTTTTAGTAAGTGGTATAGCTATAGCTTTTAATAATAATTTATCAAAGCTTAACTAATTTTTGTGCAAAGATAAAAGCTATTTGAGGCTTCAAATACGATAGTGCAATTGATTTTAAAATGTTGTTAAAGTGTATCCTGATGCACAAGATACAGTTTAAACGCGCTGATCTAAGGAACTACTCAATCGATGTGAAAAATTATTTTTGTGTTGAACAGCTTATTTACTGACAAAGACTATAAAACATAACGCTGCGACTGGAGGGAAGGAAGCAAACTTAAACCGCGTGGACAAAGTCACAGGAGACCGCTTATAGTTAAATAACGCTTAAAGACAAATAAATTATACTAATTCAATTCAAAGACCTGACCATCTATCCTGCCCGGAGGATTATAACTTTAAGAAATTTGTGTGTCAATGTATTGTAATTTGACGAGGGTCATTAGATTGTTATCAATAGTTAAATTTAGTGACATATGGGCCTTTCTCAACGGTCAAAGTGGTTGTTGACGCTTTGTTTGTCTAAATTCTAATTTCTGATTTGAAAGGAGTGCCTGAATCCACTTGTAACAGACAGATATTATATAACCATCGAAGTACTATCCCCTAGTATAATAAATTTATGTATAAAACACGATTACGTCTTCCGTACCAAAAATACAAATGTCGCAATCTTTGCCCAAAAATCCTGAGAGAACCTATCTTTATTATTTCAAGAACGAAGCTCTGTGAAAAATTTAGTAGTCACCCCGTACCCTACATTCCGGTCTTACCAACAAATTCAATAACGGAAATCAAGATCTGTGGAACAATCACTTAGGGTATTAACAATTCAGAGCTAAGTCTGTCTGGAACTAAGTTCACATATGTGTAAGATTCTGGCTAGCCTAGCGACGGGGCACCAGTAATTTAGATACCTGAGGATTTGTTACTGAATTCAGCACGTGTGTGCAGTAATTCTTAGGCGCTCACAATACACTAAGTGTAATATTATATGATTGAATTTCAGTGTACTGTGTGAGTGCGTACATACAAATGCTTGTTCAAAAAAAAAACATACGAAGGTAGTAGTGATAGTTAAATATAATAACGATCCAATGTTGAATCTACTAACGACCCCGCCCGTGCGCAAAAATTTTTGGTTTCTTATTTCATCTTTATGAATATAAAATATGACACTGTGAGTGTTAAAAACATTCTAAAGCATGAAAGAGTCTTATTTAAGTTCAACTTTTAAGTTCAATTATCTAAACAGATCTATTTAACTTTTTTGGCATTTTATGGGCAGTTTTCTTGAGCAAAACAGTTAAAACAAGCAAAGAGTGGCGAAGTTCGGCCGTTACATCCGCGCGTGCCTCCTCTGAGTATTTAGCGATTACTACTTCAAAGGAAACACTTAGGGAAGCAGTCTAAAGTACAAAAATAAGGCCAGAATCAGTATGTTCAGTACGAGGTTGTTCGCATTCAAATCAGCCCATTTTGTCCATGTTTAGTAAGGAAAATTATCACATAAATTGTTTTATCATAACCGTGAAACCGGGCATATTTGCCCACTTTTTATGTTTTTTTTTTCTTTATTCAGTAGAGAGGAAGGAGTGCCGTTGTTTTTTATATATGGGCATCCGCTGCTGCCGCGCTTCTGTCGCTCCAATGTGAAGCCGCACTTGGGCGACTTTAGCAGCGTGACGGTCGCGCGACAGTTGCGCTGCTGCCACGCTGCTGCCGAGCTACTGTCGCTCTTATATAAAGGCGTACTTAAACTTTGTAATATTCGTCTTATTGGTATGTTATGATACATCAACATAAAGTGCTTCAGTTTATTTACAGTAGTGTAGACCCTAGTAACATTTTATAGCTAGGCAATGTTTACAACCTTTGTTTAAAAATGGTTAGGTTGAGTCACACACAATTTTGTCGCTTATTGAGTCGATTGTATGAAACAGAACATGAATAGAAGCAGTAAAAATAATTCACTACAAGCAATATAATGTGTCCTGTCAGCGAAGTATTTTCTGTCAATGCGGGCCGCAAAACTGAACTAACGTTTTTAGCCAACTTTCTACGAAGCCACTTTGACGATAGCTGACTGATACCCGAATGAAGCTTGCTGTGATTTAAGTAGTCAGTCCTGCTAAACAAATGTTCTAGTATTTGTTATAATAAAATTTCGATAAGCAGATTTAGTTAATTTTCGTATTTTGGCAATGTTGTCTCCTATGAGCAAAGTTGTTTGGTTTCACGGTACTTTAGTATTTAGTTCCTCTAGTTGCGATGTTGGCACAAAATACAAAACTTCACTTGAATGTACCAACGTCCCAGACAAAGGACTTTTGTTTGAACACACTACTTCTAGATCCTCTTCTTAAATCTGCTGTCAACTGTTTCGATTGAAACGAGCTACCAAACTTATCGACGTGCATCCAACTTTTATAAGTCAGCTAATTGTGAGCCTATTAACCCTTTCCAAACGGTTAATGTGCAGTTATTAACTTCTGCAGCAGGCAGATGTCACCCATCATAATATAAACTTTAATACGTTGTCTTAAGGTTAAAAACAAACAGAAGTCGCTTATGGTGGGTAGATGTGGTGAAAGCAGCAGTTATTAAGCTGTTGTTGTGCTTGTCTGTGTTGGTGACCGGCAAAGTTGCGTTTAATTCTCGGAAACTTTATCTTGTAGGTGTTTATTGACTAAGGTATGAGTTGGATGGTATAGATAGATATACAAGTCCGGTACATATATATCAACTTTATCTGAAATAGTAGCAGTAGTGATACCGAAGTAAAGCAACCTACGGCACGGGTCGTGTTTGGATGGGTGACCATTCCGACCATTTAAGTGCCGTATATTACGAGCATCACCGTGCTTCGAAAGGCACGCTAAACCGTTAGTCCCGGCTAATATCGGTTGATATTAGTAGATAAGACTAGTCAGAGGCCTTATGGGCTTGATAACATCTAACCGCAAGGTTAGTTGCTTGCCCTGCAAACCAATTCACCGATCCACGCGGAGCCCGCATCGTGGAGTATGACTCAAACTACCTCGTAAAGCCTATGCCCGGCAGTGGGACGTTACAGGCAAACTGTACTTAATATAAAGAAACCATGTTCCTATTCATGAAAGTCACATAAAGTACGTGGCCAGCACATCAGGTTACCCACTTTTGTTGCAAACTAGTCCTTATTACAACTGAATAAGATACCACAGTGTTTACCTTGACGTGCTGTTGTCCGTACAATGACACCATCAACTTTTTTAGTCAAAACAACAAACTATTGCCTCCAAAAAAGTTCTATGTGTGTGTCTCATAACTCATAGCGATCATAACACGTTGATTGGGGCATTTTTCAGGACGTTTGTTTGTTTATTCCAAACGTCTGGCAAACAAGATTTATCTTTGGCGTAATTAGGGGAGAAGGGAACACGTGGTGGGTGTGCAAGATTTATGCAACATGAGCTGGTCTTGGGTAAAGTTAAGGAGTAAGTTTAGTAAAATGATTACGAGTCATGTGTTACACTTTCTTACATTAAAGTTTGAATGAGGTATTAACTGATTAATTTAACTGTATATTGTATGTGATATATTCACTCAATAAATCGGTAAAGGTACTGAACCAATCAAATTATTTTTTTAAGGTAAGTGCAGCAAACTTTTTGTAGGAAACTGTATATTTTTTTATACTGGACACAAATCTCATACATTGCTCTGATCCCAAAGTAAGTAGCCAATGCACTTGTGTTATGGAAATCAGACACATCGGTGGTACCACAACACCCAGACCCGATACAATAAAGAAAATTATGATTTGTACATTGACCCGACCGGGAATCGAACCCGGGACCTCTAAGCGGCGACGCCCTGAAATCCAGCATACTTAGCCACTTCACCATGGAGGTCGTTAAAAAGTGTTATATATGACTATTAATAAATTCATTTAATTTATATTGCGCTGTGACCAGATTCATGGGTGTTATTTTTTTCTATTGCACAGACCAAACATAGTAAAAATAACATACTTAATGCATTCTCTACCAGTCAACCATGGGGTTAAGGGACCGTTCCAATTATTAATTGATTAAGTTTTATTTTTATTTTATAAATTTTCCCCAAAATTGACTTACCTATCTTTCAAGGCCGATATTCCAAAAATTGCCAATATCTTGCACTCGGTAGTTTATTCCACAGAAACACGACAGCGTTATAATGCGGGTTATGGGCGATATGCAAATTTTACGAGCATATTAAACCTTTATGCGTGACGTATTGGGACATTGAGGGCTATCAGTAACCTCTATCCGTTTGCAGGTAAATCACGTAGATAAGAACGGTGCGACGAAGCTTGAGATACGGGTGACAAGAGGTTGATAGTTTGGCGTTGAACAACCTTTATATGTTTTTTTTCTTTTGGAAAACTGACTCAGTTTAATATGAAATAACAAAGTGAATAACCGAACCAAATTTTATCATGGATTGAAATGAAAATTTGTAAACGTGACATACTAGATACAGCAGCAAAGCGCTAATGTATTTTTTTTACGTGAAATGGGTTCTCTTATGTCTCCAGACTAGACCAGACGTGGCATAAACAGAGGCGACAATGGAGCCAATTTGACCCAGGAGAAGCCTGTTCACTCTGACTTTAAAAATATTAGGGCTGTATTGGATACACTGATAAGGTTAGAGTTTCACATTTTTGATTTGCGAAATTTAAAAGAGGTACCTTTTAAGAAAAAATAGTTTCCTTTGGACCATTTTAGTCTAAGGCTATGCTGGGTGTTTACAAGATCGAATCAGAAGTGAGGAGATACGTAGAAGCACTAAAGTAACGGACATAACCTTGAGAATCAGTAAGCTCAAGTGGCAATGGGCAGGGCACATAGCGCGAAGAACTGATGGCCGTTGGGGCAGGAAAGTTCTAGATTGGAGACCCTTCGACCAGAGACGCAGCGTGGGACGTCCACCAACAAGATGGACAGAAGACCTTATAAAGATCGCAGGATCAAACTGGATGCAGACCGCTAGTGATCGGTTGCTGGGAGGCCTATGTTCAGCAGTGGATGTCCTTTGGCTGATAATGATGATGATGATGATGATGATGATGATGGACCATTTTGTTTACACACACACACCACACACACACACACACACACACACACACACACACACACACACACTAGATACATGAATGTTCTTCTACCTAGCTAAGTAAAATACTACAGTGTTAAATAATTATCTTCTCTGCATATGATAAAGACAAGTAAGGCTGTTTATACATATCATCAACAACATATTTGTTAAAAATCTAAAGAAATAAATGCATTTTTTTATTTATTCATTATATTTTATTATTTCTAAAGTTGACGAAAAGCGCTTAGTTCTTATCTTAGTGGAATGTCTACTAGGTAAGGGTGAAGATTAGCGATGATAGAAGGGAGCTGGTAGAATGAGCTCATTGGGACATAGCCATCAAAACCGGGGTATTTCAAATTTATTAACTTCCATGTATTGAGCTACGCCTAATGCCTAAACCTTCGTAAAATATGAACACCTGAAATATATACCAAGCCCATGACTGGATTCTATTGACCGTTTCACAAATTTGGTATGTTTTTCATTCCTTGCATTGTGATGTTAATGGTTCTGGTAAGAGCATCAGGTTGTAATAGGACTTTTTCAAGGAGTGTTCGTTCAACAATTTTGTTTATGTTTAACGGTTCGCTAAAATTGTCAGTTTGACGCGACTGTAACAAGTTTAAGTAGGTACCATTTTTTAAAGTTTTGTCATTATTTAAACACAAATTTTTAAAACACGCGTCCCGTTATGAATGAATTTGATGTTTTAATTACTAGCGATATAACCAATACATTATTTTGAGGTCTATGTTTTTCAATTAATTTAATGATTATATACCAAAAAAAACTATAATAAAAGTAAATATTCAAGATCTGAATACCCAATTAACGTGTGCCAATGTATCATTACCTATAACAGGTTAAAGGTATAAAACCTAACAAGAAATAAACAAAGCACTTCAAACTCACATCCCGAATGCCACAAAGTCAAACCTCTATCCCCTCAGAAAACAATTACCCCCGAAGGAGAGAACGGTTTCTTTAATTCTCTTTTTAATGAACCGAGCGGAGGTATAGACGATCAATTAATTCTTTGATTACCCTGGCTCCCGATAGATCCCCCCTCCTCCCAAGCTATTACAATGGACATTTTGATCGCTCCATTAAAACGAGCGACCGCCTAATTTGTAATGCATTCGAATGCAGAATACCGATTGCCGACTCCGATATTCCGTGTTTCTACTTAGAATATAGAAAGGTTTTGTTACATTTACATCTCCAATGTTAACAGAAAATCTTTTTTTCATTATCTCAGTATATCTTTCGTATTAAAATAGTTTTAATTTTTACCTTTCCAGTCTTAACTGATGTTCCTAAAAAAAAAACAATTCATACTCAACTATGAATTCATTTCTCACGGATGTGTTTATCAACAGTATTTTGTCATGCTTTTGTTTATGCGACCGCCGGCGGCCTTTTGTCCCGTGAGCGTTAAATGAATGAATGGATATTTTTTATTTTGGACAATTTAATCTTATGTAGTTATGTATATCTTTCCTTCTGTATATAAATGAACCATATTGACTTGGCCACGGCATCACGCGTGAACGACTGGACTGATTTTGTTAATTATTTTTTGTGTTGTTTGTTAGTGTCAGGAACAGATATATACTCCAAAAAAAGAGTGGGTGGACCCATTTTCATAATTTTTACTTTGTCAGATTCGTCACCGTCCTTATTAAGATAATCTTTATTAAAATAACGGGGCTGTGGCGAGACGAAGCCAGGAGCAAAACAAAGTTCACTGGCACAAATAAGAAATAACTATTCATATTACATTTGAAAGAATACAGTTTCAATAATTTAATACCTATACTAGTAATTAGTTCGTTCGTTCATTACCTATAATGGGGCAGTTATATTTTAGGGAAATGGAAATCAAAATACTGTTGGCACTGCCCCGCAATCTGCGTAAGCAAAAAGATGCTTTTTTGCGCATTGTGGCTCCAAAACCTTCTGTCCCAGCTTCGCAAAAACACAAGAGACGCTGCAGGAACTATATTTCTGTCTGTGATTTGATGTTCACCCGTTGAATAGTTTAGAAGTTTAAGATTGAGCATTAAGCACGAGACTTTTGTACACTTTGTCACTCAACATTTCTCAACAAAAGCTTTTGTTACGTTATTTTCTATATTTAATGTCATTGTCTCATAACCCTCGTCTACAAATAGAAACTAGAGAGCAAAAACATTGATCTTCTCCCACACACAGGCCCTCGCAATCGCGCAATCACTCAGAAAAGGATTTATTTTTAATACGCGTTATGGAGCTCAGAAAATAAAAGGTTCAGTGCAGAAATAGAATAAAGTTGTTTTTTGGAGCAAAGCAATCGCATACGTAACGGAGGGGACGTCTATTCGCGTATTTTTATGAAGGTATAGAAACAAACTGCAATTTCTAGTTTAATCTATTGTTCGTATAAATCTAGAGATATTCTTCTTCTTCTTAGCGTGTCGATGGTAAACCATTAATGACCTGAATCATAGTAACTACCTAGACCACATTGGAAAATTTATTATCCACGACGTGCTAAATTGATGCCTATGATATTGTCGTTAAGGCAAAGATGCTGGACGATCTTGGCACTATGCTCAAAGATCTTGACCGAGTAACCCAACAAGTGGGTCTAATAATGAACATGGAAAAGACGAATTTTATGTCGAGCTTCCTTGTTATAACCGCTCTAGTATTCGTTGGGAACTCAACTCTCGAAGTTGTCGACGAGTACGTCTACCTGGGACAAGTGATCCAATTGGGTAGGAGACCCTTTGACCAAAGATGTAGCGTAGGACGTCCACCGACAATATGGACAGACGACCTTGTAAAGATCGCAAGATCAAACTGGATGCAGACCGCTAGTGATCGGTCGTTGTGGAAAGCCGTGGGGGCGGCCTATGTTCAGCAATGGACGTCCTATAGCTGATAATGATGATGATGATGATGACGACGTGCTAAAAACTTTGTATTTTAATAAACTGAAAACAAAATTTGAAACAAATTCCTATTTAATACCTGCCGTTCGCAAAAGAAATTAAAGAAAGCCGTTAAACGTTAATCGCGTTCAATAAATGGGTACGTTTTCGGGAGTCACACGCAAACAAATGCGGTTAATCTATTTTCACTAGTGTAGAGAAATTATCGATACAACAACAAAATTATCATTTTATCGCTAAAAATAATCGGTAGTAGAAAATAGTAGTACCGAGTAAACATACATTAATCATATCATAATATTTAGTAAGTAACTTAAGCCAGTTTGTCAATTACAATCAAATATGTTACATGATTAACTTTAAACTAACTTATATACTATAACTAATAACACATTAAACCACGTAATCCTAGTGTTGGCACAGCTATTTAAATTAATTCAAGTGCTAGGTAGAATGAAATTAGTATTGTGAATATTATTTGTAGCTTCACTATTAAGACTATACTATTTTTACTATATTATTTACTGTGTATATTTGTTTTTATTTAAAATTTATTTTTACTTATTTGTTTATTATTATTATTTTAATTGTTTATTTACTATTTCACCCAGATGTTTCTACTGTTCCTTAAAAGACACAACTTAGTTGTTAGAAATGACATGTAGTTTTATCAAGGAGCCCACTATTTATCAATTTTACGTGTATTTCTATATAAAGGAAGTTCAAAACAAATACTATTGTATATTCTTAATATATTAGCCAAATCATTTATTATAAATATGATCTATTGAAAATATCCGAAAACTATGTAATAACTTTTTAAAAATAATCAAGTTTTGTTCCTATTTGGCACATAGTACTTTATATATCTAAGATATTTTTTTGTATTATATTATTTATCGGAATATATTTTATTCGGAATATCTGGGTTAATTGCCTATAATAAGGTTTTTAAAATGAATCGGTTTTCCGTATCCGTATTTATCGGTTATCCGCATGTATCGATTTGTTAACCAGCTAATGGTGCCATGTCGTTACGCAGTTGAAAATTTACAATTGAGTGTGTTTCAAAGAACAAATTACTTAAACAAATGGCAGAGAAGCTATTTTACGTGCCTACAAATCTGATTTTATTGTATTTCTAAACAACGGTAGTATCATAACACTCTAGCTTGAGACATTAAATAAATGAATAAATAAATATTGGAAGCTAATTTCACTTGTGTTATTGAAATCAGACACAATTGTGGTACCACAACACCCAGACCCGAGACAAAATAGAAAGTTTTGATTTCTATATTGACCCGACCGGGAATCGAACCCGGGAACTCGGAGCGGCGACGCCTTGAAACCAGCGTGCTTAGCCACTACACCACGGAGGTCATCAAAAAATAAAAAATATATAAAAATATTGATATCCATGTCGTTTCTAAGCTGAAAATTCAAACGAGGAATGGTGCTTCTGCAAAATGTAGCGTCCATCCAACCAATACCAACACGGTGGTTGTCATAGTTAATGTCGATATCGGTTCGGGCACATCCCTACATGTCACGCGTGCGATTGCTCAAACCGGGAAGTTATTAGGAAAGCTGCGGAATCGCGCAATTTGGCCACGGAATTATAATTTAGGGGTCGACAGGCAGCCGCGATGCCCCTTAATAATTTGTTGTTCATTTGATGTAATCTTGGAAGGTTCAGTTCACATTATCTGAATTTAACCGTAACTATAACCGTCAATTACTCTTGTTTTATGTCCGACAGACGTTAAGATTGTGAAAGATATGCGAGTTCTATTATTTATTTTACATATACCCTTAGGATATACCTATTTTAAATATACCCTTAGGATAGGCGGCAAAATGTTATTACCTAAAAAAACAATGACAGGTTCAGAATCAGAGTGAAAAGGCTCGCTCTGGGTGAGCACGCTTCGGACCAATTTCCAACATCAAATAAGGAATATTCGTCAAATAAAATACAAAACGCCTAATTTGAACATCAACGAAAAGTCACCTATTTCTCAGCAATCATTTGTGTAAATGTCAGTTCAAAATCAGTCGTTTTATACTTATTCAGTCGGATAATGCTCATAATAAAGTTAACATTTCTAACATACGATACTCTCTCTACTTCTACTTAGAGAGTCTACTTAGATAGGACCCATCGATATGACGTTGGTACAAAAAGGCCCTAAATCGTCGACTCTGTCTCAGCTATGCTTAGCTTCGGCTTAGCGTTAAGAGCAAACCTAGTCCAAATAAAGACGCTATGTAACATGAGAGCTTGGTCAAGTACTTCTAGTTAAAGCAATTCTGTAATCACATTTGATTTGCCATGTTATACGCAAATAAACTATTCTATTCTATTTTTATTCACTCTGCTTATTTAAATTTAGAAATATTATATATCCTTAACATCAAAATTTCAATTTGTAATTAATTTTGTTTTCTAAACAGTAAACAAGTGCAAAACTTGTATAAGAATACGCCTTAAATTGTTAAAAACGACGACCACCGAGCATAACAAGTAATTAAAAAAAAGAACCACCACATCGCTAGGCCTTTTCACGACTTAGATCCGAATGAAAAGAGGCTTTACAACGGAGGCTCGCGCGGTAATTAACGAACTAATTTAATTTAACGCCGCGGCGCCACTTCCGCCGGAAGTACTTAATAGCGACATGAAAGTATTAGCGGGTGCAGTGAATATTCTTAGAATTATTTAGTACATATACATTTAATTCCTTAGGATCCTGGTTATAGGTATACAGCTTATATTTAAATTACTAAAGAACTGACGAGTTGTTTTATTGTAATTTTAGAACTGTGTGAGAAATAATGATCGATCGGGTTATTTAATCAGTAAGGAATCACTTCAAAGTCGATGTTGTAAACTCAGTCTCACTCAGTAAGTTTCGTTACCAGCTTGTACTAAGTATAAGGAGAGCTAGGTATTTTATTGACCATTTGTTAAGGTATTTTTTTGCAAATCATACAAAATCGTAAATATTCAACCTCTGGTAACGACATTTTACCATTATTATCGATTAAGAAATTGAGTCTACGAGCTAATTTTGTGAATCGTAAATATTCAACAATTGGTAACGACATTTAACCATAACTTTAGCTAACTATCGACCACAAAATCGTTCTTAAACCAAGCGTCACTTAAAATAAGAGCCAAAGTGAGAAGCAAGTAGTGATTTTGCCTTTTAAACTGGTAAGGCGACGATGTTCTTCATATGTTATACAAACTTATACTGATTAACATATTATAATTGCCTACAAGTTCATCCATCGCCATTTCTTATGTGACTTTTTCGAGTTTTTTTTTCTTGTGACTATTGATATACTAGTAAGTAGATGGAATAAAATATTTTACACACTCTCAGTGTTATATTTTATATTCCTAAAGATGAAATAAGAAACCAAAAAATTGTGTTCGGGCGGCACATACATTTAGCGCCATCATGCTTAACGCATATACACCCACATATTAAGCGCCATCTACCCTGTGTTTATGCAATGTCCCGCGTAATGTCGTTTTCATAAGAAACCACAAATTTCGCAAGGTCGGAGCGACAAACACGGTAGCTCAATTGGTAGAGCGTTTGGCCCGGATAGCCGAGAAGTTGCTGGTTCGAGTCTTCTTCTTAGTTGTCTCTTCATTTCTGAAGGTCGTGCCCGTCCTGATAAGGCTTGGTGTATGCTCTTACGAGGTGATTCCACGCCACTCTATCTTCAGCTTGTCTAAGAGCAGCAGTCACCGGGAGCCCCGTGATTTCTTTTATAGAGTCCGACAAGCGGCTTGGTGATCGGCCCCTGAGTCTTTTGCCTTCCACTTTGCCAACCACAACAAGTTTTTCAAGGTTGTCAGGCTCTCTTTGCGCTATGTGGCCAAGGTAGGTAGGTACTCGCTGATAGCATACAGTGGAGAGTCTAGTTTTAATTTTAAGCTGGTCAAGAATCGACTTGTTAGTTCTATTAGCCGTCCATAGTATTCTTAACATTCTTCTCCAGCACCACATTTCAAAAGCGTCAATTCTTTGCCTGTCTTTTGCAATAATCGTCCAAGATTCAGAGGCATATAGGAACACCGGAAAAACTAATGTGCTTATCAGTCTCATTTTAGTAGCATTAGAATCGTTTCTGTTTTTCCAGATCTTCCCGAGTTTGCTCATCGCATCTTTGGCCATTTGGATTCTTCTGCGTGTCTCTTTCTCGCTACCCCCCTGGTTACTGATCATGGATCCCAGATAGACAAAATCCGTAACGACCTGCAGATCCAACAAAAGCCCTGTCTGACCAAAGCCTAGTTGACCAGTCCTGTCTGTCCTGTGTTTCGAGTCAAGAGCGCAAAATTTTGGTTTCGCATTTCAACTTTATGAAGTAGATGGAACCTTACTATATAAAATAAAGAAAAAGCTTGATTCATTTACCGTAGCAACAATAACCTTGCTTCCTGAAAGCTTTCCTGATGCGTCTATCCGTCGTATATAACCTATCCTTTCCCGTAACATCCAAATCGTACCGCACAGTGGGCACGAGACATACTCCCGGCGCTCACGCACTTGCATGTACTGAGCAAAACGCCTTCGAATAACTCACACCGAACCGCTTAAGTGCCCTCCGGCTGCTCTAAGCTTTATTTTAATACTACCCACTATATTCACACGTGACAACAAGCGACTATCTACTCTAAAGCAATGGGCGAGGGTGGAATATTGAGAGGTAAAAAATTGGTTGATTCCGTTTATCGCTGTTAAGGGTGTATTTCCGAATGTCGTCTATACGTTGCGGGGTAACTGGTAAAAACTTGCAGGTATAAAATCTTCTTCAAAAACTATAATCAATCCCGATGTGTTATTATTTCCTTTTTAATTATCATCAAATGAGACTATTGCATAAGCAGGGGTAGATGGCCCTAAAGGTCACGCATAATGACGTATCCATAAGAGACCACTAATTGCGCAAGGTCGGGCTGAGAGCACGGTAGTTCGTTCAGTTAGAGCGTAGCGGAACGGTGGTAGAGCGTTTGGCCTGGTTAGCCAAAGTTGCTAGTTCGAGTCCCGGCCGTGCACAAATTTATGGTTTCTTATTTCAACTTTATTAATATCAAATGAGATTTCAATAATATGTTACCTGACGCGTTTGGTGTAGTGGCTCCTGACTTTTACGCTTATTCCCTTACATTAAGATGTTCACAATATTAAATGGCCAATTCAGTGCCATTTGTAGGAACTTTACACTATTATCCGTTTTCGAGTAATCCTGATTCCCCGAATGAACCGCAGCATCCGCGCCAAGTGCACATAATCCGTTGTATTCGCGAGAAAAATCTCTATTGCTCGCAGCACAGATGCATTTCCACTGATTTCCCACTTTCTAGGGAGAGTGTTACTAAGCTAGGTCACAGTAGAATCACAACACTCACTTACGAGGAAGTGTTAACCCTCAAGACCACGGAAAATACAATCCGTAATGTGATTATGTTTTTCGTATCCGGTACATTTTTGGTATGGAATCCTTACTAATGCTTAAGATCCGCAAAACGATTATCGAATCACGTATATCGATCACTCCTGTTATGTGACAAGTTCTTATGTCTGTTCGCAGAAAAGCTCAGCAACTACTGCACGAATTTGAATTCATAATTAAGGTCAAAAGTAAGAAAACTTAATAGACTCCGTACGAAACTGGGGCGGGTCGCTAGTATTTGTGATTGGTTAACAGAACTATGATAATAAATACCTATTTAAAACAATCGATAACCCTCCGAAACGTTATAAATATCAATTGGTACGCGTAGGTTGACTACGAATATAGTAGATTATTCACTCAGGGCTACTAGTGGTGTTTTTTGTAGCGGGCGGTAATCACGAGCGAAGCATAAAGTTTGTAGATTTGAGACCCGAGCGAAGCGAGCGGCATATTGTGTTTACTCCCGAACGTAAGCGAGGAAGACAATAGAAAATTTTATGAGTAGCGAGGGATTTAAGTCTGCCCGTGAGCCGAGATGTGTCACTGTAAGTCAAATTTACTTGACATGTACATTGAACGTTGCCGTGAAAAATAGTAAAACCTACTGCACATAACTCAATTACAAAAAGAGGCTCTCGTTTGCGGTGCCTCCGTCTCCTGAAGCAAGGGATTTGTTTTAGCGCACTTCTTATTTATTGAACGAAAAAGCGCCTTTTTTGGGCTGAGAGCGCTTTTAAACACTGCACTAGTGTGAAATGAAAATGTAAGCCGCGCGGCCGAAACGAAAAGCAGATTACTTCTCATATTTCAAAATAAAGTAGGTTTTATGGTTCACGGTGTAAAAACGTGTAAGAATTGGTTGATTTACTAACATGAAAACCAAATATTCTCATTTTCTTTCTCCAGATGAAGTAATTCTCACTTCTCATCTTCTGTTTCCCTACATGCTGATATCAAATCTTCAACCATAATTTATTTGGCTTCTTTTCCGCCTCCCTCTCACGATTCTTTTACTTTCTCGCTTGTGTCTGTTGATGAGATCCGCAAGTACATCACGTCAATTAAATCTAATGCGAACGGCTGTGATGATATAGGTAGAACTATGGTTGTGAGACCATTTGGGTGACCAAAATCACCCCAATCCTAACGTATATTATTAATTTCTCCTTTGACTCTGGGGTTGTTCCTGCTGTGTGGCGTAAAGCCTACGTTCTTCCTCTTCCTAAATTATCTAACCCTAGTCAATTTACTCATTTTCGACCTATCTCCATTCTTTCCTTTCATTCAAAAGTCCTCGAAGCAGTCGTCCATAAGCAACTTACTACTTTCTACTTCCTGAATGATTATCAGTCTGGATTTCGTCCCGGACATAGCACAACTACAGCACTTCTTAAGGTGGTTGAAGACATTAGAGAGAGCATGGATAATTCAAAAGTTACTGTTCTCGTTTTGACTGACTTTTCTAATCCCTTTAACAATGTCGACCACAACGTGCTCCTTGAAATTATGTCCCATTTGCGGGTCTCACATCATGCAATGGAATGGTTCTCCTCATATTTTCGGGGACGCCAACAAACCGTTCGGATTGACCAACAGTTTTCTTATTGGTCCAATCTCACAACTGGCGTTCCTCAAGGTGGCATTCTCTCTCCACTCCTCTTTTCCGTTTTTATTAATTCTATTACTCGCCATCTTAATTGCTCTTACCATCTGTATAAAGACGATCTGCAACTATATGCTCAGGCAGGTGTGCCTGACATAGGCTCGGTCATATCAGCCCTTAATTGTGACCTCGCCTGTATCGATGACTGGTCCAAGAAATTCGGGATATCAGTGAATCCGTCCAAGTGTTAGGCCATCATTGTTGGCAGCTCAAGGCAGTTGGCCAAGATTGATATGAAATTCACTGCTCCGATTTTATTTAATGAGGCCGTGATACCTTATAGTGAGAATGTCAAAAACCTGGGGCTATACGCGGACAGCACCCTCTGTAAACACATTGCCGAGGTCAGCAGGAAATTAACCGCCACTTTACGGGCCCTCTATAAATTTAAAAACTTTGTCCCTGCTCATACTAAAACTCATCTTGTACACTCTCTCGTCCTTCCTCTTCTCGACTACGCCGACGTGTTTTGTACGAAAATCAGTGAAGCTTATCTCAATAAACTTGGCCGTCTCCTCAACAATGGTATTCGCTTTATCTTTGGGCTCCGTAAGTACGACCACATTTCTGCTTACCGGTTCAAGCTTAAATGGCTTCCCATCCGACATCGCAGAGAAATAAGAATCCTGTGCACTCTCTTCAACATACTTCGTAACCCTCACTCTCTGACCTATTTGTCACAGAGCTTAAACTATCTGGCTTCCACCAATTCGCGCAACTCTCTTTTCAAGACCGGCTTTATGTCGGACTCTTTCACCATCTCTGCGATTCGACTTTGGAATTCTCTCCCCAATGAAATCAGAATGTCCCCCAACAAATTCACTTTCAAAAAGTCTCTCCGCACCCACTATCTTAACCTTGGCTCTCTTTAGAATTAAAAACCATTTTCTTATATTTGTGTTTTTTGGATGTCATCAATATCATCACTTTTATCATTCATATTTTTGTGTTTATTAAGTATATGTATTCTGTGTATGTTTATTAGTCTTGTGCTTATGTATTCTATTATATATTTGTGTAACATTAGTATGTATGTTTATGTTAGTACATTTTACTTCTTTTTTTGTACCACTCCTCTCACTTATTATTAATATTGCGCCACTAATTAAACTCTCTGCATTACCAGGTGATTGACTAGTAGAGAATGCCATTAGGCATTAAGTCCGCCAATTGTACATTTTACAGTGCAATAAAGTTTAAACAAAAATAATAAGTAAAATATTATTAAAAAGGGCTTCATTTTTATCGACTTCAAAAAAGCAGGGAATCAATAATTCAGTGTGTTTGTATGTGATATCGTTCGAATCTATACTAATATTATAAAGCTGAAGAGTTTGTTTGTTTGTTTGTTTGTTTGTTTAAACGCGCTAATCTCAGAAAGTACTGGCCCGATTTGAAAAAATATTTTTATGTTGGATAGTCCATTTATCGAGGAAGGCTTTAAGCTATATAACATAAAGATACGACTCACAAAACCACAGCAGCAATGAAAAATGTTGCGAAAACGGGAGAAAGATATTCCTTTTGAGAGCTTCCGCTGCGTACGCTGCGGAAACCGCTAAAGTTACACAAAAATCATGTATGACAAAATTGTTCAGCATTAAGAGTTCTATAATAAAGTCCGCGACAGCATAAGTCTATCTTTTATGGTTGACTTACTACAACCTTTTTTATGTTAATAAATTTGTAAAAAAATAATGCTTCATTTTGAGAGGTGTATTATACACACAGGTATTTATTCTTATCAAAATAAGTACATTCATCATTACGAGCATTTCATTAAGAACAAAGTTGCCCTTTATATCATTTGATTCCAATAAATATCTTAGGAGCTATCACAGTTTTAACATAACTCCGCACCAAAATAATGTTCGCAGCTTAAGTACAACGTGCGCTTGCGCTAATTATATTATAAAGCTGAAGAGTTTGTTGGTTTGAACGCACTTATCTCAGGAACTGCTGAACCTATTTGAAAAAATATTTCTGTGTTAGATAGCTAATTTATTGAAAAAGGCTGTAGGATATAAAACATCACGCTGCGACGGGAGGGGAGGGAGCAAACTCAAAACGCGCGGACGAAGTCGCGGGGGACCGCTAGTGTAATTATATATGAGTATGGTGATCTAGTAACGTTTGCGTGTGCAATGTTTCGTAACTGTATGTATGTATGTTTGTATATTTATGTGTTTTTATGTTTGTCCACAGACTTTTCAAAAGCGATATGATTATTTTTTTAATTCAATTAGGCATATATTTCAACTCAGGATACAGTGTATGTTTCATCAAAATTGTTCCTGTAGTTTTTGAAATATGGGTAACTTAGCGGTCCCCCACGACCTCGTGTTTGCTCCTTTTCCTCGCGTCGCAGCGTAATACTATATGCTAAAGCCTTACTCGGTGAATAAACTATCCAACACAAAAATAAATTATCGAATCAGTCCAGTAATTTCTGAGATAAGCGCGTTCAAACAAACAAACAGTTCAGCTTTATAATATTAGTACAGTTAATTTTAAATCCAATCCAATTATAAAAACATTTTAAAAATTAAACCGACTCAAATAATCGTCTAAATAACGCATTTGTCTTCTATATAAGAAAATCAATGACATGAAATGCACTGACTCCAAAATGATATGTTTTTATTAAAAAGAAGACAAATGCGTTAGGTATATTAAGTTTTTTAGACAGTTTATATAAAAACATATTTCCATATTTTATGAGCCTTTTAGAACATAACGTTGTTGGATACTGCTTCTAACTTATTTAAATTAACTTAAGCTATTGACATTAAAGGTTTCATTTTATTTCTCTCCATTAAAAAATGTACTAGGTACTTTAATAAGGCTTAGATGTTTAATATTTATGGGAAGGTAGTATAGGTACGGAAGTCTCGACAGAATTTCCTGTAAAACAACCAGATGGCGCTCGAAAATACTGAATAAAGCACGACAGATAACTATTTTTTTCAGATTTATCAAAGAACTACGTTTCAGTATATTTGATGCAACAGAAAAACAGAAAAACCGGCCAAGTGCGAGTCAGACACGCGCACTGAGGGTTCCGTGCCCACGTTAACTGAATTGGGGAATCCACTTACTTCGACTTAGTAAAATACCACAATATTTTGTTGACAGCAAATGTAACTTTGTTTTTCATAGTGTTTGTATGAAGAACAAAGTTATGTTTGCGGTTGTTGAAAATGCGCTGTATCACAAAAACTTCTTGTTCGATCCCGTCCGAACCAATTTTCGTTGAAAGTATTTGTTAAGATATACATTATATATTTTGTTCAAAATTCACACTTGCTTAGTTTAGAAGTTAAGAGGCGAGAGGGGGGGGGGGGGCGCCCATTTTACCACTTTGGAAGCGTCTAGCTATGAAACGTTAGACTTTAAAAGAAAATGGTTTTTGAAACCTCGACGTCATTTTGAAAGACCTATCCATAGACACCCCAAACGCATTGGTTTGACTAAAAAAACCGGCTAAGTGCGAGTCGGACTCGCCCACTGAGGGTTCTGTGCCACCTTTAACTGAATTAGGGATCCACTTACTTCCACTAAGCTAAAATACCACAATATTTTGTTAACAGCAAATATAACTTTGTTTTTTATAGTGTTTGTATGAAAAACAAAGTTATGTTTGCGGTTTTTGAAAATGAGATACATCTCAAAAACTTTTAGTGCGATCCCGTCCAAACTAATTTTCGTTGAAAGTGTTTGTAAAGATCTACATTACGTATTTTTTTTAAATTTACACTTGCTTAGTTTAGAAGTTAAAGGGAGGGACCGCCCATTTTACCACTTTGGAAGCGTATATCTCGCAAACGTTAGATTTAAAAAGACCTATCTATAGACATCCCACACGTAAAGGTTTGATATTTTTTTTTTAGTTTTAGTTTCATGTATCCTGAAATCCTCCCTTTAATATAATTATTTTTTGTATAAAGATCGTAAAGCGCTTAACAGGATACAGCTTCCTACCAAATTTCAACAGTGTGATGCTTATAGTTACAAAATAAAATGTCTGTGACATACGGTCGGACAGACAGACAGACAGACTTGACGAAACTATAAGGGTTCCGTTTTTGCCAATTCGGCTACGGAACCCTAAAAATTAAATTGTCTACATGAAATGACAAAAACTTTGCTAAAGACTTCGACCGTATGGTAGTAAGAGCTCACAAAACCCTGTATCATACATTCGTCTTCGCAACGAGATTTTATTTGATTTGCGAGTGCTGACTAATTAATCAGAGACATCCCCCCTCTCCTACTCCCTCCCCGCGGGTAGAAATAATGTGGACTGCTAACAGTTATGCTTGATGTCTAGTAATTACTGGATAGAGATATAAGGATCCTTGACATTTTTATTACGAAGTACGATCCCGATATTTTTAAAAATCTGATTGTATTTTCATCCGAATTTCATGATTATTTTAAACGAAACACAAAACTACACGAGGGAACCGAAAATATGTTTTCCTAATTTTCGAAAAAAAAGTATTTACCTACGTGTTTATAAAGAACACAAAAACTAAAACAATAATACTCTTACTTGTTGACTGATTGTCATAAACTTTTAAAATCATAAATATTATGCATTAAGGAGATCTGTCCTTCAGAATCATCATTGTTTTGAATACCTTTTGTAATTAGTAACGTCACGCTCTTTCTTTTGTCACTTTATTACTTTTCTTAGCGCCGCATGTATTTTCTCTGTAGAGCTATGACTGGTAGAGAATGAGTTTAGCATCGAGTTCGCCATATATACCGTTTGTGCATGAAGTTCAAAATAAATAAATATCCAGCAGGTGTTTCGCAAGACATCTGCAAGGCTCTTCGAGATTGCGTTAGTCCCACGGGAGTGCCTACTATGACCTGCGGAGTAAGGGATCCGGTATTGTGTATTACTAACATACGGTTGCCGATTGAGTGCTACCGGCTTTGCACGATGACAACTTATTAAAAATTAGGTAAAAATCCCATATCCAAGACGTTACTTGAGACAATGGTGTAATTTTATCAATTCAACTTAAATATTTCATAGCTGCTTGTAGGATTGTCGCTTTTTAAATTCTAAAACAACAAGTTAAATAATCGAAACATATAAAACTGGTCAAGTGTTAGTCGGACTCACACACAAACGGTTCCGTAGTATGAAAGTTTAGTTGTTTAGTATATAAAAATAAAAATATTCGAAACTTTGAGACAAAGCTAATAATTTCTTTTGATGCCGATAGCTTATTATAATAAGTAAACAAATGGAAAAGTTTCATACTACGGAACCGTTTGTGTGCGAGTCCGATTAACACTTGACCAGTTTTTATAGCAGTGACATTTTTTCACTTTATTGTGAATTCTCATGCTGTGTTTTTTATTTCATGTATCCACCTACAACCATTTAGCTGAGAGAGGGTGGGTACATTGCACTCTAACAAAAACGGTATGTTACGAAAACAGGCCACTCTAACGAAAAATTATGTTAGCAAACTCAGAATCATTTTAATATAACTATTTCATGATACACGATAGGATTGATAAGAGAAAGCAATTCTACAAATATTTTTTTATGTTTCCTGAGTGCGTTTAAGTACGATTCAGCAATACAGCTACATAACAACTAAAGGAGACCTCAAACTGTCGCAATATTAATTTTATTGGTGTGTTTTCGTAATCTGTTCCGGTGAGAGGCTTAGCCCATTTCGGGCAGCTAATAAAAACTAATGTGCGATGCGCCATAGAGGAGGCTGACTGATCTCCGATTCATAGAGAACTGATGTGGTACAGCATGAAATGAACAGAAAGTCTTATTTTCCCATTAATATAATACTATATCTAAATCCCTGATTATTTAGAAAAGATATCTTGTTTCATTAATAAATCAGTAAAGACTTAATGAGCTGCGCCAATTAACAAAACCGATATCTAACTATAAAACATAACATAACTGTAGCACAACCGTACCTTAACTAGAACTTAAACTTTAGCCTAATACAACGGTAACTAAATTTTAAGCTAAACTTTATTTCAACTTTAACTTATCTTTAGTTTTTATCTGGCTTCAAAAATAGTTTTCAGCTCTACCTGTTTGTTTGTCCGCGAATATCTCTCGTTTGGCTACTTCAATGCGGTTTTGAGTATTTGTTACACTGAAATAAGGTTATGAGAAAACCTACACAACCAACTCATTATTGCGGTACTAGCGAGCGAGTAAACACTACCAACGCCAGGTTGCTTCTTTGTAGCTAACTAGCTACGGCGTAGTATTTCGTAGCTACGCGCGAGGGTACGAATTTCCCTATTTGTTTTTATTTTTTTAGAATCGTATGAAGAGTTTTTTTTTTTTATATAAAACTTGCATTTAATTTAAAGATTAAGTTGGGGGGGTCACTGACAAAACAACACCTCGTATTGACTTATTGACTTACTGAAATTTGCGACTGCTAAGCATTGAAAATGCCCCATGATTTCAACCCCGTTTTTATGCACTAGCTGTACTCTTTATACATGATTAGAACCTTTGATTTAGGGCCGTAATCCGCGGGCGGAATGCCGTTCATGGCTACCTACCGAAAACATTCCCAAATAGAGTGGGCATATCGGAGATGGAATCGGAACTTCGTTTGCGATCGCGGCCGTTGATACTCGTACAGCGATGGTTAAGCATCAAAGAGATGGAACGGAAATATGAGTGGCTTTAAGACCCTTTACACACTGCGACTTTTAGCAGCGATGCAGTCGCGATGCTAACGCGCGTCAGCATCGGTGCAGTCTCAAGTCATCCTTTGTACACTGCGCTACTTTTAGCATCGTAGCAGTCGCGATGCTAACGCGCGTTAGCAATAATATAGTCGCGATGAAGAAGCTGAAAATTGACAAATTATGTACTGAATTTTGGCTACTGCATCGAAACCAACGCAGAAGAAGCGCGACTGCATCGATGCTAACGCGTGACTGCATTGATACTAAATTGAATTTATTATAGCGATGCTAAAAGTCGCAGTGTCTAAGGGGTCTTATAGCTGTGCGTTCTGTTTGCGGTTGCTACGTCAACAAGATTCTCGTAGTTATATTTGTGTCGAGAATTCAAAGTGACCTTTTCAGCTTGATATAACCTTTTAACAGTTACTACTCTTTTGAAGGTTTAAAAACTTTGAGCAATAGATTAAAGATTTCTTAAAACTTTGTCAACCAGACAGCGGTTAGCGATTTTCATGTCAAGGCTATAAATAAAATTCTTTTTTAGGGTCCCGAAGTAAGAAATGATTCATGACGCTTTAAAATGTTTTTAACACTCACAGTGTCATATTCTATGTTTATGTCAGAAAGAAACCACAAATTTCGCAGGGTCGGACTAACAGCACGGTAGCTCAATTGGTAAAAGCGTTTGGCCCGGTCTGCCAAAAGGTTGCTGGTTCAAGTCCCGCCCGTGCGCAAATTTTTGGTTTCTTATTTCATCTTTATGAATCTGATTCATGACATTAAAATATAAACAGGATGTTGTTTTGGTCAGTGACGAGCAAATCAGGGGTTGCTGTACAAACGGCAATGGCAAAAAAATAGAATGGAACGTACCCACACAATCAATTTCTTATTGCGATACTAGTGAGCTAGTTAAAACTACTAACACTAGGTCGCCTCATCGTAGCTTACTAGCTACAACATAGTATTTAGTAGATACGTGTGAGGGTACGAGTTTCCCCATTCGTATTGTTTTTATTTTAAGAAAAGCTTTTCTTTTATAAAACTTGCATGAAGAATTTATTTCCTTAGAATAACCATAACTAATTTTATCATCCGTGAGTTGGATGTCACTGACCAAAACTACATTCTGTATAATATTTTTATAAAAAATTCTTACAGTTATGGTAAATTATGTCTATGACGCAATTTGCATAACTGTCTTTGAAATTATTTCGTGCTAACATTGAATGCCTAAACGCTTAACCGCACTAACCTATGGCTGCCCCTGCATCACCTATTTATAAAGCACCAAATGAGCCGACTTGCTCGTTAGGGCTGGTGTTCCACAAATCTCCGTTAAAAGTGGAAATTAAATAATCATGTTTACGCCCACGGCAGGTTAAGCGTTCACTCGTAAACATGTTGAAACTTGGTAACTCCATTAAAGCGGGGCAAAAAGCGTCTACGATTTAATCAAGGAGCACGTAAGACCTAATAAATTCAGATGCACGTAAAACACGCAGTGCAAGAGCACTTCAGAGTTGCCAGCTGAAAGTTAAGGCTTAAGGGGACGGACGATGTTAAGACCATGGAAGTTCACTTTTATGGGAACTGTTTCTTATTACGACGAATGAAAATGAAAACTTGTTTAAAAATGAGGATTAAAAAAAACCTACATTTATTACTCGCGTCCCATACGACCAACCGAATGATTTTTTCGTAGTCGTAAATCAGCGGCGATTATAAATAAATATGCGCCAGAAAAGACACCAATTTACGTGGTTTCAAAGTAAGGAATTTTCCTCCTTCCGTTACGAATACCAGACAACGAATATGTCGGCGGAGGCACTCATAAATACTTAAATACATAAAAACGTCTATGATTAAGGCACAAATGTTCGTGCTCATGACACTTAAATCCGCTCCTTACGGGATCCGAACCCTCGACGGACTACACCAAACGCGTCGTCGCATTATATATTATTCTGTTATTGTTTCCTTTGCTTTATGTGTGGTGAAATCAAATTAATATCTAATCATATTTACTTTTCATCTTTCAGTGTTTCCATGGATTATTTTTGTACACTAAACTCAACTCTTTCTTAACTTTTCAAAACAGGACAAATTTACAAAATCCGTCAAAGACGTCATCCATCAGCGTTTGCAGTTGCAACGGCTCTATCTTAGGAGTCCCTTAGACTAAACACTTTACTACTCTAGCGGGCGGACAAAGGCAGAGTTTAATTAATAGCCGGCAGGGGTACGCAGCCGTAGGCAAGCATCTTAGATAGTGATCGTATAAAAACGAATTTGACATTCAGTTCTGCAACAAATTATTATGACTATAGAGATTCCTTATGAACTTCTGCTAAAGTGTGCCTTCACATTAGAACGTCTGCAGCGCGGCAGCAGCCTTTACATTAGCAGCGCAACGGTCGCGCGCCTGGGTCGTCGGTCCCACTAGTCCCATTACCCATTTCAGTGCTAATACGGGGATAGTATTACCGATGGGTAATAGGTATAGTGGGACGGACCCGCGCGACTTACGCGCCACTGCGGCGCTGCTGCCGTGTATATTATGAAATCATCGGCAGCGCCACTGTCACGCGTAAGTCGCGCTGCTGCCGCGCTGTTTAAGTGGCCTAAATGTGAAAGCGCTCTAAAGCGTAAGAAATTTACTACAACGTTTTTATTCCAGCAAAGTAAAGCCATTGGATGATATAAGGCATGCGAATTGAGTGCTAACTAGGTAAGTATTTTTGTAGAGTAAAATAGTACATTATGATACAAGTGTGCTAAGTTGACCATTATATACAAGGCGAGATTGTGTGCGCACGAGCAAAAGCGAGTGCGCCATAAGAAAGCCGCGTATATAATGGTCACAGGCACACGCGTATCATACGACGTTTTTCAACACACTTGTGAGGAAAAAACAAGACACTTCATTTACTAAGTTTTTAATTATTAAAACATTTACTCGTAGTAAAAATACATTTCACTCGACTTTGATGGCAAAAGACTATCGCACGCGTTTTTCGCCTCGTTACGTATGTCCGCCAGAGTTAATAATAAGTTTTCTTCATTTTCTTTACTTGAAGTAGACATTTTCGTTAATATTAAACTTCACAATTAATCCAAACTTCGTCACAGCCGACAATTACCTATTTACGAAAAATGGCGCATTGTTTTTTTTTCTTGCCGCGATACCTATGCGCGCGCAAGGCTAAGGGCGACAGCCAAGATTAAAAATCTAATAATTCGTGTTAAAAACACAAATTACAGAAAAAATAAATGAAAAATCAGGATTTGCCATTTATTGAAATAAATACCTATGTAGAATACTATTATTTTTCGCATAAATAATGTTTGTTGCTAAAATAAAGGTTATAACCCGACTAAATTACATCGCTTCTTCTTCTTACTTACGACTTGGTACTAGGGTACAAACCTAAATTGGTCGGGTTAATAAACTAAAGGCACTAGTGCAATAATATAACAAAAAAGCACGCGTGTTTTATATCTAGGATTATGTGCCAAAAATCGGAAGAATAAAAACGTCGTTTTGAGCAAGTGTGTTGAAAAATAAATTGTTTAGTTATGGCGGTCAACTTGACTACTCAATTTTACTACACATCTTTGTTAATTTTACGGCAATTTCATTTGTTACATTTTAAATACATAGTAACTGAGATCAGCAATTCCGATCTACGAAAAACTCCCCAATTTATTTTTAAACATTTAATAAGTTTTCCTTAAGACAGAATGTTTGTCATTCCTGACAGCGGTTGAGAGACTGACGCTGACAAAGAAACTATTATTTTTATTAACCCGGCGACTAGTCAGAATAAATTGTGCTTTGAAAGTTTGCCTGCCTTGATTGGTTTTTTATCTCTGTTTAAAGTTGATCTTCTGCGGCTTTGTCAAATAGTTTGAACTCAATTTGAAATATAGACAGGATTAGTGATAACACTTTTTCCTCTCTAAAGAGATGATTATGTTTGAATTGCTTACAATATATCGTAGGATCTAGACCGAGTGTCTTCTTTAGATTTATACGTGATGTTTTAAAATAAATTAGTCTCTCGTGTGCGCGAGACTTGTAGTAGTTTGTTTTATGCTTTACATTGTAATATTTGTTTAAATATATTAAGTATTTGAATAGTTTCCCGCGGCTTCACCCGATTTTAATATTTTACAAAATACAGCACATAGCTATATTTGTATGAATAAGCTGTAATATCATAATGTTTAATTAATTTTGTATACGTTTTATTAAATTAAGTAGCAGTTTGTAAAGTAACAAGCTTCCATCCTCACAAATTCGTGTGTAATAAAATATAGTTAGAGTGGAATTTGCGAAACGATGTTACTCATTCTGTACATTCCTGAAGCACATGTTTTGGCTTAAAGTTTAGCATAATACTTATTTATGTATACATTTTGTTTCTCCTCAACTGTAAACTGTTTTGTTTAAATAAATAAAAAAATATACGACTGAAATTTAAAAAAATATTTTGCTTTAAATTTCCGTGAAGCGACGCCGGTGCAGGCAACTAACAACACGAACCGCCACCGCGTTAAGTATTAGTTCAGGCAAATGCAGGATGCACCAGCCGCCCTCCCTCAATACGCATGCGGCACAGTTGATGCTATTATTAGTACCCGCCAGCAACGTGCAAACAACCTCGACGCGTTTCGCAACTACACGTGGCATCCTCAGGAGATGTTGTCGCCTTGGCGGAGCTCGGACGATCGTCCGTACATCCTGCATTTGCCTGAACTAATACTTAACGCGGTGACGGTTCGTGTTGTTAGTTGCCTGCACCGGCGTTGCTTCGCGGAAATGAAAAGGTTTTTTTTTATAAATTTCAACTTAATAATGGATTTCCGCAAAGTAACGCCTGATTCCATTAATTTTCTAAAATATACGGCGTTACAATGAAATAGCACAAAACTATTGATGGCGAACTCTGTCTGACAAACATTACAGTAGAGACTAGTGAGGGAACCTCTGCTTCAGACTTAAGGGCTTAAACTATGTTAAGTGGACACAAACAAAAAATCATCCGTCGCGGAGCATGGCACGGAAGAAATTGTATGAAACCGCGCAAGCTTTGCTTGACGTAATTAAGGCCTTAGCCCTAAGCTCTGTGGCTGTACGCCCTCTTTTGGCTAAAAACATAAGACGAGAGTATTATGAGTCTTATATCCATAAAAAAAAACAGCAAACAATGTCACATAATATGTTATTAGGCATCTGCCACAAAGGCTTATATATTTTGTGTACGAGT
This sequence comes from Pyrausta purpuralis, assembly GCA_963924145.1. Taxonomy (NCBI): domain Eukaryota; kingdom Metazoa; phylum Arthropoda; class Insecta; order Lepidoptera; family Crambidae; genus Pyrausta; species Pyrausta purpuralis. The sequence continues at coordinate 26,851,059 of OZ001654.1, forward strand.
AGTGGGAATAATGAATAAATATCCTAAACTTGTAACTTTGAGAGCTGTAGAATATCTACAGCCATCGAATATTATAAAAATAAACAGGCCCTAAATTATACGGTCCCAAAAGGTTGAGCCCCGAAGTGAGCGGCGCGCGGTAGCATATTCATTGAGCTCTTAGCCATGAATATTTAAACTGATGCACTCGTTTTAGCAAAGGATCTCTGAGAAGTGATAGAGAATTGGAACTACCTTAATTGTTGACTGCTTAATAATTTACCGTTTATTGCTTAGAATCGAACAAATCACCTCCAAATCCTGTTACTATTACTAAAAATATGGTAACGTATAATACATACTTAAATTTTTGTTTAAGTGATTTTTTTAGTTTCTTATAAATATATGAGAAATACACTGCCAGTTTAAGGTGCTCAGTATTGGTATGAATACAAAAGATAAAAGCCGAGGGGCTTTAAACTTTGTTTATTTTAAGTATCACTTTGTGAGGTTCCTTGAATAATGCAGAACACTTAATATAAATATCACAATATTTGCATAAACTTTTATATATCAAAATAGGACTCACGTATTCTTTAAACATTTTTATATCTTTAAAAACACACATAAAAATACATAAAATAAGACCGAATATTTACATGCAAAAAGGTAAAATATTCATCGCTCAGCATTGTGTAAAATGGAACGTAAAAAAGTGTTATATTCTATTCACGGCGCAGAATATTCATCGCACATAATGGTGGATGAATATTTAAGCTGATGCACTTGACGCCTGCTCCCGCGGGGCGAGCATTTTGTAATTTTGTTTCTGTTTCGTTGGAGCTAAGAAAGGACGCGTGGAGACAAGTGACACGGAACAAACTTGGTATCATGTACCTAATAGAAGAAGAAAAAAACGTGTCAAAAAAGAATTATGTCACAAATTAAAGAAATAAAATTACCTACATAGAATAATACAAGAACTTTCAAAGGTTGCACATATGCGATGTGCGTGCGCTACACTTGTTTGGCATTGGTCTGGTGGCAACTGATTATTTTTTATTTATATTTATACTTTATTGCACAACCAAAAATTTATACAAAAGGTGGACTTAGTGCCATATGGCATTCCCTACCAGTCATACCTTTGGGCTAAGCAGAAATGATTGTAGGCGGTGCGACAGAAAAAAAGAAAATGGGTTACTATTAAAAGAAAAAAACGATTATTGAACGAACTGATTATTTTAGCTAAACTAGTAGATCATAATATAAGGTCTTTTTTACCTATTTTTTTAACCTAACCCAACCTAAGTGTAAAGTACAAAATAAGAGACTTAAAGGATACTTTAAATAAAAAGTACTCGTTTCAATTAACTGACCTTTCTGGTTTTAAAAACATGCCAAATACCTGGAACATAAGTTACACACACAAAATTACGTAATAGTACATTATGATACAAGTGTGCTAAGTTGACCATTATATACAAGGCAATATTGTGTGCGCACGAGCGAAAGCGAGTGCGCCATAAGAAAGCCGCGTATATATTGGTCACAGGCACACGCGTATCATACGACGTTTTTCAACACAATTGCGAGGAAAAAACAAGACTCTTCATTTACTAAGTTTTTAATTATTAAAACATTTAGTAAAAATACATTTCACTCGATTTTGATGGCAAAGATTTTCGCACGCGTTTTTTGCCTCGTTACGTATGTCCGGCGGAGTTATATTTATAATAGGTTTTCTTCATTTTCTTCACTTGAAGCAGACATTTTCATTAATATGAAACTTCATAATTAATCCAAACTGCCGTCACATCACATCACAGCCGACATTATTATTTACGAAAAATGGCGCGTTGTTTTTTTTTTCCTGTCGCGATACCGATGCGCGCGCAAGGCTTAGGCGCGAACTAGATCGGCCAAAAGCCAAGATTAAAAATGTAATAATTTGTGTTTAAAACACAAATCACAGAAAATGTTAAATGAGTTTGAGCTATTTTTAGTAATAAATCTGGATTTACCATTTATTGAAATAAATATGTAGATACTGTTATTTTTCGCATAAATACTATTTGTTGCTAAAATAAAAGTATTGTATAACCCGACTAAATTATATCGCTTCTTCTTCTTACTTACGACTTGGTACTAGGGTACAAATGTTAATTGGTCGGATTAATAAAGTAAAGGCACTAGTGCAATAATATAATGAAAAAGCACGCGTGTTTAATATCTATGATTATGAGCCAAAAATCGGTGGAATAAAGACGTCATTATGAGCAAGTGTGTTGAAAATGTATATTTTTTAAAGGAGTAATAAGTATTTGATTTCACTGTTGTATTTATACAAAACTTTACTTTAACTTTTCTTATTATAGTTTAACTTATATCACGGTTACCATATTTCAATCACTCGCACATGAAAGTTTGTTACAAATTTATATTTTAAGAATATTCCAATATAAGTGAAATGTATTTTTCTTTTGAGAATAAATCCCTTAAACCCTTACTTATCCCTATGTAGTTGTAATGAATTAATTTTATACATAATCATTATAACTTTTAATGTATGAACAATTAATAAATATGGAATAAACTTATAGTACATTATGATACAAGTGTGCTAAGTTGACCATTATATACAAGGCGATATTGTGTGCGCACGAGCGAAAGCGAGTGCGCCATAAGAAAGCCGCGTATATAATGGTCACAGGCATACGTGTTTCATACGACGTTTTTCAACACACTTGCGAGGAAAAAACAAGACTCTTCATTTACTAAGTTTTTAATTATTAAAACAATAAAAATACATTTCACTCGATTTTGATGGCAAAGACTTTCGCACGCGTTTTTCGCCTAGTTACGTATGACCGGCGGAGTTAATAATAGGTTTTCTTCATTTTCTTCACTTGAAGTAGACATTTTCATTAATATTAAACTTCATAATTAATCCAAACTTCGTCACAGCCGACAATTATTATTAACGAAAAATGGCGCGTTGTTTTTTTCTTCTTGCCGCGATACCGATGCGCGCGCAAGGCTTAGGCGCGAACTAGATCGGCCAAACGCCAAGATTAAAAATGTAATAATTCGTGTTTAATTATAATAATAATCTTTATTTCAGAAATTATTTTCCATAGGTTGGGTTAGTAATTACAGAAATTATCTTACGAGCTAGGGTTAGTACATTAAAAGATGGAACACAAAAACAAAATGACCTACTTAATATTAACTAAGGCAGGTCTTGAGCCAACATGGACGCTGTTCCAGCGCCTCAGGATAGGGCAGCAGTAGCGACTCCCTATTGCCGCCAGGAGGCTGTTGGAGCTGTCTCGGACGCGGCGCCAGGCAGAGGCGACCCGCTTGCGCATGACTATCGGGAAACTGTCTATGCGAGCCTCAGTAAACATCGCCGAGGCGCTGCAGTACCGAGGCAGCCCCATCAGCATCCTGAACCCGTTATTGTACTGGACGCGCAGAGCTGACAGAGTCTTTTGCGTATACTCCACCCATAGACTGCAAGTGTAGAAAGACTGACAATAGGCTCTGAACAGTGTTTGCTTAACTTCAGTGTTTAAAACACAAATCACAGAAAATGTTAAATGAATTTGAGCTATTTTTAGTAATAAATCTGGATTTACCATTTATTGAAATAAATATGTAGATACTGTTATTTTTCGCATAAATACTGTTTGTTGCTAAAATAAAAGTATTGTATAACCCGACTAAATTAAATCGCTACTTCTTTTTACTTACGACTTGGTACTAGGGTACAAATGTAAATTGGTCGGGTTAATAAACTAAAAGCACTAGTGCAATAATATAATGAAAAAGCACGCGTGTTTAATATCTATGATTATGAGCCAAAAATCGGTGGAATAAAAACGTCGTTTTGAGCAAGTGTGTTGAAAATACTGTAAAGGCTCGATTTGTGCAATAACTTTAGGCAACGACCTTTCAAAACAAAAAGCTTTCCATCCCCGCGCCCGGATCACACATTACTAAAATATTCATTGAGATAAATTGTATACATATGTAACAAACTTTCCCTTAGAGAAGTTAATCTTGTTGCGAAAAATGCTTTACTTTCCCTTTCATGAAGTAGTATACAGTATATTTTTATGTTTTTAGGACTTTTACGCTAAAATCCTATGCATGACCCTGCTTTTACATAGTCAAATAGAGAGACGTTGCAATTTGGAATGTAGCGCACCCTAACTTAACTGAGTTTTAAAACTCCTAATCTTGATAAAAAATGCGATACATAAGCTTGTAAAATGGACCAGTAGCTTGCATGACAGTTACTGGAAAGTGCTAGTTTATCAATTTTGGGTCCTTGCATGCATATTCATACTATTGATGTTCACACACGCCAGTTTGGAGAGCCTCGCGTCCCCCTCTCTCAAATTGCATGCCAGTAAGCGTCTCCCTACACATATAAGTAGATGGCCAGTGCAAGTAGCTGGCATGAAAGTGTGCTAGCTACACGTGTGTGGCCTTTAATTTAAAAGGGGACCATATCTTAGTGATTATAATACTTTAAAAAATCTAAGTATGCGAGAAGAAACGTTAAGTTATCCCAAATTATAGTTCGTAATTGAAAACAAATCATTTTTCCTTTTTTAAATTTTCAGTTCATATCCACCACAGACAGCAGCAAAAGCGATGTCTCAAACACAAGCATGCTCTTACCTGCAACAACAATCATTTACTATAATAGCTCTAAGACCCATTACACACTGCTAAATTAAATCTTTTCATTGCGTGAGTCGCGATGCAAAAGCGCCTTTTTAAAACGCTTCTGCATCGATAGTAACGCAGCATCGCAGCGATGCAGTCACGATACAGTCATGATGCAGCATCGATGCAGTTGCAAACTAGCTACCTTGACACACTGCGCTACTTTTATTATCGGTGCAGTCGCGATGCTAACGCACGTTAGCATCGATGCAGAAGCTGGAAATTGATAAATTATGTACTGTATTTTAGCGACTAACGCGCGACAGCATCGATGAAGTCGCGCTTCTGCATCGGTGCTAACGCGCGACTGTTTCCATGTTAAATTAAATCTTTTTATTGTGTAAGTTGCTTTGCTCAAGCGCGTTTTCAAAACGCGCGACTACATTGATGCTAAAAGTCACAGTGTGTAAGGGGACTAAAGAACGTCGGCGAAGGGCGGTCGCGAGGACGCATATTCATCAGATTACGCCATGAATATTTCAAATAATGCACTCTGCTTGAGCGGAGATAGCTTAAGTTTTATAGTAAGTAAGTAGTTAACCTTAGAATGGTCTCTGGAGAGCTGTTCAACTTTAGCAAAGTTATGAGTCAAGTGTTTGTAATAAATAATAACCCCGATGTTATTATTACAAACACTTGACTCATAACTTAACTAATGGCAATAATTAAAGATGTACCTGCCTCTTACAAAAAAGTTTTCAAGTCAAGAAGCCTGTTGGAACAGACAGAGACAGAAGGATAATTTACTCCAGTTACTAAGCTTTAACTTATACGCGAGCCGGCTTTGAGCTATTATGTTACGCTACTAAGTATGATTTTTATATTTTATGTATGAGAATCGTCAAGCCGTTAACAGGATAAATTTACCTACTTAGCTTCAACTGTGTAATACTAATAATTTCAGAATAAAGTGGCTGTGACATATGGATGGACAGACAGACAGACTGGACGAAACTATAAGGGTTTCGTTTATAAATTGGATATCAGCTTGAGGATCATATGAGGCAGTAGAACATCGACACAAAATGACAAATTAAGCAGTTTTCTGGTCATGATATGATCATGAAATGGCGCCGGTGTAACTTTGTAAAAAAAAAACGTTTAAACTTTACTCGTGTAATGTACGCTAACATACATTATTTATGTCGAGTTGTCCCTTCTCTCTCGTTGAAACAGCTTCATACAATTGTTTTTTTATCGGAAGGCACACGGGTCTACATCAGCTGAATCAATCAGCTTCTTTGATGAATATTTCAGCGCTGCGAATGGAGGGAGCGAAGGCTTTGATGCACCATCACATGCTTTCGTTGTATTTATGTTGCAAACTTTTTCAGTTACCGTGCATATTAAATGTGGGTGTTGTGAAAGGATGCTAACTGAATTCAGAATTTATCAGTCAAAGACATAGTCGAGTAAAAATATCATTGTCAACTAGTAGGGCGCAAAAGATAAGGCGACATGTTCTGGCCCCATATTGACCATAATTTAATCATATTCACTAATTATTGACGTTCATAAGTGGCATTTTGTGTCCTAAATTGAATAATTTATTTTTGACTTTTGACTTATTTGACTTTTGTGTTGATAGGGTTTACCCATTGAACTAATGTATGGAACACCACGATCAAATGTCTTGCTCCATAAAATGACGCCACTTATGATCAACTCGTACAAACGGTTTCATATTCCAAATGAAAATTTCAATAAATACGTCAAAATTTTGTCGTCGTATTTGTGACTCATTTTTTGCGGCATAGCTTCTCCATACTTAGTAAATAACAACTCACTGGTAATACTCTATTTATTTTTTATTGGTATGGTTACGCGCTTCTTAACTTGATATACATATTTTTTGGAAATTTAAAATAAGTAAAAAAAATAGTTGATTCCTCCGAATTGTTATTAATAGGAGAAAGAGATCAAATCTTTATTATAAGGAAAACTTTACAAAAAACACAATATAAAAACTTGTTTAAAAAAGAAATGTTATTACAAGTTATTGGGATGGATGAGCTAATTGGGTATCAATTTGAAATTGCATATTATAGCATAAATACCATAATAACAATAAAGCGTAGTAAATAATTGAGTAGTGTTTCCGTTTGAATAAATCGTGTGGTTATCGGTAAAACGTGCACCGAAACAGCAATAGCCGCAACATAACCTAACTTGATTGCTTTCGTATTGCAATTCTTTTTCATTTCCAAAGTGCTTATAAGCGCTTAAAATAACAATCTGCTTGGACACGCTTAGCGGTGCTTTAGCCATTTTTCTCGCAAGCGCTTACTTCGGCCATGGCACACATGAATCGCAAATGCGATGTGACTTGTATGCAGTAACGTAATACGCCAGTCGAAATAATCGAGTGTTCTCGTCATCGCTGGCTCGCCGATTAAGCGCAGGCTAAATGACCGCACACTTACACGTACTAGATTTAAGCTCAGTAAAAGTATCAAAATTTAATATAATGCACCATAGAGGTGCTCGTAGCGCAGTGGTAGCAGCGCTTTGGTAGTGATACTGAAGTGAAGCTACCTACGGCGCAGTCGTGTTTGAATGGGTGACCATTCCAACCATATAAGTGACGTACTTCACGACCATTTCCGTGCTTCGGAAGGCACATTAAGCCGTTGGTCCCGGCTAGTATCCGTTGATATTGGTCGTTAATACTAGTGAGAGGCCTTATGGGCGGCTTGGTAACATCTGACAGCAGGGTTAGTCGCTTGCCTTGCAAACACCCCTTCCCCAACCCGCACTGAGCCCGCGTGGTGGAGTATGGCTCAAGCTACTTCATAGTTGAGGTAAGGTCTTTGCCCAGCAGTGGAATGTTACAGGCTAACTTTACTTTTACTTTTATAATGCACCATATAATTTTGAAACCATTACCCATTAACCAGATGCTATTTAGAATAATAGAATTTAACTCGTTCATAACCTCAAAATGTTAATCGTAGCTGTACGCGTGAATGCAGCGCTGTGATGTGAGGCAATGTGGCGCTCGATTGCGTGTGCATGTGTTTGCGCTTGATTGCATGTGTTTCGGATAAATGGTCAGCGAATCAAACTAAGATAAGAAGATGGAGCTTGTAAACCAGACGAATATTTATTGTCACCGTTTGAGAGGCATATTTCGTTCAAAAAGTTTTAATAACAGGAATCCAGCCAACCAGATAATGATCCTTGCACGTATTATTGATTTTTTATTTATTTCAGCAATTCAAACGACAAACATGACGTCTTTCGTGGCATGTCCTATAACGATCCTGCTAACGTTATTAAAAAGTATGTATCAGTGAGTAGCCTTAGTTGTAGTTCCTTCTGTAACTTAAAAAAAAAAACATTGTTCTGCTAATCACTAAACATTTTAAGAAAATTGAAGATCATAATATAAAATTATAAAAAGCCAGATGCTCTTGAATGTATATAAGATACATTGCAAATTTTAAAATAATAAAAAAATATATTGTTATTACAAAATAAATCTAACAAGCAATGTTTTGCAAACATATGTGTCCAGTAATAGAACTTTACGATGTCACCTACTACAACGAGTTAGCGATTTTGATATCCATTGATTGGGGATATTAACTTTGGATAGCTATATCTCTGTGTTACAGCATTTTAGAGCACAATGAACAAGACAGGCAAAAAATTGACGCTTTTGAAATGTGGTGCTGGAGAAGAATTCTAAGAAAACCCTGGATGGCTAAAAGAACTAATAAGTCGATTCTTGACCAGCTCAAAATTAAAACTAGACTCTCCACTGTGTGCTATCAGCGCGTACTTACCTACTTTGGTCACATGGCGCAAAGAAAGCCTGATAACCTTGAAAAACTTGTGATGGTTGGCAAAGAGGAAGGCAAAAGACTCAGAGGCCGATCACCGAGCCGCTGGTTTGACTCTATAAAAGAAATCACGGGGCTCCCGGTGACTGCCGCTCTTAGAAAAGCTGAAGATAGAGTGACGTGAGACACCTCGTAAGAGCAATCACCGAGGCTTACCAGGACGGGCATGACCTTCAGAAATGAAGAGACGACTAAGAAGAAGAAGAAGAAGAGCACAATGATCAGGTCAAGGTATAGTGTATAGTATCATTGATCAAAATATTTGCTCTTATCTATTCCAGACCACACGCTGTATAGAAAGCGTTATTCGAATTTGTTAATGTTTTCAGGCTGCTTCGGAACAAAAAGTGGCTGCTATACGAACTGAAGGAGAGGAGAGCTCTTTGCATTGATCAGATAAAGTCCGTACCAAACCACAGTTGTAGTTTTGTATGGCTTTCAAAATGAGTATAAATGTGTGCCAACACTTAACTGCAAAGGCAAGCAAGTATTATGGCTTCAAATCCCAAAAGCCTCCCAGTTCAGAATTTTTCTATGCCTGTACGACATCAGAAACGAATCAGATTTTTACTTCGCTAACAATTTGTTGCAAGCGTTTAAGTGCCACCTGCAGGGGCTTTACTCTTATATTACACACTAGCGGTCCCCCCCGACTTCATCAGCGCGTTTTGAGTTTGTTTCCTCCCCTCCCCCTTGCAGCGTAAGTTTGTATAGCTTAAAGCCTTCCTCAATAAATAAGCTATCCAACATTGTTTTATTTTCGATTTTGGTTTAATTGTCCCGCTTTGGAAATAGGTATTATTCGCCTTGCTTAGTAGATAGATATTATGTTGACCACGACTTATGCTGAGCGGGTGCCATTTTGACTTAAGTAGACCGTTTTTTTAATTGATTCGTAATAATAATGTTGATGTTATTATTTAAATAAATTTATATTCTTTCTTTTTTTTCATATCACGATTGTGCAAAGCAAACTCTCTTCGCTTGCATAAGACCTTCTAGCAAGTGAAGTTCTTTATAAATGTCTTCAAGTCGTGTTTCGAATTTATGCTGCTCACCACTACCTGTAAGTATATAGTTAATTAGCTCAAATTTACAATGTACTTAATTAAACTTAGGTGAGTTGTTGTTGTTGTTTTTGTCATCATCATCATCATCATCATCATCATCATTATCAGCCAAAGGACGTCCACTGCTGATCATGGCCTTCCCCACGGTTTCCATAGCTACTGGTTGTGAGCGGTCTGCACTCAGTGTGATCCTGCGATCTTTACAAGTTCCTCCGTCCGCGTCCGTCTTCTCGGTGGATGTCCTACGCTGCATCTTTGGTCGAAGGGTCGCCAATCTAGAACTTTTCTGCCCCAACGGCCATCAGTTCTGCTCGCTATGCGCCCTGCTCACGGTCACTTGAGCTTACTGATGATTCATAGGGATATGTCCGCTACTTTAGGTCTTCTAAGTATTTGTCAGCAATCATTATATAAATTTATATAAATGTCATTTTTAATCGGCCGTATACTTGATCAGTCGGAGAAGTCTTGTCTTACGTTGGTAAAGTCGACTCTAATCTGTACAAGTGAACTTTAATTGTCTCTTGTCCAATACCTACTGAAAAAGTAGAAATACGAGTAAAGTTTTGCAAAGAATGGCTTGATATCACTGTTAAGATTATGTTTCAACATATTATTTACATAGTGTCAGTCTATCCAGCGTCACTTCACATGACGATTGTTTTATCGACTTCAAAAAAAGAGGCAATCAATCCGACCTGTATGTATGTGATATCGTCAGAATTTAATAAAGTTTTAGTAAATTGATCTATAAAAGCTTCCTTTAGACGTGAGCAAAATATCGTAAGTGTACGTATGTTTGTGGGTTTGTCTCAGGATTACTTAAAAACGAGAAGTTATAACGAGATTATAATATTTTAATTCAATCATGTATTATAAAACGCAGTGTAAGTAGAGTGTGAGTGTGTCAGATCCATCAAAATAGGTCCTGTAATTTTTGAGAAAGAAGTAATTAAACTTTAAAAAGCTATAAGTTTTTAATGCGTCATTTAAAACAAATAAATTTTAAACGACGCATTCGTCTTCTGTTTAGGAGGAAAATAATATTAAATAAGTGTACTATTCGTACCTTGGGGCATCTTTTTAGGATCTTTTTGTTGAATTTTTATTTTCAGAATTGAACATACAGCACTTTTTTTAAAATATTATTATTCCCATTAGTTTTTTTTATTTATAATCAGATTGTTACTATTGGTATAACATTTGCATAACGTAACATTTATATAATACTTTTTATTTGTGTTGTTTTATTTGAGCACGTTTTTTTATTAGGGTTCCGTAGCCGAATGGAAAAAAACGGAACCCTAATAGTTTCATCAAGTCTGTCTGTCTCTCTGTCTGTTTGTCTGTCTGTCCGTCCGTATGTCACAGCCATTCTATTCTGTAACTATAAGCATCAAACTGTTGAAATTTGGTAGGAAGATGTATCCTGTTTGCTTTACGATTATTACAAAAAATAAAAAATATGACATTTAAGGGGGGGGGGGGCTCCTATACATGAAACTAAAACAAAAAAAATTTTTTTAGCCTAACCTATACGTGTGAGGTGTCTATGGATAGGTCTTTTAAAATGACACCGAGGTTTCTAAAATCATTTTCTTTTAAAGTCTAACGATTCATAGCTAGACGCTTCCAAAGTGGTAAAATGGGCGTCCCCCGCCTCCCCCCTCTAACTTCTAAAATAAGCGAGTGTAAATTTAAAAAAAATATGTAATGTAGATCTTAACAAATACTTTCAAAGAAAATTGGTTCGAATGGAATCGAACGAGAAGTTTTTGAGATATAGCACATTTTCAACAACCGCAAACATAACTTTGTACTTCATACAAACACTATGAAAAACAAAATTATATTTGCTGTCAACAAAATATTGTGGATTATACTAAGTGGAAGTAAGTGGATTCCCAAATTCAGTTAAAGTTGGCACGGAACCCTCAGTGCGCGAGTCCGACTCGCACTTGGCCGGTTTTCATTATTTTTCATGGCATTTAATTTCTTCTATACTTACTACGGCTCACTTCCTACTTGTTTGAATAATTTTCCATGTTGAAGTGTTATTACCTTTCACTTTTTTTTTTAAATTGAAACCACAGTTTGCTTCATTTTTGTTGAAACGTTTCTGTTAAAGCTTGATAGAATTGAAAAAATACCACAAGGTGTTTATAAGATTTTAGTTATATCTGTTTCACTCTGACGCTTATAAATTATTTTGCTGCATAAAATAAACCCACATTAATAAGACTACCCGCCCCGTGATTCGTTTCATTTTATAAAGTTGTCTTACAAAACTAAGAACTTTGTAAATTGCACACCTTACATTTTTTTAAAGGATGAAGCAAATCTACCCACCCGGGAACAGCAACAACTAGGCGTCAACCATACGGAAGCACGTTACCTAAAGGGCACAGCAACGACTTGGCATCGGATCGTCACCGGATAGCGAACGCCTCGCATTGGACCGTGTTTGCTACAACTTACGACAGTTTTCCTTGTAAATGACCACCCGTTTGACAAGGTGGACGGATAGTTAACAACCATCGAACGTCTCGCCGTAAGCGCGTTACAACGAACGCGCCGCTGGTCGAGAGTTGGTCTCGAGTTGATCTCAATCCACGGTGGTGACGTTTCGAAGTTGATAGATGTGCGTTGAAGTATGGAGTTTCGTACAAAGAATACTGAACCCCTCGAGTTGATACGATGCTGTTCCCGTAACGGGTGTATAGATGTGATACAACCTTAAACGTTTTCGCGTCGTAAATCAAACGCTCATAAACACAACGAGAACGCTCAAATTAGGTTGTCCTTAATTGAAGGCCTAAGTAATCGCATCGCTAACAGGCTTCCGTTACAGAACAACACTAATGTGATAATGGCTTTATTGATTCTTAATGCGCGCGTTAGTGATGTGCTACACAGTGTCTTTTTGTGTTTTGTGGTGAGGTACGAATAGTGTAGTAAAATGACTATATCTGGTCAGATATTTATACTGTCAAATTCAGTCCATTAGACCGCATGTGATGAACCGTAAATGTAATTTTCCTTAAACAGCGTTTGCCAAAATAACTAAATCAATATTCTATCGTTGGGTGAATTATTTGTGATTACTTGACTTTTTGAGGTATTTCCTAACAAACATTGTTATCTTACACTCAGAAATATGAAATTTCCAGTTTTTCACAACAGAAAATATATCAAAGAACCTGTTCCCTTAACTAGATTTTATTTGTGTGTAAATAACGCGGTTACATGCAACTGCGCAAAAGTCAGATGACCGACCGAAAAAAGTGATAAAATATTACTGAAATCAATATGACTGAATATTGGTTTGTGTGGTCATTAACATTTATAATTGGTCTCAATTATGAATGTTAATGACCGTTTTTGACTGTTTTGGACCTATATGACCGTAAATGACAGTCAGTCAAATTCAGTCATTAAATTCATTTTCAACCCTAGATTCGAGTATGCACCCATCACGACGTGCGAGTACTTATTAGCACACAACGCCAGTAATCAGCACGTATCCCTCTACCCTGGATATCAAACTAGCATAAACTAAAAAAAACCCTGACTGACAAGGGGGCACTTGCGTAGCGCACAACGCTTGCTCCAAAAACTGTGTTTTAGGGGGTTGGTGTATTTACTAAATTAAAAGAAAATGAGTTAAAGTATCAATATCTGTCATGAGATTTTGGAGATTGTTGTAGCTAGAAAATCCATTGTTAGAATGTACTTTTTAAAGATTATTCACTATGGAAAAAATAATAATCTTACGGCACGGGCGCCATTCAGAGCCACGATCGATTAGACTATTATTTTGAATCAGAAGAATCTAACAGATAATTGCAGTATGCCGCCGGCAATGCTGCCGAGCGGTGTAGATACACCATAAGGATTAACACACTTTTCTCTTTTTTGCTTTTTAAAGCGGGACGTGGCCATCTCGATTTTCTCATACGAGCTCGTCTTCCAAATTCAATCTCATTACACCACATGGGTCGCTATATATGCTCATAAATATCTCGGTCTGTGCGCTGATATGAGTCACTTTAAATTCCGTGTTTCTTAGCTAGTCAAATATTGTAAACAATATTTTCATAACTTTTATAAAAATATCGGTAAATATAACTAATTTACTACTTAATTTAAAAAAGAACTTAGTATTGAGATGTTTACATTATTCGACAAGCAAAGAAAAACAGGCTTTAAGACAACATTACTTGACGTACATAATAAAACAATCCTGAGCAGGTGAAGTGAAAAAATATTTATCAATATCTGTCACTAACTCGAGTACTAGTCCACAAAGCCCATCACTAAGGGGGCAGTTGCGTACCATAGCTACGTTTAATAGCTGCGGCGTCACGCCATGCGGGTATTAGCGCACAACACCAGTAATCAGCGCGCGCATTTCACCTGCTCCAAATTATAGCGTTTTAGGGAATCGGTGTAGTTATTTAATCTGTGGAGAAACGTATGTAGTGATTTGTAACGTAAGTTTCGATAAAGCTTATAAAGGGGCCTGTAATAGGAACAAAAACTAGTATTACTAGTAAATAAGTAACCAGTTATCAATCAGTTCTAAATGGTTCTAATTCATTATTATGAAATATAAAATTATTGCTACTTTCGAACAAACTAAATCAAGCCAGCAATGTATTGTAAACAAATGTGCCCTAGAAAAAGATGTTATCTGGTTACCTGTTACTAGGTTACCTGTGCGGTAACAAACATATAAGTTAAATAATGATACACTTTTATTTTCTTTTTAATAAAAACACAACACATTTGTATAAAATGAACGTTTTTGTATCAAGCGGCTTGATAACACAACACTAACTACCACTTTGGTACTAAGTGTTTACCACTTATTGTGTTTTTAGTTTATCTGTGATAATGTCGACATGCAAGTCTTTAGAGGCCAAAACATTCTGCAGAGTGTAGTTAGGGTTAATCTAATTGTCTTGCAAATTCTTTTGAGAGGGAAAGTTTTACCGAAACTATTGTGTAAGTTTATTGTAAATGTAATATTTTTAAATCACTGTAATCGCCAGTATGAATAAAATCGAAGCAGCGCATAAGAGGTTGAAAATAAATCTACATTATCCGTGTGTCTCTTTTTCACAAATCTGCGGCTGCGGCCTTTGCGGCAAAGTTAAAAAAGCCGTACAGTCATATCTTACCAGGCTTGAAGTGACATACTGTTTTATAAAATGAATCCAACGTCCCGACCGACCGTAAAACATAATGAAATTTTGCCTTCTCGGAAAACAAAACTTCACTTATTTTTTCCGGTTTTTAAAACAATGAAACCACGAGAAATCTAAGACAGGCAGAAATAGCGAAGAATCTGCACGCGATTTTTCATTACAATAAAAATCTCCGTTGGTCATAATATGCATGCAAACCGTATTTTATTTATTCTCTTTTTAAGCGTTGTCAGCGGTGCTTTCCGTAGTCATATTATTTGATTGTATTTTTTAATGTTGCACTTCAAACTTACTTATTTATCAATATTAACCTCTATTTTAGTAAGAGTTGCACGTCATGATAGTGCATGCAAAACTGAAGTAATGATAACGTACTAAGTATTTTGTATATATTGCCAATAAAGACTTCATTGACAATCAATTAAAAATAAACATAATTAAATTAGAACTAAGAAATGCATCAAATCATTAAAAATAGATTCATAGCCTATCTATTCAAAAACTTAGACCCCTTACACACCTTTTTAGCATCGACGCATTCGCGCGTTTTGAAAACGAGCTAGAGCATCGCGTCTCACCCAATGAACTGATTTAGTACGGCTGCACTAGTAACGGTGCAGTCGCCAAAATACAGTACATAATTTGTCAATTGCCAGCAGCTGCATCGCGACTCCATTGATGCTACATCGCGACTGCATCGATGCTAAAATTTGTAGCGTGTAAGGGATCTAAGCTGTGTCCGTGCAGCAAGGAGAATATGATACTGACTGCTTTTGATAGCAATATTATGCCTTTGAGCTAGAAAATGAAACAAAAATACATCGTCTTAAATTTAAAATAAAGATGCTATATGTAAATCTATTTTATTTTCACCATCATGATTTAAGATAACACATAAATAACGCAACACCTTCCCATTTACGCGGCTGAAAAAGGCTGAAAACAATTACTGGGAGAAAACCACCATACGCTAGTAGGCCAAATCCGTTACACGATGCCCGTATTTTCGAATCTAGTCGTCTCTGATACTTATAATACTAGCATAGTTTAGTGTTTAGAATATACCAAAGACACAGTATATAGTGTTCAACAGCGTGTCAAATTTCGCAGGGGCTCCACTTCTCATAGACAGCCAACAGGTTTCATGCTGTGAGGAGTACAAGTACCTGGGCACTATATCGCATAATTCTGCGGGTTTCTAAGAAAACATCCAACACCGAATCGCAGCCGCCCGGATGAAGTGGCGATAAGTTACGGGGGTGACCTGTGATCCGAAAATGCCAGTTAAGCTCAAGGGATTGGTGTATAAGGCTATAATAAGACCTGTCCTTATGTACGTCAGCAAAACCTGGACCCTCACTCAGCGGCAACTACAAACCATTTAAGTGGCCGAAATGAAGATGTTGCGGTGGATGTGCGGAGTGACGAGGCTCGACATGATACGCAACAAATACGTTCGCGGTAGCCTTGGCGTGCGCGACATCGCTGACAAGCTGCAAGAGAGCCGATCACGGTGGTTTGGCCACATTTCGAGTCGGCCCCTGACTGCACAGCCAACAAAGCAAAATTTCAACATCCCCGGCCCCCAACGAAGAGGTAGACCGAAAACAAGGTTGTCCCACCTCGCTGTCTGCAACGTCACTGTGAGCGACACATCCGACATGGAGAGGTGGAGAAGGCAGACGAGAAAGGCTGACCTCACCACCATGTGGGAATAGATAATGCCAGGAAGAGAGAGAGTAGACCATAAAAATCCTACTAATTGTGGCTTTACTATCACGACGTAGTGAAAAGCAAAGCTTATGCTTAAGTTTATATTAATTGCGCAAATATCTCTAACGATTTTAAATTTTATCATGCGTAAAAATTGCGGTTTCCTAGGTAATAGAGGTCAAAGTTTTAAGTAAAATTTGTCTCGGTTCAGTTAATAATCTTAGTTAACTGGTTGAATTAAATGAGTGCGACCCACTCTAAGGTTATTTACAATGCCGTTCACAGTAGGGTCTCAGCTACGAGCCCTCACACGCAATCAGCGTAAATCTTCGCCGCCATCGCCGCTAATTCGCGATGCACAATTTTCTGTACCGTAAAAATGCGGCAAGGCATTATCCTCTTTGCATTTAAACCGATTGTGAACAACACGCGGTAAATCACGCAAGGGAGTCAACTTTGAAATGAAATGACAGTCACACAAAAACTCGTTGGGAGATAGACTACGTAGCTAGCATTTATTTGCTAATTTAAAAATAAACGAGTATAATGCTTTAGAATGTTTTTAACACTCACAGTTTCATATTTTATATTCATAAAGATGAAATAAGAAACCAAAAATTTGCGCACGGGCGGGACTTGAACCAGCAACCTTATGGCAAACTATTCTTTATGAATATAAAATATGACACTGTGAGTGTTAAAAACATTCTAAAGCATTAGATAGCGAAGCGACATCAATTTCCAAGTTGAATTTATTCTGTAAAGAATAACTGCTTGGGCCATCTGTTTCATAAACTGACGGCTAGATGGCGCTAAGCGTCGCGCAATTGACGTTTTCATAAGAAACCACTAATTTCGCAGGGTCGGACTAACAGCACGGTAGCTCAATTGGTAAGAGCGTTTGGCCCGGTTTGCCATAAGGTTGCTGGTTCAAGTCCCGCCCGTGCGCAAATTTTTGGTTTCTTATTTCATCTTTATGAATATAAACGAGTATAGTTAAATCTTACAAAAACATGTCAAAATAAATACTTTTTAATTGTATTTTACAGAACGTGTTATATATTACACAGAGTTGTATCTCGATATGTTCAAAGTAAATTGTTTTTAATCTTTATTTATTATGAAAAAAAAAATTAAACCCCCTTAAAAAACTGGCCAAAAATCTCAACATGAACCCATTTCCCTTCCGTTTCAGAGAAATAAATTCATATCTGACTCCAAATAAAAGAGCTCTTTCATTTCTTAAATTATGTAGTACGTGTTTGGAAGCTTTAGTAAATCAACATACTTAAATATTATCAAATTCTAACTATATCACATACATACACATTGATTTAACTACCTTCTATTTAAAATCGGTAAAAATAAATATGAAGAGGAATAACAATAGATTTCAGGATTCTCATAAAATTCTGTTTAGGAATAAAAAGAAATAATTATCGGTTCTGAATATCTGAGAGCAGTCAAAGCCTAATGACATCACAACCCAACGGCTTAGTCACTCTGCAATAAATATTCACTGTGGTACAGCCAATCCCGTTATATGTGTAAAGTTTGACAATTGTGAAAGAAGTTAGGTAGTCAGTACTGAAGACCTGAACATCAATAAATTCAGATGGACTAGCGTTCAATGAGACGGATCGGCCATTTGAGGTAATAAGACTGGTGATAGCGGCAGTTACAAATTCCCTCTTGTGAGCGCAAATGAGAACACGTATGCCATTACAACTGGTATGTTGTTTCAATTTGAAGTGAAATCTGGAGCCCTATTTTTGAATCATTCGCGTCATAATGGTGTGTGATATTGATTGATTAATGTCCGATTTTCAAATTATATGCAGTTTGATTCCAAACGAGAATTATGAAAATAATGAATACCTAATTTTGTATGTATTGCTTTATATTTTGCTTAGTTTTCGCAGATTTATAATTTGATTTTGAACGAAAATCATACGCCAATACGCCATAACCAAGCGAGTGATTCAAAAATATAGGGGCCCTGTTAGATGGAAAAGTAGATTTCAATGTTTGAAATAAGCCTTGGAAAGTAAAGACATTTATTTAAATAATTTGTAAGTTCAAAGATATATGCAAAGACAAATATAAATTAAAAAACTCTGTTACGTTAAAGATATACGGATTATTTTATATTCATGAGATTAAAAATATACTGGAGAAAGAAACTACATCTTAATGAAATCATCATTATCAGCCAAAAGACGTCCACTGCTGAACATAGGCCTCCCCCACGGCTTTCCATAGCGACCGATCACTAGCGGTCTGCATCCAGTTTGATCCTGCGATCTTTTTAAGGTCGTCTGTCCATCTTGTTGGTGGACGTCCTACGCTGCGTCTTTGGTCGAAGGGTCCAATCTAGAACTTTTCTGCCCCAACGGCCATCAGTTCTTCGCGCTATGAGCCCGGCCCACTGCCACTTAAGCTTACTGATTCTCAATGCTATGTCCGTTACCTTGGTTCTTCTACGTATCTCCTCGTTTCTGATTCGATCTCGTAGAGAAACACCGAGCATAGCCCGCTCCATCGCTCGTTGTGTAGTTTTGAACTTCTTTATGAGGCCCATAGTTAGAGACCACGATTCGGATCCGTATGTCATCACTGGTAACACACACTGGTTGAAGACTTTCGTCTTCAGACACTGAGGTAATTGAGACGAGAAGACGCTCTTGCGCAGTTTCCCAAACGCTGCCCAGCCGAGTTGGATTCGTCGATTGACCTCTTTCTCAAAGTTGGACCTACCCAATTGGATCACTTGTCCCAGGTAGACGTACTTGTCGACAACTTCGAGAGTTGAGTTCCCAACAGATACGGGAGTGGGTACAACAAGGGAGCTTGACATAATTTTCGTCTTTTCCATGTTCATTTTAAGACCCATATGAAATGACCCTTAATGAAATATAAACTGTAAAAGTAAGCACAAAGCTCGCTTTCTCAAGATCTTGAAATGAATACAGAAAAAGCTTTGCCCTCTTTTTATAATATAATAATAAATAATATAAAATAATTTGTTGCGGGCATAAAAAAGACCATAGTAATGCGATAAAAAAACAACTAAAATAAAATTAGATTTTACAGAGACATAATCCCAACGTCGTTCACAGCACAGTGCACAGCTCGATGAAGGCTTCTCCAACGGGTAAAAACCGGCCAAGTGCAATTCGAACTCAGGGTTCCGTGCTAACCTCAACTAAATTAGGGTTCCATTTACTTCCAATTAGCCAAAATATCAAAATATTTTGTTGACAGAAAAAATAACTTTGTATTCCATAGTATTTGTATGAAGGACAAAGTTATATTTGCGGTTGTTGAAAATATGCTATATCTCAAAAACCACCAGTTCGATCTCGTTCAAACTAATTTTCGTTGAAAAAATTAGTAAAGCTCTACTACATTACATTGAGATTTTTTCAAAATTGACACTTGCTTCGTTCAGAAGCTTCGGTTTTGGGGACGCCAATTTTACCACTTTGAAAGTGTCTATCTCCCATATGTTAGAATTTTAGAAAAAAATGGTTCTAGGATAGACAGACAGGCTTGACGAAACTATAAGGGTTCCGTTTTTGCCATTTGGCTACGGAACCCTAAAAATAGGCCACTGTGGCCACCAATTCAAAATTTCACTGTGGGAGTCTGATATTTTTTGTCAGAATGAGGCAACCCGCGTTCTAAGGACAGAAAAACATTCCTGACGCGCTGCAGTATCGCGGCAAATGCATAAGAATGCGAAATGCGTCATTATATTGCACTCTTATGGCACTGTACAACTTTTTCAGGTAAATTATCCATATTCTTCTTAGCGTGTCGATGGAACCCGAGAAATTAAATTGTTGCAGCCCAGAATTCAGCAACTTGTGTTTCGGATCGACTGCAGTTCATTAAATCCGCTGGCGTGCAGGTGTTGGGGCACGCCAGGCACGACGTTAAGTGTGCCATAGTTTGCACTGCACCGCAAACACAAGCCACATCGGAGCTTGCCGAAAATCCTCACCTGGCCATGTTCTCCTTACTTCGGCCAACCTGAGTCCGAAGCCCTGAGTCCGAAGCCTGTTTGAGGACTTCCAGTTCGGCCATGGTAGATCATGTCTAGGAGGGAGATTCTCGCCAAGTGGGACAAAGGGAGTAGGCGGAAAAACTTTTTCGCGCCAAAGATAACGTCTGGCCTGTACGGGTTCGGTAGAAAGTGGGGCGACACACTTAATAAAACTGCAACGACTTTTTAATTCAAAAGTTGTATTATATTTGTCCGGATGATATCTTGTAACTGAGTTTTGAACTAATTGTCTTCAACCTCTCTATCGAATGAATTGTGTACGCACCGAAGTTTATATGACAATGTGATTTCATTCTAAATCCGATATGGCGGATTATTCAAAATGGCAGAGCAGTATTTTTTTCTGCACAACCACAATATGGGTGTCAAATATAAGGACTTACTAAATTGAAAACGAATATAACTACAATAAAAAAAATACAATAAAACCAAACTTTTAATACAAACTTTTATTTAAATGACTTAAATAAAATCAAACTAGTATTTTTTTACTATGTACCTATTCCACAATTAAAATTGTATAAAAGCTTGTCGCGTGATGTGCTTGTATCTAAGCTTTAACTCAGAGATATTGTAATCCCTAATCAATGTCCCTATTATTAAAATCACTTACTAGTTTTAGTACCTAAATTAAAATGTCAAGTTCCATGACTAGACATATTTTGTTTGCATATACAAGTATGTTGGCTCAATTTATTTTGTAAGAAATGAAAAAAATATTTTAGAAATTTCTCATTATAATAAATTAAGACCATATAGTATTGATTGCTTATTAATTAAAGGACTATATTTAAAAAAAATGCCCCTATTACATCTTCTCATCCTCATTCTCATCGTGTATTATGAGAGTAGTATAAAATGATAATCTACTAGAGTTAAATGTCTTCATAATCAGGTGCGCCACAAGTCCGAGGCTTGCATCGCTCGGTACATACCTACCGGTACATACTTCACATGAAGTACGAACTATTTGCAGCATATCTCTGATTCCGGCGCCGGCTCACCAGTCACATCACTCGCCTTTATGAATGCCTAAACTCGTTGCGTACTGCGAGCCTTCTAATCTGCTCTAATACTGCTCGTGTATGGCCGTGGCTTGGAGAGAGCGGACAATATTCTTTACACAGTTAAAAACTATTATTTCGAACGTAAGCGCTTCGCATTATCCAGCGCTAAGAAAATTAAATTGCTTGCTTGGCAGCTTTTGACAGGGACATGACAGTGCTAACTCTGCCCCACACGTATTGCAATCTTAAAACCGGCCAAGTGCGATTCGGGCTCACACACTAAGGGTTCCGTGCCAACTTAATCTGAACTAGAGATCCACTTACTTCCACTTAGCCAAAATACCACTATATTAAGTTGACAGCTAATATAACATTGTTTTTCATAGTATTTGAATAAATTTCAAAGTTATGTTTGCGGTTATTGAAAATGTGCTCTATCTAAAAAACCAATAGTTCGATCTCAATCAAACCAAGTTTGTTGAAAGTCTTTGTCAACATCTACATCATGTTTTTTTTTTCAAAATTAACAGCCGCTTAGTATAAAAGTTAGATGCGAAAAGACGCCCATTTTACCACTTTGGAAGCGTCAATCCCTCGAACGTTAAATTAAAAAAAAAATAGTTTTCGGAACCACAAAGCCATTTTAAAAAACAATCCAATGACACTACCATTGGTTTTGTATCTTTCGTTTCTTTCTTCTTACCACCAAAAAGATCTTCATCGCTATCAGAATCAAGTATACTTTTTGGTTTTGATGTAACCTTTTTATTTGTATTGAACAATTCGTTTTCATCATCACTCAAGTCATCAAAAAACGATTTCTTTTTACTATCCCTTGTAACATTATTCTCAATGCTAGAGCTATTTTTATAAGCATTTCCTAAAGTGCTTACATTAGATGCTTTAGAATGTTTTTAACACTCACAGTGTCATATTTTATATTCATAATGATGAATATAAGAAACCAAAAATTTTGCGTACGGGCGGGACTTGAACCAGCAACCTTTTGGCAAACCGGGCCAAACGCTCTTACCAATTGAGCTACCGTGCTGTTAGTCCGACCCTGCGAAATGTGTGGTTTCTTATGAAAACGTCAATTGCGTGACGCTTAGCGCCATCTAGCCGTCTGTTAATGAAACAGATGGCCCAAGCAGTTATTCTTTACAGAATAAATTCAACTCGGAAATTGATGTCGCTTCGCTATCTAATGCTTTAGAATGTTTTTAACACTCACAGTGTCATATTTTATATTCATAATGATGAATATAAGAAACCAAAAATTTTGCGCTCGGGAGGGACTTGAACCAGCAACCGTTTGGCAAACCGGGCCAAACGCTCTTACCAATTGAGCTACCGTGCTGTTAGTCCGACCCTGCGAAATTTATGGTTTCTTATGAAAACGTCAATTGCGTGACGCTTAGCGCCATCTAGCCGTCTGTTAATGAAACAGATGGCCCAAGCAGTTATTCTTTACAGAATAAATTCAACTCGGAAATTGATGTCGCTTCGCTATCTAATGCTTTAGAATGTTTTTAACACTCACAGTGTCATATTTTATATTCATAATGATGAATATAAGAAACCAAAAATTTTGCGCTCGGGAGGGACTTGAACCAGCAACCGTTTGGCAAACCGGGCCAAACGCTCTTACCAATTGAGCTACCGTGCTGTTAGTCCGACCCTGCGAAATTTATGGTTTCTTATGAAAACGTCAATTGCGTGACGCTTAGCGCCATCTAGCCGTCTGTTAATGAAACAGATGGCCCAAGCAGTTATTCTTTACAGAATAAATTCAACTCGGAAATTGATGTCGCTTCGCTATCTAATGCTTTAGAATGTTTTTAACACTCACAGTGTCATATTTTATATTCATAATGATGAATATAAGAAACCAAAAATTTTCCGCACGGGCGGGACTTGAACCAGCAACCTTTTGGCAAACCGGGCCAAACGCTCTTACCAATTGAGCTACCGTGCTGTTAGTCCGACCCTGCGAAATTTGTGGTTTCTTATGAAAACGTCAATTGCGTGACGCTTAGCGCCATCTAGCCGTCTGTTAATGAAACAGTGCTCGTACAAACAATAATCTCACTAAAATATGCAATAATCCCCGCTGTGCTTTGACCACGGCTGCGCAATTTGCCACGCTATTCCGTTATTTACCGGCTTTGTAATAAGGTCATCGGAAGCATCTGACAGCGTCCGAGAATTTCCCTGTTATTTCGCGCGTTGCAGCCGCGTGCTTTGGGTGAATCTCGATTCCAACAGGGCTTGGGTTGTGGGAAATCTGATTTATAACGCAACTAGTTGCAAGAACCGGAAAAATAATCAGGACGGTGGTTAGTCGAGGTTACGCGGAATATAAAGGTAGTCTTGGATTAACGAGGATTCGGTACTCCTAAACTAAGGACCAAACAAATCTCACATGATGCGACCCCGCTGCTAGTAATTAAGAAATATAATTTGTTGATATTAACAAGTTTTTATAAAACGAAATGATAATGAGGGGAGAAACAAATTTGTAGGTTGTGTTCTAACGAATGTCTTTTTTAAACATTTGGCGATTAGAAACCTACAAGACGATGGGGCGTGGAGCGAAAGAGACGGACAAGAGTGGTTTGATGCAATATGCTCGTACGGAGAGTCAGCCGTGTTTCCAATACTATTCGGACCCTGTTGTTTAGGTTTATGTGCCAACTATGGACAAATTAATGCCAAGAAGATAGTGCACTCGCGGAACAACTTACTGCGTCGCCTAATTACCACCAAATGGGAAGCTACGCCGCACGTGCTGCGGACGACAGGGCTAGCGCTCGCCTTCTCAGCTGGCGAGTACGCAT
This sequence comes from Pyrausta purpuralis, assembly GCA_963924145.1. NCBI lineage: Eukaryota > Metazoa > Arthropoda > Insecta > Lepidoptera > Crambidae > Pyrausta > Pyrausta purpuralis. The sequence continues at coordinate 26,875,532 of OZ001654.1, forward strand.
CCACTGTTTGGAGCCGCTCCGCTCATGCCAAGTCAGTGGATGTAGCCCTGAATGACACCTGCCGGGTCATCACTGGTTACCTTAAACCTACCCCAGTGTCAATGCTATATCCACTTGCTGGTAAAGCACCTCCGGAAGTTCGCAGGGCTGTAATTAGCTCTTCTGAAAGGGCAAACGCAGATCGCGACTCACGGCACCCTATGCAAGGCTACGTCTCAGTGCCGCAAAGACTAAAACATATGCAAAGAATACCTCCGTGTTATTCAACTAGCTTTTTAATGTTCCCTCTTTTATAAATAAAATTGCAAGATGCATTCGATTTCAGCCATTTCACCTGAGAACTTCTTTTATTTCATTCTATTGGACTTCACTCGAAATATCGTAGTTTCTTCTGTCTGAGACGTCGAAAATAGTAGAAAAGAGGAAAAAATACGAATGACGTTTATAAAATAGTTTATTGAATAACACCGCAATCTTCAGAGTAACCTATTCGTAGTTGGTATTTTTGCGTGAAAACCGACATCCTAAAAAGAAATGCACTAAAAGGTCGTAAATTAACTGTTGTCTTTTTTTTTTGAAATTTCGTTTCAAAAGTCAATAGTTTATATTTTGTGCCATCGTTTTGGCCATCTCAAGCTTCATCTATCAGGAAAACGACTCCAAAAACAAATTGTTCGCCTAAAAAGAGTCCTTTCTTTTAAAGAGTCGAGAGATTATTTTATCCTTTTTTTGTAAAAGTTACTTGTTTCTCCATACAATTCCAAATCACGTTTCTCATCGCGCGACTATCCGCCTGCAATATTTCAGTTTTATTATACCTTAACGTTTTGTGCAGTTTATTGGAAGCAACGCTCGCGGCACATTCTTTATACGCATACAGCCTTCGCCATGAATCAGAATAAACACAATAATCACTTTATATCCGCCTCGTTTAATGGGGTGCCTTACAAATAGTATATCTGGGGAATTGATGGTTTTGCCGCTACACAGCCTAATGGCAACCACCAGGTCAAATGAAAATATCAATTGCCATTTTAAAGCACTTCTTTGAACATAATAAATGTTTCATAACACCGAATACAATATCGACATTTCTTGTTTCTGATTTTTTAATCGGTACAACTAAATAATATACACAGAAAACTGATATTCAAAAAAAATATGGAATGGAGTCCTAAAGTCGTAAAAGAGACTAATTTACAGCCTACAATAATCTCTTCAAAGTGATTTTACCAATTAGTAATGGCGGTTTAGTTTAGGCTCTGTGAGCAACACTCGTTGGAAACATAAATTCAATTCGGTTGCGATCGCGAAAAACCTTTGTGTGTTCTTGCGAATGAATTCCAGTTGAATTCAGCCTTTATAATATTAACTGTGGCCAAACGAGTAGATTTTGTGCCGCAGTCAGCGTGCAAATATCAATATTTTGCAAACTTTCTAAAATGAGCTGATTTGAAACATGCCACTTCCACTAGTTTATTAATAATCGCTACCAAATAACAGGCGTTATTGAAAATATTTCGAGTTCTATTCATTTGGAAGCACAAAATAGTAGTGTACGATACAATACATTAATGACATTGGATTGTAAAGTCCAACTTTGTTTAAAATTTATTTCGACAATAGTAAGCAAGATTTGAACACTTTTTTAAAATTAAACTTGGTAATCGGTACTTGAGCACTGTGATTGCTAATATGAAATTAAATAATATATCCCGTGTCAAACTATTCATATGAGAAGATCGTAACGGGGAAATAGGTTTTTAACCAAATTGAACTACCAATTAACCACCACTGTACCTTGATGCGCTAACTCAATGTCCGAGATCACTGTACATATCAATGGGGTCTGAAGAGTACTGAGCAGTCTAGACGTGAACAAGGCTAGTGACCGTGATGACAAAGTATGCATTGTGCGCCAGAGCTGTCTCCCATGCTGTCACGTTTTTTATTGTCTGTCTCTGACGGCCAAACTGAAGCCGAGGGCCTGGAAGCCAGAAAATGGGCAACCATTACCCAAAAAAGGTGACCGCGCTGACCCAGCGAACTTCTGACCGAACGCCAATACTCCTCCTACTCCTCGATAATGTGAAAAGTCATGCACAGTATGCTGCTACTTTCCTAAACAGTAAGCTGCCGACCTACCTCAAAGACCAAGCGACCGTCAATATGGTTTTCGCCGAGGACGGTCGACTGGAGATCTTCTTGTGTACGTCACGTACTGCTGAGGCGAATCATGACGAAGCATTTGCTGTGTCTTTTGACATTTGGAAGGCCTTTAATAGGAAAGCCTGCTTTCCGCGGCTGAGTATCTGTCTTCCTGAGCGAGCGGTCAATCAGAGTAGTCAGAGATGGCTGCTCCTCTGACCTGTGGGCTATCAATGCCGGAGTTCCTCAGGGATTTGTTCTCTCTGCACATAAACGACCTGCTTTAGCCAGGTGTCGTTAGTCATGCAGATGATAGCACAAATGCAGATAGATATGGGAACGATGAAATATTTCTGTTAAGATATGCAATGGTGGAGCGGAAAAAAATGTTTTAAGCCGTGTCTCCTAAAAACTCAAGTGCACGTGTACACCACCAAAATTCCTATTTACAAAACTCCGACATTCCGGAATACATCTATAGTTTTCTCCAAACATCAAGAAAAAACTCAGACAGTCCTTAACAGAGTGAAGCGATACTTCACACCTGGACAGCTTTTGACTATCTATTAAACGCAAGTCCGTTCCTGAATGGATATGGCTGCCATCTCTGGGATGGATCAGCTAAGTACCAACTAGCTGCACTAGATTCGGAAGAAAACAGAGCTAGGAGGCTAATCAGTAACGATAATGCCCTAAGTTACCTGCCTGTTGTTTTTTTACAGGCTAAACTTTGGATAGTGTGCACAGGTACTCCAAGAGCTCATTTCACCAGCTCCCTTCTACCATCGCTTCACTCATCTAGACACACTGTAGGCTATGACCGTCACCTAGTTTAATTAGAACGACTTCGAAGCGCTTCTCGACTTGCATTATGCGCACAGCAAAAATGTAGAACTCTTTACCCGCATCAGTGTTTTCAATGGATTACAACCCTAAAATTTCAAAATCAGAGTGAAGGCTTCTTCTGGGTGAGCTTGCTACATTGTCGTCTCTGTTTATGCCACTTCGGTCTAGTCTGGAGACAAGAGCAAACCCATTTCTTATGAAGAAAAACGTTATTAAATAGCAGACTCCAGAAAATAACTACGGGAATGATGATTATATACATATTTACAATCAATACAAATTTTACTCTAATTAAATGGCTTCAAAAATTTTAACACTCATAGTTTCATATTTTATACTAATAAAGATTAAATAAGAAACCAGAAATTGCGCACGGGCGGGACTCGAACCAGCAACTTTCTGGCTAACCGGTTCAGTTTTATATTTAATCTTTATAAATTACTCCAATTTTTTTAATGATTATTTTGCATTACCTTAAGTGTAGGGTTTGGAAGCACCATACCGTATATGCCATTAATATTTTTTTATGTTACAGGTTTGTTTCTTTGCAAGGTCGAATCGTAACTTGGCATTTTTTATTTGTCTTCAACATCAAAAATCATGTATCTGTTTCTGCAACAAAGGAGAGAGTTTATTACGAGTCTGATTGGCCACTCGTCCACTTTGGTGTAAATCAATTTGTCCAATTCGACCGTTTGTCTTGTTGTCCCCAATTACATTATTTCGTCCACCCCGTGTCGGATGTCAAATAACTACATTTATTAACACAATGAAGAGCAAATGGTTTTGCGTGAGGAAAATCATTTCAATCGATTTTTAATATGCTTTACGAATGAGGCGCCATAAATATGAAGCGGTGAAAATTTATACGCGATATTCAGCAAATGTGGAAAATAACGTGGTTGCAGTCAATGGAAGAAAAATCGTGAAATGTAGATGTCAAACAATTAATTTAATGTTCGTCTAAAAGAGATTGTTTCGGTACCATTCCAGTAACCAGGTTTTAACCATTCTTTTAATTCTTATTATTTACTGTGAATGGGTATTGAAGTGTAATTAATGCAAGCAATTAGTATAAGTTTCAGATTTTGATGAGGTTTACACCTCGGAAAACGTTATCGCAAGCATATTTTGCCTGCAAGTGTAGGCAATTCCGCCAATTGTTCCTTCTATGCACTGAAGTCTTATAGTACAACTAGCTGTGCCCGCGACTTCGTCCGCGTGGAATAGTGACTTTGGGTAGATTTTTTAATTATTTAGGCTGATTACTTTACAAATAAGATATACCGCGAATACGTTGCAGCAATATTCTCAAATAACAGCATTCAGTTTGAGACGGATGGACGTTTTAGACGTGGCAGACTGCCGAGAAAGCTGAGTCCTTTTTCTAGGCATTCTACTAATTAATTCAGGAGGTTCTTTTTTATTAAAAAATATAATTTGGTAGGTAATTTAAAAATGGTGAGAAGATAAACAAAGTTTAACAATTTTGTCATTAAAAATGTTCAAAATGTCGAGGCTTTGTAGAGATACAACGAAACAATACACAATGACAATGAAATCAAATTTTGCATTAAGATTGGTAAATATAAATTAAGTCAACCAACCTATTAATTAAGCATTAATTTAATGAAATCAATCACTTTACAGAGAATAAGAAGAACAATATAAAATCAAATTACCTACTACAAAATCAAATTATAAATGCACATTTAGATTTAATACCTACCTTCTACCTACTTTAAATGGTACTTATTACTGTCAAGATTTTTTTATTACATGCTGAGATGAGCTATCGCAGTTACTTATACCTGCATAAATCAGAAGAGAGAATAACAAAAGTAATTACCTGCTTAATCTATTAAACTTAATAATTGGAAGATGCATTCAAAATTAAAAACTACTCAGTGGCGAAAAGAAAACTTTAACCTGCATAAATCTGAAGAAAGAATTTAAACCAAAAGTATAACTGAATCTACCTAATAGAAAATATCTGCAATCAAAATAATGAGCTCAAGTCCTTTACTACTTAGTAGCGAAATATCATAAATTTTTCCTTCCTGGAAGGCACTTTTCCAGAACCACTTAAGAAATCAATGGTCAAGCCACTTTTTAAAAAAAGAGATAAATCAAATGTGAACAATTATCGTCCAATCACAATAGTCCCCATCATATCTAAAATTTTTGAAAAAGCTATGCTGGAAAGACTTCAAAACCAAAATGCACTAAAAAGTCTTAAATAAACTCTTTACCATTGAAAGGAAAGGAATCCGTTTTAGGCAAACAATTTCTTATTGGAGTCGGTGCTGTGATAGTTGATGCTTGATGGTCAAAGTGATGGCACCGACTCCAAAAAGAAATTGTTTGCCTAAAACGGATTCCTTTCCTTTCAATGGTGAAGAGTTTATTTAAGACTTTTTAGTGCATTTTGGTTTTGAAGTCGGTTTTTACTTTTTTTTAAAGTTTATTTTATTTCTTCATTTTTAGTGATTACATAAGAGGGGGGGAGGGGGAGTTGCACCATATGATTCAATTTTTTAAGAAGCTACAAATTACCTATCATAAGTTTCGTCATTACAATAACTGAACTCCTAAGTGTTAAGGAGTTCCACCATCAGCTCAGACCCACAAGATGTTGACTATCAGACGTAACAACACGTCAACATTAAGATTCTAGTAAAGAAATACTATACGTGCCTTTAAAATTTGAGGGTTTCCCTCGATTACACCAAGATCCCATCATCAGATCCCAAAATAGAAAAAATGGGACCAACTAGAAAGTACACCCTCTAAGTAGGCGAAAAATTTTTTCGATTCGGTCGACAAACGACTGAGATATGAGGTAACATACATACAAAAAAAAAAAATGATAAAAAAAAAAAAACATACAGTCGAATTGATAACCTCCTCCTTTTTTGAAGTCGGTTAAAAACGTAAGACACTAATCGATTACTTATTTAATGAAAAACATCGGTAACATTTTATCGAATCAGATCACTAAATTTGTCGAAATGACAATGTTTCAGCGATCATTTTAGGTAAAATCAACTACAGTTAGTGCGGTGGTTAACAGAGTAGAACCCCGTAGCTGCGATAAGAAAAACTCATCTGTTCCCGGATTGTTTAGAAAACATTCGTAGTAATAATTTATTTATTTGCTTAGGACTGCAATGGAGCTTTTTGCGGCAAACAAAATAATGTTTATTATGTTAATTAGTGAGCTACAGTCTACACCCAGATGGGTATCAGAAGAATTATGTAATACGAACCTGCGTATTTTCATGCAAATTTATGTCTGTTTTGTTGATAAAGGCTGAGTTATGTTGCACTGTTTTTTTGTAAAAACAAAAATTAACTCGGTACAAATATTATAACGGCTAACCAAAACAAAAATTAAATGAACCAGAATATTTACATTTATAACGAATCGAGTCGCATCAAAAACAGTTAAGTAATTTTGGACGTAGAACTCAAGTAGTTTCAGCATTCTACTTCCCCTAACAAAAACTTTTTGGTTAGAAAATCATCAGAGGTCAGAGACGAAATTGATTTTCAAGAATAAACTGCGTAAGTTTCTGGCTGAAAAATTGTTAAAGTTGTAAAATATATAAGTATGTATATTTTAAATGTATTTGTTTGTTGTGAGTATATATATTACACTTTTGCATACTTAGTTATTAATCCTTAATTTAAATAATGCTAAGTTTAAATTATTATAGTAGTACATCATAATATATTGTTGCGTTTTTTTAATTTAAATCTTTCTACATATTCCTGCACCCTCTACAATCTTTCTGCATGATCTAAAGATACGCCTGGGAGAGAATGTTTTAAGTATTAAATCCACTTTTTATACCCGGTTATTTGTGCAATAAAGATTTTAAATAAATAAATAAATGAGATTCATGAGATATAATATGACATATTGTAACCTACCTCATTATATATTGTAACCTACCGTCATTTCACAAATAACAATGTGGGAAGGATCTACAGAGCAAATAAATTGAATGTATTCATTGTTTATTGACGTAATTTAACCCATAATTAGGCGCACCTAAAAAATTGCATCAGAAGTTGCGTGGGGTGTTCAGCACCCCAATCAATAAATATGTATAAATAAAATACGAAATACGTGCAAAATGAGACTTTTATTAATAGGAACATTTAAACTCACATCTTATTCAACTTTTAAACTTCTTTTAAATTAAATCAACAATATTTTTCACAGTGAAAATAAAATTTCTGTAAGTACTAGTTTTCTTCGTAACAATTTTGTCATACAACAATCATATGGTCATTGCACACATGTTTCTGGCACTTAGAGCATCAAGTTTTTGTTTTTCTATCCTTGGTTCTAGGACAAATATGACACCTTTTGTATGACTGCGATTTTCCTGTTCCAGAAACAGATTCTACCACCACCATAACCACGACACAAACAGTCCTGGGGTGTCGAGCACCCCAAACGTGCTCCCTGAGCCAAACCGAACGCAATCGAGCGCCGCTCGCAACTGAGTTGTGTACTTGACACTTATTTACGAAGCTACCTAAAGCAACAGTGCGCAAAATCAAATTTAAAAATGTTAGGAGCCTGGAAACCTGCTTTGAGGTGCATAACACCCCACGCGACCAATTAAGGGTTAAATAAATGATAAGTAAATATGCACCAGACATCACACCAATTGTCGTGGTTTCGAAGTAAGGAATTTGTTTTCTTTTGTTGCGAATACCAGACAACGATTATGACGGGGTATCTCTCATAAATACTGAAATACATTATAAACATTCATGGCTTAGGTACAAAATGTTTGTGCTCATTACTCAAACATTGGTCCCTTATGTGATTCTAACCAGTGACGGCCAGCATAGGAGTCAAAAGCTCTAACCTCTACACTAAACGCGTCGTAAAATCTTGAAAACAATTTTACAACTTTAAGTGATAAATCCATGAAAAACGTAATGTGTGACGCAGTGCACGGTCGGGCAGAATAGAACAGAAATGCTATGGAGTAGATCGTTGTGGGAACAATGGCTGATCGATAGCCAGTGGCGGCCTCTGGGGACTGTAAAGCTTTATTACTTTGCGGTAAAAATACATTTTGTTCTGTTGCTTTAAGAAAGAGAAATGTGATGGAAATTGTTTGTGTAGTATTGGTATCTCACAATCGTTTTATTTATTTATTTGAAATTTATTGCACTGTAAGTTGTACAATTGGCGGATTAAATGCCTAATAGAATTATGTACCAGTCAACCACCTGGTAATGCATGAGAGTTTAATCAGTGGCGGAATATTAATAATAAGTTAGAAGAGTAAAAAATAAACATACATACTAATGTTACACAAATATATAATAGGATACATAAGCAAAAGACTAATAAACATAATTTTTTTTTGATAGAAAGAAAACATATACTTAATAAATACAAAAATATGAATGATAAAGGTGATGATATTGACGACATCCAAAAAACACGAAAGAAATGGTAGTTAATTCTGAAGAGAGCCAAGGTCAAGATAGTGGGTGCGGAGAGACTTTTTAAAAGTTAATTTGTTGGGGGACATTCTGATTCCATTGGGGAGAGAATTCATTAGTCGAATCACAGAGATGGTGAAAGAGGCTGACATAAAGCCAGTCTTGAAAAGAGGTGTGTGAAGAGTGAGATTATGGGAAGAATTGTATGGTAACACAAGTTGGAAAACAGCTAAGCAAAGTTTTCCTAGCGCATAGATTCATTCTTTTTAATCGAGATTTGAATTGCATTGCCGTTAATTTTTAATTTAATCACAATTCAACAATGTTGTCAACAATATACAAACCTTATTAAATGTTCATAAGAAAGCAATTGGAAGTAAGTAAGTATCAGAAATGCGGTTTGCTGAAGTCCTACTTCCTCATGTATTTAAATAGGTCTAAATCCGAAAGCTCATTTTCAGACAAATATTGCTCGTTTACCTAAAACTTCTGACTGATACTAATTAAAGAGAGCGCAATATAATTACATTTATCAAATTTCTATGAACTATAAAATACTTCTAGGAATGATATGCGCCAACTAGATTTTCATCCCAAGCCTTATAAGCCTTGGTAACTAAGTATTGAACAATATGCCCAGAGCGACCTAAAAATGATACGGGAAGGTAAATGTGTGATTGTGCTCGAAGCGGCGGGCTGGAGCGCACTCGGTGCGGAGTGTGCACTGCGCACTGCTTGAGTCCGCGCCTGTGTTTGGCTTTAACACAGACATGGACTAAGGGCCTTAAAAAAAGGGGCATTTTGAAGTGATACATGATCGAGATACTATCAAATCTATCTATTTTTTTTTTTATTATCTTTATAGTTACCCCAATATTATGAAAGGCGCAGGATTAAGATCTAAAAGTTTTAAATTTGGTAGATTATTATCTGACGATTTGTTGTAAATTGTACGTACATGTCAAATATAACTACCGTTTTGTTTGTACGTACTCGTGTCAAATTCACCTACCCTGACCTACCACTTTGCCCAGTGACTCGTCATTTCAGTTTCCGTTATACTTTATGAAGTTCAGTACAGTTCACATTAAATCAACATATTACAATTTAACGGATTTAAAACAGTTCGACTGTAATTACGCGGTTATTACAATATGGCAGTGACATTTACATTAAAGTAATTCGTGTTAGTTATACCAAATATACCACTGTGGTCTGTAATAGGAGCAAACAATTTAAATAAAGACCTTTTAAGCAATCAGTCATCGATCCTTAATGATCCTTACCATCTGTCACTTTGTCACTCTGTCACTTTTGCATAAAATTGTTATCTGCAAAGTTTTTGACTAATAAGGGGCGATTTTTCAATGGCCAGATAAACTCATCAGACTGATTAATTATAAAGTGACAGATTTAAAAAAAATGACAGTTACCTACGTATGATTGCTGACAATTAGGTGACGTTTTTAAATTAGTCATATTGTATATTGTTTAACGAATATTTCTTATGTGACTATTGAAAAATCAGCCCTAAGAGTTGTTAATAATTATGTCATCCTAGATCGGGCCCTGTGCTGCTGCGCTTTAAACAACGGCTAACAAATGCGATCTGATTTTTAGAAAACACTGCACACGCTTCGCGATGGAAATCACGAATTGTGTGCTGACTCAATCTTCGTACTAGAGCTGCAAATAAATATAAAACGTTAAATCATAGTAAAATTATGCATTTGCTACAATATCTCATAGTATTTGATATTATTTGATACTAATTATATATGAGAATATTTTTGTATTATCCCCGTTTACTAGCTATATTTTTCAGGTTCGTGAAACTAGCACCGATTCTAAAGGTATGATATTATTAAATGGGCATTTCTCATGCAATTCGTATACAAAAAGTGCACCGATCAAAGTTTCTTAGGGCCGATTTTTCAATGGTCAGATAAAACTTATCAGACTGATAAATTATTAAGCGACTGATTTTAAAATAAATACAGTAACGTATGATTGCTGACAATAACGTGACGTTTTTAAATTAGCTATATTGTATTTTGTTCTATGCATATTTCTTATCTGACTGTTGAAAAATCAATCCTTAGTCAAAGAAATAATAGTTTTTGATTTCTCAGGGTCACGATTTTTATGTATTTAGTTTTGTTGTTTTTTCACGTGTACATATTTTACTTAATTGTATGGTAAAACGCAATTAAATTCGCAATCGAATTACCACACGAAAAAAGTTCGATTGTCGCGAGAATCAGCCTCTTCGTCCTTTTCAAATCTTACACAATACATAACACAAACACGGAACGCATAATGCTGAATAACGAAGCGCAAATCGCTCATTCCGCTCTCTTGCCGTAACATCGCAGCGCTTTGCTCGCTTGAAATAAATAAATAAATATGCGTGCGCGCCGGCAGCTAAAATAAAATATTCGCGGCCGACTGTAGTTACATACTGTTGCTGCTTTTGAGCGCTATTAAGCATTGAAGTTTTGTCTGAAAAGCTTCAGTGGATAACGCTTACATTTCAATGAATTATCATCATTTTTAGAGTGCTGTAAGACAAGAAGGCAGATTTGTAAACCATGAGTATTTTTTTTGGTACTGTGAACGTAATGTGGCCGTTACTAAATTTAAATATATTGACAATATCAAAAATTAAATTGTGTGTGGTGTGCAATAAAGTGTTTATTTCCGTATTATTACATACTAAAATGAGTTCTTGAAGACTGAAAAACCAGCGGGCCCGGCCAACTAAGTTTCCCCAAGGTAAAAATAATGAATTTTATTCCTTAAAACGAAATTTGAAATTATAGCTAATGATATTCATGTAGGTACTAATAGCATAAAAGGATCATAATTTTGTTTTACTTGTACCGTAAGTAAATCTGCCTTTTTGTAATCAAGTATCATGCAAGACCCGCGAATGATTAAAGTTGTATACATACAAGACGGTTAAAACGACCCACTCATCGTGCCAACTTTGAGGCAAGACGCAAAGAGAGCCGGCAGCAAGAAGTGGACTACCATCGTGAAAAATCTGGCCAATTTAAGAGTAGTGGCTATTCAAACTACCCACTACACTCGCGAACGTTCCTCTGACATCTTTGAGACTAAAATGCTCTTTATCTACGGAATAATAAATTTATCTTCGTTACTATGAGGTTGCCGTAGAATTTACCTTAGGGTTCTTAAGCACGAATTTTCTTCATACTGATTTAAAATACCTTTTGAAAATCTATACTTAATATTATAAAACTGAAGAGTTTGCTTGTTTGTTTGTTTGTTTGAACGTGCTAATCTCAAAAACTACTGGCCCGATTTGAAAAAATATTTTTACGTTGGATAGTCCCGTTATCGAGGAAGGCTTTAGGCTATATAACATAAAGATACGACTCATAAGACCACAGCAGCAATGAAAAATGTTGCGAAAACGGGAGAAAGATATTCCTTTTAAGAGCTTCTGCTGCGTACGCTGCGGAAACCGCTTAAGTTACACAAAAATCATGTATGACAGGATTGTTCAGCATTAAGAGTTCTATAATAAAACCCGCAACAGCATATGTCTATATTTTATGGTTGACTTACTACAACCTTTTTTATGTTAATTAATTTGTAAAAAAATGATGCACTATTTTTAGAGGTATTTATTCTTATCAAAATAAATACATTCATCATCACGAGCATTTCATTTAGAACCAATATGCCCTGTATATCATTTGATTTCAATAAATATCTTAGGAGCTTTCACAGTTTTAACATAACTCCGCACCAAAATAATGTTCGCAGCTTAAGTACAACGTGCGCTTGCGCTAATATATTATAAAGCTGAAGAGTTTGTTTATTTGAACGCGTTTATGTCAGGAACTGCTGGACCGATTTGAAAAAATATTTCTGTGTTGGATAGCTTATTTATCGAGAAAGGCTTTAGAATATAAAATATGACGCTGCGACGGGAGGGGAGGGAGCAAACTCAAAACGCGCGGACGAAGTCGCGGGGGACCGCTAGTTGTCTTATAAAAATGAAAGCGTATTGTAAAAATACCTACCGCTTATTTTCATCTCTTCTCTTTATTTATTTGATCTTTGAGCCAAAGAACGTCCGCTGCTAAACATATATTTTAAGTTTTTTTTTTATATATACTAAAAACAAATCAGGTTTCAAAGGTAACATATTGGGTAGCTAATTAGCTCAATCGCCGTGACTCTTGGTTGGTAAAAAACCGGCCAAGTGTGAGTCGGACTCGCGCACTGAGGGTTTCGTGCCAACTTAAACTGAATTAGGGAATCCACTTACTTCTACTTAGTAAAATACCAAAATATTTGTTGACTGCAAATATAACTGTGTTTTTCATAGAGTTTGTATGAAGTACAAAGTTATGTTTGCGGTTGTTGAAAACATGCTATATCTCAAAAACTACTCCTTCGATCCCGTTCAAACCAATTTTCGTTGAAAGTATTTGTTAAGATCTATATTATATATTTTTTTCATAATTTACACTCTCTTGGTTTAGAAGCTAGAAGGGGGAGGGGGGACGCCCATTTTACCACTTTGGAAGCGATTAGCTTTTAAACGTTAGACTTTAGAAGAAAATGGTCTTAGAAACCTCAATATCATTTTAAAAGACCTATCCATAGAGATCCCACACGCATAGGTTTTTTACCGAATTCATTAAATCAATGTTTTGAATAATTATAATAATATGCTTACTGATTCAATCTAATATGTATATCCTATTTGTTGCATTGAATCAAAATACATAAATTATATCCATTTATTATTATGTAGTCCTTTTATCATCGGAATGGGTAAATTATTTTGGGTAATCCGTGTTTAATACATTATTTCTTTTACCTTATAACTTTTTCCTAAAATAAATATAAATACACAAAAGACCAGACCAAGACAAGGAGTATACGCAAAAGACTCTGTCAGCTCTGCGCATCCAGTATAATAACGGGTTCAGGATGCTGATGGGGCTGCCTCGGTACTGCAGCGCCTCGGCGATGTTTACTGAGGCTCGCATAGACAGTTTCCCGATAGTCATGCGCAAGCGGGTCGCCTCTGCCTGGCGCCGCGTCCGAGACAGCCCCAACAGCCTCCTGGCGGCAATAGGGAGTCGCTACTGCTGCCCTATCCTGAGGCGCTGGAACAGCGTCCATGTTGGCTCAAGACCTGCCTTAGTTAATATTAAGTAGGTCATTTTGTTTTTGTGTTCAATCTTTTAATGAACTAACCCTAGCTCGTAAGATAATTTCTGTAATTACTAACCCAACCTATGGAAAATAATTTCTGAAATAAAGATTATTATTATTATTATTATTATAAATTATTAAAAATACTTACTGCCCCTTTTACAATGTCTGAATAATTTATTTTAAGAGTTATCGGTACACTACACGTTACGGAAAAAAAAAACATATTTTTCCTCTCGGCTAGTTAGGGCTTAATTTTGATGAAACACACTGTTATATTATTATATATTAGCTATCTAAAATAATTAAAAAATGTAAAATAAATAAGTATTGGACACCAATCACATACATTGTACTGATCCCAAAGTAAGTAGCCAAGCTCTTGTGTTATGGAAATCAGACACAACAGTGATACCATAACACCCAGACCCCAGACAATATAGAAAACTATGGTTTCCGACCCGAACGGCAATCGAACCCGGGTCCTCAGAGCGGTGACGCTTTGTAACCCAGCGTGCTTAGCCATTACACCACGGAGGTCATCTAAATAAATATGAGTGTGGTTGGTACTGCGGGCGGCGGGCAAGTTCCCTCGTTACTTAGCGGCCCCTTTGAGGCTCGCGCGGTAACTTCCGGAAGAAACCACAACTCGCATATTTGGCAGTATTTACATGAGCTACGCGTTTGTCAAAATTCAGGTATTTTTGTTATGCTGTGGATTTTTACCTTTTCTATTTTGCTTAATCACTTTTCTTAATGTACGGTTTTGTATGATTGATGCATTAAATAGTTTAAGAGTATTTTTAACAATCATAGTGTCATATTTTAATATTCATAAAGATGAAATAAGAAACAACAGAATAAATTCAACCTGGAAATTATTGACGCTTCTAATAATATTAACTACTTGGCCCACTGTTGCATAAACGGACGGTTAGATGGCGCTAAACGTATCCATTCGAGACCACAAATTTCGCAAGATCGGACCGACAGCACGGTAGCTCAATTGGAAGAGCGTTGGCTCGGTTACCCAGAAGTTGCAGGTTCGTTTCCCGCCCTTGCGCAATTTTTGGTTTTCTTATTTCATCTTTATGAAAGTAGTCCTTATTTTAAGATTGGTTCTTAGTTACAGTTTACAGAAAATAGTGGATAGCTTATTTTGCTTTTTCAGAGCTTGGCTTTGCTATTCCAAAAACTGATTGATACCACCAATATAAGTTTGAAAATATTACCTGTTTGAGAAAAAGTAAAGTATTGTAGGAATGCGTAGCGTCGCTGTAATCTATGATAATTTTCTATTTAAATAAATAATTAATAAATCTATTTAAACTGATTGATTCTCTATTCTGATATCTTCTTAATCAATACTTATAAATGTTTCACAAGATTCTTGAATTATAATGATACATGCGAAGGTTTGACTGACAATCCATATGACCGATATGACTGATATGACAAACGACTATCAAAATTTACTTATAAAGAAACTTTTCTACATTTGAAATACGAAGAGTCGAACGAACGAGACAAAGAGGTTTTACGCGTAGCTTGAAACCTCTACAGTATGTACAAAAAAAGACAAAAAAACTCTTTAAAGACATATCTTTCTTGTATTCTTACAGGTATATTATAGATCAAAGCAAAAAGCTCCGCGAACCGTCTTCCCACAGCTCTTTCTTTTGTAACTATATAAAATGCGCCTTAAAATGATTTCGAGTATGATTCATTCAGAAACGCCCGCGGTAACGATCCCGCCTGGTTTCGCTTGCAACACTTTGTTCGCGTCAGGGGGCCCGCACTCTGAAATACACTTTAGTACAGAGAAATAGAGTATATTATTCAAATTTTAATGGGTGTATAGAAATGTGAGCCCGGATAATTATGCGATCTTAATGACGCCGTTATTTGTAAGCAGAGTCGTGACAATAACCAGACCCCTTACACACCGCGACTTCTAGCATCGATGCACTCGCGATGCAGCATCAATGCAGTAACAAACTGTCAACTCTTACACACTGCAATACTTATTTGCAGACGCGATGCAGAAGCTGGAAATTGACAAATTAATCGTATGTACTGTATTTTGGCGATTGCATCGATACTAACGTGCGTTAGCGCCGATGCTAAATAAAAACTGTTCATTGCGTGAGTCACATAGATGAAGCACGTTTTCAAAACACGCGACTGCATTGATGCTTAAAGTCGCAGTGTGTAAGGGGTCCAAAACTCGTGAGTAGTAATTGGGACGGCTGCAGTTTTCTTAAAAAGTTCCTTTTAAAGCCTTTTTGTTATAGAAAATCTTAGTTTGGCAGTCTTTATTGCTCGGCATTTAAAGTTAGCTATATCTAAGCTTAGTATATTTCTAAAGTGCCCAATTAGGACCAGTAAAAAAGCTAATGCATGAGATCTCTTTATTGAAAATCACATAGGTTAGTGTACAGTTAGGTATGGTTTAATGGAATGTCAGTTATTTTGTTGTGTTTTTTATGACAGTTAACAGAAATTCTCTTGAAACATAATTGATGTTTTTCAAATCAAATCGTCGATTTTACTGCTTAGCAGAAACGAAGATAATATTGGCAAGGAAATTATCGGCTAAATATTCCATAAATGCCTTACCTACAGGACAGGATAACGTCACTACATAATTAGTTTTTACTTGTCTAGCCGTCGCGAGGTTTGACATGCGGTTATCCAGGAAATTACAACTTGAATCCCCCTATCACACAACGAGCTATTATTCTAATACTTTCACAGTTCCATCAGTATGCCTGTGGAAATCCTTACTGCAGGGTTTAACAAAATTTAAAGCATTGTACAAACACGCATCAGCTGATCGGAACTTTAGTATGGGAAAGTGAAATATTTTTTTGGGATTACGATGTTTGTGAAATTCAAAAATTTGTCGTATATGAGCATCAGAATTAGCCCCAAGAAGGATACATTCCTTTATTCCTCTAACTATATTAGACCCTTTAGAACATCTACTCTCTTCAAAATAACTCTACTCTGATGTTTCGGTCAATTTTTTTTTATGTCACGTTGGTTTATGTATGTATAATTTATACTCGTATTGTGTTATGTGCTATTATTTTTTAAGCTATTGTTTTTAATAATATAAATAAATAAATAAATATTTGACAACATCACATACATTGCTCCAATCCCAAGCTAATTAGCTAAAGCACTTGTGTTATGGAAATCAGAAACAACGGTAGTACCACAACACCCTGACCTGAGACAATATGGAAAAGATCGTTTTCTACATTGACCCGACCGGGAATCGAACCCGGAACCTCACGAGATGGCGACGCTTGAAACTAGCGTGCTAGCCACTTGACCACGGAGGTCATCAAATTTTATTATTGTATTCCATTTTTTTTCTATAGTTGTTTTGTACACATATATTTTTATACCCAAAATATTCATTTCTATGAGCTCATTATTTCTTTACTTAAAGGTTATCTGAAAGAGACCGCTTATAGCAACAAGACCGCCTTATTTTTATATTACCTCTAAGAAAAATTGTAATTAGCCTAGTTATATATATAATTACATCTTTAACAAGTTTTTTTGTTTGTACAATGATACTATGCACAGTATTTGGCAGAAATTTAACACATCACATTCCATTAGCAACTATATTCATTAACCCGTGACATTACTTCTAACTTTTAATACCTGTAAACAGAACTTTGAGATCGATAAAACTATGTTCAAGAGATAAAAGCCTCCAGTCTGTCAGTCAATCAAGTTAGCATAAGCAGTCGGCAGCTTGGGACGAACTTGAAAGGTATGAATCAAGTTTCGGTTCATTTTGTTGCGAAACTTTGCTATAACTACATCTCGGCCCGTATTGTAGATCGGTACCATTATAGGAGTACAGCCTGTTGGTGTAGGTAAGCTTGACATCATGATGTGTTTCTCCTAAATAGCGGAGAATTGCGTTATTTTCAGCTTTTTAGTCAGGTTTTTGAAGGCGGTGTAAGTATTTTTTTTTATTTTTATTTAATGATTTTCGGTTACTTACCCATATCTCAAAAACTACAACACCGATTAAGACGAAAGTAATACTGTACCCTAACCTGAAATATACCTAATTATCTGTAATTGTTTCTTGTTTTCGAGAAATACGTGGACAGACATACAAACACTTAAGAAATTTTGCACACAAGTTTGGAAGCCTGCATAGATCAGCATACATAAAAAATTGATAATAATTCAAACAATTTCATATACCTACATACACATTGAATTGATGAACTCCTTTTTTTGAAGTCAGGCACTGCCAAAGTGTTAAGGTGCTCTTAGCGCAGTGGTAGCAGCGCTTTCCTAGTGATGTAACCTAGGGTGCGGTCTTGTTTGGATGGGTGACCATTCCGACCATATTAAGTGACGTAAATTACGAACATCTTCGTGTTTTGGAAGGCACGTTAAGCAGTTGATCCCGGCTAATATCGGTTGATATGAGTCGTCAAGCTTAGCTATAGGCCTTTTGGGCGGCTTGATAACACCTGACAGCAAGGTCACTTGCCTTGCCTACACCCTTCCACCAATCCGCACTGATCCCGCGTGGTGGATTATGGCTTTATCTACCACATAAATGATTGAGGTAAGGCCTTTACCCAGCAGTGGGACATTACAGGCTAACTTTACTTTACAAATTACTTAGTTTTTGTTATTTGCTGTAAATTGAGAATGTGATTGCTGATTGTGTTAGTATTCAAAATTCAGTAAGAGCTTACTTCTTACAAATTATAATAATAACTCATCCCTTTAAACAACAGGCATAAATTCGATTAATTTTAACACTTTAATATTATGAAAACATTTTTACAAATAAATATTAATTAGAGTTTACTATTGCAAAAGCATCAGCTTTCTTCAGATCAAATGATTACCTTATAAACTTACCAAATAGATTAAATTAATTCTTAGTAAATTGTATTCAATTTAATAGAACTATTTACTTGCTCAAAGGAATTAAGACTCGTTATGATTGTGTAAACATGAATAGAAATTCTGAGTCTTTATCAAAAGAAAAGCAATGAATTCAAATACTATATTTCAATATTTTGACAAGAGATACTTCGTTCTTTATTCTATTCAAAATAATTAACTCTATTTAATGATGAGCGATTTTAGAATTAACTCAAAACTCTTCATTGACACAATCTACAGATATTTTTAGGATTCCGTTGTCCAACAAGGAACCCGTATTGTTCGCCATGTCCGTCTGTCCTTCCGCAGCCCAGCGCAGAGACTTTAAGTGCTAGAAAACTGAAATTTTGTGTGGATATAATTTGTTCTAATCTCCCTACCAGTGTTTTTTGTGGGGTACCTCTCTTAAAAGTAACGTGGATATTATTTTTTTCTCACCAAACCCATCATGAGGGACATTGCTGAATAGGTATTTCAAAATGATTATGAGCTTGCTATCATATTTTTTGTTAAAGTGGCCTGTTTCCGTAACATTTAGTTTTAAAAGGCATATTTTTGTAAGAGTTCAATGACCCCCACCCTCTCCCAACTTAACGGTAGTAGGTAGATACGTGAAAAAATTCACAGCACTAGCATATACAATTAATTTGAAAAAAAAAAATTATAACTGCTATGACAAGTTAAGAAATTACAGAGTAGTAATAATTATAATATTATACTTAAGGCGAAATAATTTTGTATGTAAATTTTCATATATTTTTACCATTTAAAAAAAGATATGAAACTGAAACCGTATTTAAATAGGACACTTAAATTGTTTACATACATTGTAGACGCGGAACCCTTCGTGTGCGAGACCGTCTCGCACTTAGCCGGTTTGTTTTTTCAAACACAATTTTCAGATATTTTTTTATTAATTGAAGGACATTAGTAATCTTCCTAAATTGCTATTTTTATCAGCTATGCACAGACAAAGTGGCAACGTTAAAACCGCTTCAAACTTGTGTAGTGTATATTACTACGGGTCCTCGTCACGGGATCACGAATTTTCAAGGGCTGGCTCCGGAAACGACCGAACGTTTCCGATCGAACAGTTTGTGGGCACTGGCTCGGTGGTTTATGGAAGGGGAAACGGACTGAAAAGTGGAAACAGCTTTTCAGGTTTTGTTAACAAATAAATAGAACTGCTCGCCAAAATATTTAAAAACATGTGAACAGATTTAAAACAAAAGTCCTGGCTGAGAAAATTTGGTTTAAAATAAAAGCAAACTAGTTGGATAATCTTTGTTAAAATAATGTTAATAACGAAGTTAGATTGTCAAAACATTATTACTTAGTAGTTTTAATAAATAATTTATTCGTCAAAAGTCTACGATGTTTTGATTCTTTGGGGCTAAAAGCCCAAAACATTTAAAGAAACAAACATTAGCAAAGCTCATCGTTATAAATGCAACTTCAAAAACATTTCCATGGCAACTATATAAAGTGTTACCTACGGAAAACGAACCCTACAATCGTAGAAAAAACAATGTCCTAAAATAACAAATGAAAAGCAAATAGTTTGCTTGCACGGACTTTGTTGTAGTGGAAACATGTCGTTTCAGGCAGGTGATCTGGCCATGTACCCCGGTACCTGAGGGGTCCGGGGTCCAGGGGAGGGGGATCAAAGGGTTTTTGTCCTCAGATGTAATCTGCGCGACTTGCCAACAGACGTAAAAGTTTTGGGCACGCACTCACTCGTCGCCGATGACCGAACTGTCTTGAGATTTGATCGAGTTAATATGTTGTGACAATCTTACGTGCTTTGTTTGTTCATGTTGTTTGTTGACTGTCTTTGTCTGAAGGGGCAACGATGTTTGGAGAAAGAAATAAAGTTACTGTTTATAGTAGGTATTCGAATGAAACTTTTGAGCTATCGTAAAGTGCCATGTTGATGTACGTCATCCTGTGACGTACATCTACATGGCACTTTAAATTTTAGACTTGTGTTTGCAAGCGTAAGATATAAACGTGCCGAAATTCGAAACTATGACTGAACATCACACACTTGACCAAAAGTCTCGTTATTTATGACAATAATTCCATAAATTAGCAGTCACATTAACTCGTTAATTCGACTTCATAACGCAATTTGTTTGTGGAGCCACCCGCGCCCACGCCAGAGCACCGCAGTTTGCGGATACATGGTTGGCTATCAATTGATGATAATCGGAATTTATCTGTAAGTTATTAATTACCATACTACTGATTTATAAACAAGCAGTGTTTTATGATTTGTTCGGCTGCGGTTTGTAATTAGGTTGAGTGCGTGGTAGAAGATGCCGATGTCCTCAACCTCGATCGCGAGCTTCTTCGTCTTTTTAAGCCCAATCAGCCTGGTCTGATCAGTTCTATATGTTTCTCGATTAGGTCGTCTATGTGCCTTGATGTAGCTATGTATATTCCTCAATTAGATCGGGCCATGTGTGCCTTGAAGGAGATGTGTATATCACAAAAAATTAAGTCTAACCATGAATTGTTTTACTAGAAATTTTCGTTTGCAGCGGTTATGTGAGCCATATAGGTGCTCTTACTTGCGTAAACGATTTGTTGCATCATTCCTGCCTTTATTGAAATAATGATCTAATAAATAAATATAAAACCACATAGTAATAAGATTTAAAAACATTTATTCTCATAAAACATACAGTTCATTTACAAAGATAATTAGTTAAACTGTAACTTTCTTATTATTACCATAACCAAAACATGATTTTGTTGATTACAACACTAATGCTGCTATTATTTTTCATGTGACGGGATGAGATTGAAGAGCACGAGGCCAGACCAGGCTGATTGGGCCTAAAAAGACGAAGGAGCTCGCGATCGAAGTTGAGGACATCGGCATCTTCTAAAAGAAGTCTCAAAACAAAACAGACCCTTACTGCGTCACCGACACTCGAAGCAGTCGAGCCACCTGGAGTTACCGTTTCACACAATCCAGAGTGGCTGTTTGGCTCCGCTCACAAAAAGAAAAAGGAACAACTCCTATATCTTAACCGTAATGTATTCATTCACTGAATTTCTCAGATATTTTTCACGGAGATTTATCTTTATTCCCGACGTTTTAAAATCCTTGCAGCGTACGTAGTCACAGGTATATAATTATCACTTGTTAGTAGGAAGGTTTATTTTGTTCCAATTGAAAACAGAATTTTAAACATATAATATACAGCTGATAATTTTGGTAAATATTTAAAAATCAGAAGCCCCTTTTTACGTTCTTGTATGAAATCACTGTCAATACTATAATCATAAATAAATTAGAGAAATGTTCATATTGTAAGGCTTCGGCCCCACAGACCTAATATATTAAGTTGACTTTGTGAAAACACTGCGTATTTACTGCGATCCTTAGAGAAATGTCACACACGATATCAGTCCATTCTTACTTGAATCAACCACGTAACTTTACTATTTCAAAACGAAGATTTCATTAATTCCTTGATGCGGTGATTTTGAAACGTGGTCATATTAATTGCTATAAAAATCGCGAAACGCTTTACAGTGCACTTCGTTTATGTTACATGCATAGAACATACCCTTACTTTGCACTTAAATTGTTCTGTCTTTTTATCCATACTATAATTTTGATAGCGAAGTTAACCACCAGACTTGTGAGACACAAAATGTTGTATATAAAACAACTATCATGACTTCGTTTATCTATTATGTTTCGCAGCTTCATTCTTTGTGATTTAGGTTTAACATATTGTAGTAGCGCCATCTACCGTAAGCCTTTGCACAGATAAGTTTTTTTTTTTTTTTTTACTGTGGCAACACTGTTCCCCCCCCGCTTTTTGTCTGTGGCGGTGGAACGTTCCAACATTTTCTATCGTCATTCTGTGTTATCTCACCGTAGCCTGCGCACGGAAATTACAATCCGCGTTTCATAATTTAACAGTGCCTAAAAAGTATTAAGTTATGGGTAACAAGAAGAAACGAGAATAGGAAGAAGCAAGGATTTCAAAGAAAATTAAGAAACTGAAGAGGAAACTTAGGCGTCGAAGGCGTATAATTTCATCAGATGATGAAGGTTAGTGCAATTTTTTTTTTCATATTCTCGAGTGAATAACCTAAAGTGAGTGTTTTTAACAATAAATGTCGGTGACATTTTCTGATACCTTACCTAAAAATAACCGTCGTTGGCGGCTTATTTTTCGATCCAAACTACCGTCGTTGGCGGTTAGTTCTTTTTATTCATCTACCGACGTTGGCGGTTTATTTCCTTTTTTGGAAATACATGTCGAGTTTCGACACCTAATCCTAGATATGTTTGCTACGCAGATTCAGAATTCGAGATGCAAGTTTTGCCCTCACTGACGCCATCGCCACCTGCCACACCGAGAGCTTCACCCATCGATCACGGGGGTGATATCTTAGACATGCCGAGTCTGCTATCTCCGCTGCCACAAACATCGTCGCGCGAAGGCGATCCCTAAGAACCACGCGTGGACATTACTCTGCCAGAACCTGGACCATCGACGGCCGCAGACACTAACGCCACGAATATCTCAAACCAAGAAGAAAAAATATCCACTCGCATATAGCTACCCGTTGGCGAGATATACTATTAAAAGGCTTGTCTAAGGAAGCCAAAGATCCAATTATGAAAAAATGCCTTATACCAGCTAACTGCAAATTGCTTTTGGCACCTGAACTGAACCCTGAAGCTAAAGCCGCCGTTCCGGATGTCTTAGCTAAAAGAGATGCAACTATTATGCAGAAACAAAATCAAATTGGAGTAGCTCTAGCTGCTCTGTCAGAAGTCTTCGAGCTCATAATTCGAAACGAGACATCGAAACAAACACTTCTTCAACCGCTCAGTGACGCATGTCGCATATTGTGCGACAGTCACAATGCGGAGACAAAAACGCGACGCAGCATACTTATGAGCTCCATAAACACAAGTTTACGCGATACCCTTGTAAATGCAGGGCGAGACAAGTATTTGTTTGGCGAAGATTTATCTGAAAAGTTAAAAGCTGCAAAATCTGTGCAAAAGACAGGAGAATCACTCCTAAAATCTAATCCGGTTGGGTCATCAGGCAAAAACTCTAATCCTTAAAGTAATCAAAGAAGAAATTTAAACTTCAAGGGCCCAATCCAGAGGAAACCACCGAACCGAATCGACTCATCGCGAGGACGACCGTCAGACCGAGGGCGTCAGACGCGTGCAACAACGTCATATACGCGTCCTCCTCCTCCTCCGCCGCGAGCGCCGTCGCCGAGCAAGAGGAACTATCGTCGATAGATCCGCAGGTATCCCAATATAGGCGATTGCAATATTTCTTCTCACAATGGTCTAAAATTACTAACGACAAAGTCGTACTGTCGTGGATTAAAGGATATTGCATTCCATTTACATCTATTCCTTCTCGTTCTGACAGTCCTTGTACCATTCCAAAATCAGAACAAGAGCACCTTGCATATACTAAAGCAATCGAAAAATTAATAAGCATTAATGCAATTTCAGAGTGTTGTCATGAAAACGGTGAATTTGTATCGAATGTCTTTCTTGTGCCTAAGCCAAACAGTGATAAGCTGTTTATCCTAAATTTAAAATTATTAAATAAATTTATAAAAACCTCCCATTTCAAAATGGAAGACTATCGGACAGCTATTAAATTAATAACCAAAGAATGCTACATGGGGTCAGTGGACCTAAAAGACGCATATTTTTTTCTAAATATATCAAAATGCCACAGGAAATATCTATGATTCAATTTCAACGGCACCCTTTACGAATTCAACTGTTTACCGTTTGGCTTAAGTACAGCTACCTTATGTTTTCACCAAGCTTATGAAACCTGTAATGGAATTCTTAAGATCACAAAAAAGCTGATATCTGTTATATATTTGGACGATATATTTCTGCATTGGAACGAACCAGTTAGAATGCAACGTTAACATACAAGAAACGTGTAGTTTGTTACGAAAATTAGGCTTTTTAGTAAATACTGAGAAGAGTTGTTTAACTCCCGGCACTCGGTGTAAATTTCTGGGTTTTATCTTTGATTCACAAAGAATGGTTTTAGATTTACCTACAGACAAAAAAGTAAAAATAAAAAATTATGTCCAATCATGTTTAGATTCCCGTAAATGTAAATTACGTGATTTTGCCAGAGTAGTAGGCTTGTTAGTATCAGCCTGCCCTGCAATACAATACGCTTGGATGCGCACTAAGCTATTCGAACAAGTCAAGTTTAGAGCCTTGTTGAAAAATGATAGCTATAATCAAATAATTTATTTACCCCAATTTATAAGGGAGGATTTGTTTTGGTGGCTTGATAATGTTGATCTTGGCTTTTCTTCTATCAGAGCGAATCAATATATGAAAGAAATTTACACCGACGCCTCCCTCACAGGTTGGAGTGCATATTGCAACGGTAATGAATCATATGGTCATTGGAAGAAAGATGAGTCTGAATTACATATAAACCAATTGGAACTCAAAGCAGCTCTTTTAGGACTTAAAGTATTTGCCAATGATTGTTATAATTGTGAATTGATCTTGAGAATCGATAATGTTACAGCGATCTCATGCAAAAACAGAATGGGTAGTGTCCAATTCCCTCATTTAAATGATGAGGCACCAAATCTTTGGAAATGGTGTGAAAGGCGTCGCATAATCGTTTTTGCGTCCTATATTAATACGAAGGACAATATAGAGGCTGATATGTTATCTAGAAAGAAATTTAAAGATACTGAATGGGAATTGTGTGACGATGCATTTGATAAAATAAAACAAAAGTTAGGTACACCACAAATTGATTTATTTGCCAGTCGTTGTAATTCCAAGTGCAATTTATTTCTTACCTGGAAAAATGAACCTAACGCATGGGCCATCGATGCTTTCACCTTTTCATGGACCAAATTATTTTTTTACGCCTTTCCGCCATTCTCAATGATTTTAAAAATGCTTCAAAAAATCATATCTGACAAAGCGGAGGGTATTGTTGTTGTCCCATACTGGCCAACACAGGCCTGGTATCCACTGTTCAATCGCATATGCCAGTCAGAAATAATTTATTTTCCACCGAATAGTAACTTGTTGCAATCTCCTTACAGATCGGCTCCTCACAGTCTGCACCACAACCTAACGTTGGTTGCCGCGAGGTTTTCCGGCAAGCTTTACTAAGAAAATTTCTATCACCGAGATCTGTGGAAATTATGTTAGCGTCTTTGTCAAATAACACATATAAACAGTATGATGGCTGCATTAAGGCCTGGATAAACTATTGCTCCAAATATGATTACGATTACACATGTGTTTCAGTACCAATAATTATACATTTCCTCACAGAAATATTTGACAAAGGCGCTAAGTATGGAACAATCAACTCTTATAAATCCGCTTTGTCACTTTTACTAGGCAATAGCCTAAATGATAAGAGACTTAAACGCTTCATGAAAGGGGTTTTTAAATTAAGGCCAACTAATCCAAAGTACAATATTACATGGGATCCCAATGTAGTACTTACGTTTTTGGGTCAAAAATGGCCTAATGAAAGTCTTGACTTAAAAACTCTTTCCAAGAAAACTGTAACGTTACTTGCCCTTGTAACTGCACATAGAGTGCAAACATTATCCTAGTAGGTGTATATTGGGCATTCTAATTCACTTTTTTCTTCACCATTCGCTCTCTTCGTTCGCTCATTCGAAAAAAGTGAATTAGAATGCCCAATATACACCAAAAAAACGAAATCAGGAAACATGCCGGTTGATTGTATTTTACAGAGATCCAGTGTCTCACAATATACTTGATTTAGAAACTTGTTTAATTGTCATTTTTCAAATTCAAATTCATATGAGGGAATTCTCAATACACACTTAGTTTTGAAACACATCTGAAGATGTTACTGTTATAAAAATGAATCTCATTAATATACAGATAACATTCTTAATCTATGCAGTGCGTTACTGCTTTTATTTAACTGTTTATAAGATTCAGCTTTTTGAATAAACTATCATTTTGCTAATATCCATGAAACATGACAGTCGATTTGATTAAGTTATAATGAAGTTCCTGAAACAAAAATAATCTTTGCAGTTAGAAAACATCTGTCCTGCTGCGATATCAACGGATACAAAAAGACATGGCGACTTATTACCAAACACCATACGCAGTCTTGTTTGTGGTCCGTCAAACTGTGGAAAAACGAATTTAGTTTTAAGTTTGTTACTACATCAGGATGGTCTACGTTTTCAAAACCTCTATGTGTACTCGAAATCTTTATACCAACCTAAATACATATATTTAGAGAAAGTAATGGATGAGGTTGCAGACATATCATATTACAAATATAACCATAACAGTGAGATTTTAAGTCCTCACGAAGCTTTACCAAACTCAATAATTATATTTGATGATGTTGCTTGTGAAAATCAGAACAATATATAATATACTACTTCGCTATGGGTCGTCATAAGAATATTGACTGTTTTTATATTAACCAGACTTATACCAAAATACCTAAACAACTAGTCAGAGATAATGCTAACCTTATAATATTATTTAAGCAAGATGACATAAATCTCAAACACGTTTACGATGAACATGTGGGATCCGATATGACATGGTTACAGTTTCGTGAAATGTGTTCAACTGTTTGGAGTAAACCTTTCAATTATATTGTCATCAATAAGGATTGTGAAAGAAACAAAGGATGTTACAGAATGAAGTTTGATACATTCATAGAAGTGGACTAAAGTTTTTAAGTAGCTGCCAGGGTAGTAAAAAATCAGTTTCATTAGAGAAGCCGAACAGAGTGGAATCCGTAGTAATGGAACGAGATCTTAAAGAACAAATTGTAAAATCTGCATCAGCTGTAAAAAGGAAGGTAGAAATGATAAAAGATTCAAGGAATACAAATGATTTGGCACTTGAAACAATATTTAAACCAATTGCTAGCCCACTGAAACTAATTACCAACAAATTAAACAACCCTCCTCGTTATTCAAATGAAGACACTGAAAAAACGCAACTATCAAAAAAAAGTAAACACAGCGAGAGCGAGTTATCAAATACTTCAAATGAAGATTTTGAATACTTTAAAAACGTTGTTGACGATGAGGTTAACTCAGACATCGATGTTTGTAAAACACCTAATAAAACCCTCACTACATCTCCTTCTGAAGATCACGGTGTCCATGACAACTCATTTAAATCACTTCTGTCATCACCAAGTGATGCCAACGATTCTTTATCATGGTCTATGTCATCTGAATTAATGAAAAATTCTATACCTTATGGTGTTAGAAATATAAAGGGAAAACTTATGCTCGGCAATACTCGTGTTCATGACTTTGATCGGACTTTGAAAGTTGGAAACCGCATCTTAAAGAAAACTCCTGGTATAAGTGAGTTATTGTATAAAAAAGTACCGAATTTAAATATTATTACAGAGGAAGACCTACAAAATTATAAATTAATACTTGCGGATACCAATGCCCACAAACGTAATTACGACCCATCCAAACCAATTAACAGTAACAAAGGATTCAAATATATGAATGTGATTAAACCATTGTTTAAATTTTCTAGAACTCAAACTAGTAGTGTAGAAAGTCTCCCGAAAGGTGAAGGCATAGATATTTTGAAAGAAGTTAAGAAGGATACTGACTTAGTTTACTGGGATGACCCGAATGAGTTAGTGGAACGATTAAAATTACTACTTGGATCATGGGCAGCTGGTAACACCTCAGTACACAACGAAATTTCCGCAATTATCGAAGAAATGCATGAAGCTGGCATCATAAAAGACATGAAATATATAAAGCTGCCCTCAGGAGGATTGGGCAGTATCATTAAACTACAGAAAGCGAAAGCACGGCAATGAATATAGATAAATTTGGTCACCACGTTCATAAACGTTTACGACTATCTGAATTTAGCAATATTCTTACTGATACGTTAGTTAAGTCCAATGCAGGTGACTTTGATTTAAAATCATCAAGATTAAAAGGACTGCTATTTCCTGAAAACAATGATGAAGCTGTAAATAAGGAATATGTGGATAAATGTGTTGATGAACTAAAAACTGAAATGCAAAAAATTCAAAGCAATGTAAAAAGGTACCTTGATAATTTGGAAAGATTAACAACTAGCAAATTAACTACATTATATTACACAAAAAAAGAAATAGACCTTATGATTGCATCGAAACATACTATTACTGATCATAATGAGTAAGCAAGATATAGTAAATGAACTTCACAAAGCAGCTAGAAGAAATTTCCTTCGTCGACAAACGATTATTAAAGGAATAGATGATTTGTGGCAAGCTGACCTTATGGATTTTCAAAAATATTCATCGTTTAATAAAGGATATAAATATGTTCTAGTAGTAATTGACGCTTTATCAAAGTACGTATGGGTTAAACCATTGAAGTCAAAATCTAAAAAATGTGTTACAGATGCAATGTACAATATATTAAGTGAATCAAAACGAAAGCCCAAAAATTTACAAACAGATCTAGGTACTGAGTTTTATAATGATTATTTCAAGAAATTGATGAAAAGGTTTAACATTAATCATTATTCAACTTACTCTGTTAAAAAAGCTTCCATTGTAGAGCGAGTGATAAGAACTTTAAAATCTCGTCTTTACAAATCGTTTAGTTTATGCGGAAAATATGAATGGATTCAAAATAATTTAGATTCCGTTGTGCAGTACTATAATAATTCTTTACATCGCATTACGAAATTCAAGCCAATTTACGTAAATTTTTCGAATGAGATTTTAGTAAGATCAAACATTACCAAAACACAACAGTCAAAAGTACGTCAAGGGCCACCTTTACAAGTCGGCGATTTTGTTCGTATAAGTAAATACAAAGGGGAATTCTATAAAGGCTATACGCCTAATTGGTCTACGGAAATATTTCGCATTGTCAAAGTGAATCAAACCAATCCTCAAACATATCTAATAGAAGACAAACATAAACAAAATATTCTAGGTTCTTTTTACGGATACGAGTTACAAAAAACTAAATTTCCGAACCTTTATCTAATTGAAAAAGTTGTTAAAAGAAAAGCAAACAAGCTTTTAGTCAAATGGTTGGGTTTGAGTGATAAAGAAAATAGTTGGGTTGACCGAAGCGACTTAATAGTGTAGGTATATAAATAACAAATAATCATTACTTTGTTACACTATACGCTTATCAATGAAGGAAGGCAGTGGTATAGTTAATAACTTAATAGATCATTTGCCGTTTGAATTACATTTACCTGGATATCAATATTGTGGCCCCGGAACAAAACTTGAAAGACGGTTACTAAAAGGTGATCGAGGTGTTAACAAGTTGGATGAAGCTTGCATGCACCACGATATTGCTTACATTAATAAAGATTCGGATGCCAGACGTAAAGCTGATTTAGAACTTTTAAATATGGCTAAGAGGAGATTAAAATCAAAAGATGCGGGCAAGGGAGAAAAAATTGCTTCATGGATAGTTAAAAATGCTATGAAGGCTAAAATCAAAGCAGGAAATGGTATTAAGTCATTTAAGAAAGGTATTAAGAAAATACAGTTGCAATTAAATAAACTGAAATCCAAAGACCATCAAGCTGCTATAAAATATGCCTATGCAGCTGCAAAGAAACTATTTAGTAATTCGAAAGGAATACGTTTACCACGTATTATTCCTCTTCCTAAGTGCGGAGGACTTTTACCACTTATTCCCATATTTGCGGGATTGTCAGCTTTAGGTTCACTAGCTGGAGGAGCAGCAGGTATAGCTAAAGCTGTTAATGATTCTAAAGCTGCACAAAAAAGTTTTCAGGAATCGGAAAGGCACAATAGAATGATGGAAGCGGTTGCACTTGGAACCGGGTTATATATTAAACCACATAAAAAGGGAGCAGGCTTATACCTGAATCCATCAAAAAACTAATTAGACGGCTACCCAGACGTGCGCTCACTAACCTTGATATACTAGAGCATGCCAGCGATATACCTTTCTTTCGTGGTGTTTACATGAGAGATACGTTACCGTTGAAACCTAGAAAGATAGAATGTGGAATAATTAATTTGGACATCAACATAAATCCTGGCACGCATTGGGTAGCCTTTGTGAAGAAAAATAATTATGTAGAATATTATGATAGTTTTGGTAATTTAAAACCACCTTTAGAATTTATAAAATAAATGCATGGCTTACCTATAAAGTATAATTATATAAGATATCAAGCATTTGGCACTACAAACTGTGGTCATCTATGTATATTTCTTTTTAAGGAATTATTGGAAAAAGCATTTATATAATGTGTAAAATAAATAAAAACGACAGTTTAATCATGTCTTTCACTGCATCTATTACTGGGAGAGGAGCAGCCTTATCAACAAACTATTCCCCAACGTTGGAACTTCGAGGAAACTATCAATGCGGTCTTTTGTATTTTTCAACATTTAATTCTATTCCTAACGTAGATGAAAGAAACAATAAGTTTTATTATGGTGAAAATGAAATCGTTAAAATTCCTGAAGGATCTTACGAGCTTGAGGATATTTGTGATTACTTAAAAAGTAACATTAGAAACACTGTATTAAAACTAACTTGCAACAACAATACTTTAAAAACGCATATATTTTGTTCGAAAGATATTAATTTCAACAAAAGTGATTCAATTGGAAAAATTTTAGGATTTGGAATGGAAACAATAAATGCAAATATAAGTACTGAATCAAAGTACCCGGTTAGCATTCTATCTACAACCATCGTGCGGATCGAATGTGATGTAGTTAGTGGTTCATTTGTAAACGGAAAATCTAGCCATATTATTTATGAATTCGTGCCTAATGTGAATATCTTTAAATGAAAATGAATCTAAATGTGCTCGAGTTTGGGGTTGGTCAACTGCTGGAACAAATAATGCTAGTGGTGGCGCATTTTCCGCATCTATACCTTTAAATAAGATATTAGGATTTGCAGAAGACTACGAAAAAAATATTATTAACTGTAAACACGAGCTAGTATTACTCAGAAGCAATACGAATCTTAACGCAATTAAATTAAATAAAGACGAAGTTGTAGATGATATTATAATCAATAAAATTATTTGGAGAGTTCCACACATCAAAGTTTCTGATCATGAAAGACTTAATTTACTCAAACATTTAGAAAAGGATCGAGCAATCCAACTAGCGTTTCGCAATTGGGATTTATATGAATATCCATTATTACCAAAGACACGTAAACACACTTGGTCTATAAAGACTTCATCACAACTCGAGAAACCTCGATTCGTTGTTATTGCTTTGCAAACCAATCGCAAGCACAACACTGCACTGTCGATGGCTGAATTTGACCACTGTCATGTACGTGATGTAAAAGTTTTTTTAAATTCATTGTATTATCCATATGAAGGGTTGAACATCAGTTTTTCAGAAGATAAGTTTACTTTATTATATGAACAGTATGCCAGATTTCAACAGTCTTATCACGGACGTCGATCAGAGCCGTTGATGAGTTTGAAAGAATTCAAAGACGTTGCCCCATTATTTGTAATCGACTGTTCGCGGCAACATGAAACATTGAAGGGGTCGATAGACGTTAGAATTGAAATCGAAACAGATCAAGAAATACCAGACCAAACTGCTGCATATTGTTTAATTTTAAATGATTGTCTTTTTGAGTATAAACCTTTAAGCAACATTGTGAAGAAACTATCATGACTAAAACAATAATTGTAGATTTACAAGGATTCAAAAACCGCAGCAATGTTTTTTTAGTAAAAGAATTCGTTATAGTGACTTTGAAGTTTACCCACATATATTTGATCAAACCACCTTATCCATTTTCAAAATTAACCGAAGAAGAAAAAAAACGTGTTCGCTGGATAGAAAGAAACAGAGGTTATCAATGGAGTGAAGGCTATATAGATTTTAGAGAATTTCATAAAATTATCAAAGATGTACTAAAAGATAAGAAAATTATTGGAAAAGGTGCAGAAAAGATTACATGGGTAGAAGATTTATGTGGTCACAAAAATATTTTAGATGTAAGTTACACAGGTATACCAAATTTAAACGATTTGAATATGTTGTATAAAAATAATATGTTTCATTGTTTATCTCATAAAAATAAATGCGCTCTAAGAAATGCTTTATGTATAAAAAAATGGTGTTTTCTAAATGGATATTCATTACCTTATTTTTAAATTATCTTATAGTTACATCATTCTATAATTGGTATGTGTAGTTTGTATTATTATAACTTATGTAACTGTAATGATTTCAATAAAATGTGTTCAATTTGCAAATTGTGTTTAATTTTGTACTTTATATTTTATAACCCTAAACATAAATCTAATATGATGGGATAGTAAAAAATCACCTTTCATGTTTAGAGTTTATTTCAAGAAAACCTTTATACTTAATACATTTTCAAAAGTTATCGGTACATAAAGTTTTTGAAATTTTCTTAACAAGACTGTCGGCGAGGTCCATTATCTCGTCCACGGGGTTCTGCACCACGTACTGCGCACTCAGTAGCACGTTGTCCTCGCTATCTTCACTGTCCGAACCAGAAACCATATCATTGGACAAATCCAAAACCTTGATTCTAATAAGTTTTATTCCTTTCTGTTCCTTAGTGATCACATAGGATTTTTTTGATTTTGATCTCTGTTTAGAAGTATTTTTCCTCTGTTTAGGTTTCTTGTTTTGTTTGGGAGTATGGATTGGTTTGATACATAACTCTGGGTATTCTTGTGTAAATCCTTCCAATGGGTCTTGCGCATATTGAGAGAATAGGATGTCGGGAGAGTCAGCCATTGCCTACAGCAAAACAAACTGCTTAATAATAAAAAATATAAAAGAAATACAAACAATTGGAGATTATCAAAAAATATACTTACATGAAAGACCTCGAAAGTGAACTAGTATAGCGTTCGTCAGAGACGGTAAGTGAATGAGGGAAAATACTAATCAACTTATTGAATGTTAATGAAATATTGCTTATTTTGCATTGCGTCACAGATGACACCAATAAAACACGTGCATTCAAATATAGCTTATTAACTGAAAATTAATATTGTAAATAGGTAGTTGTGAAATAAAACAACAAATGAATTGAACTAAATTAGATTTTATTAATTATTATTTATCTATGTAGTAACAGCAATGCCACAGTATCTTACTTAAAATCTAATGATATTTATAGATTAAATATTTTATAAATCTAATAAAATATTGATTCTATGCATGCTCAGTCTATTTAACTTATTATATAGTTATATAATGACTCATAAGATTAAAATAATCTAGACTTGTGACCCCAAGCTAATGTATTTATATTATTTTTTAAAATGATTCTTTTGTCATCATTGCATGATAAAGCTACTTTATCAACAGATTGAGTAAATATTTGATGTTTAAAGGATTTGAAAACAACATTTTTTTTTCGTATGATATCCTCATCCAGTAGGACTTTATTATAGTCTCTGAAAAACAGCTGTTGAAGAACAGACTTTTTAACTCCTTTAGCTTTCTTTATTTCTTTATTATTCGTCTTAATACAATACAATTTCGATCTTAAGCCGACAAATTCTGTAATAAGTTGTCCTCCTAACTCATCTTTAAACAAACCAGGAACCTTTTTATTTTGACGAACGATACCATATAAATTATTTTCATCGTAATTACTTGTATCAAAATAGTTTCGAAACCTAAGTCGTAAATCCCTATATACATCAGCGGTTTGAACAGAGTACAAAAAACTGTCTGTGTCTGTATAACAAAGTTTTAAATTAGTCCCGTAAAAAGGTTTCATAATAGAATAATGAAAGTTATACATATGGCTTTTAGAAACTTCTAAAACTGTGAAACCTATATAAATAGGTTTATCTAGTATTACCGTTTCAGGTTTCATCTGAACTGCTACAAAATTTTCAGAAAATATGGTTGAACTATGATAGTTAGGTCTCGCTATTAACTGTTCTGCCGTAAATTGCTTTTTTGTTTTATTTTTTGTATCAATCCACTGATTAACTAATCTAACGTCAACCCTTTTTTCCGAATCCTCTAAAATTTTACCAAATATGCTGTTATTCAATAACTTAAAAAAGTCTTGCTCAAAAGTAGATGTTGCCTTTTTTCGTAATTCTGTATTTAAATCTATATATTGCTTTAAATAAGGACTTTGTTTAAATGTTATCACCTTGTGAATTTTCTTCAGTTTAAGCCCATGAGCTAAACACGTTTTAAGGTGCACATAATGAATGACATAGTTAAATTTATCATATAAGTTGGGTATTAGTTTTGGAGTTTTTGAACCCGGCGGTACGAATTTTTGCGGGCAAAACGGTATTTCATTGTGAAGTTCATGCAATTTTTCTGGGTATTCCAAATCTACTTCTAAAATATAACCTTCTTCGGAGTCATCTGGTGTATTAAGTATTTCTAGGCTTATTTCAGAATTATTCAATAATCAGAAATCCAAATGAGGCAAATATGAACACATTGCATATCCATATAGATTATTGCAATCAATGTAAAATAAATAGTTATCAGGAGAAAATGGATCATAATCAGGCAAGTATTTGTTGTTTGCTTTTGCATATCTAGTAGAACATAAACATACTCCTCCGCGAATTCCTTTCTGAATTAATCGAAAAATTTCCAAATCTTCAAT
Organism: Pyrausta purpuralis; assembly: GCA_963924145.1. Lineage (NCBI taxonomy): Eukaryota > Metazoa > Arthropoda > Insecta > Lepidoptera > Crambidae > Pyrausta > Pyrausta purpuralis. The sequence continues at coordinate 26,910,824 of OZ001654.1, forward strand.
CAATTGTAGTTTTACATTTGTTTTTAGAAGCATAGCATCGAAACTTAAGCTGGGGGCTGTGAGATAGAATGATGGATCTAATTTGTAATTGGCTTTACATGTATGACGAAACTTTTCAAATACATCAGCTAGTAGTAACACATCTGTTTTCAGATATAAGTCTGTGTAATCACCGAGATTTTTTAGATTAAATTCTTTCCATATTTGTTCAGCATGTTTATAATCAGACTCCGTAATAGTTGAACCACTCAAACTGCTGAAGAAGCTTTGACGTGAAGGTAATTGTGTCTCATTGTATGATCTCCAGTTTGACATGTATTCGTATGGGTATACACCTTTTCGTTTTAACAACTCAAATTTTACTTTTTGGGGAAAAAAATGTGATAAATGCACAAAATCGTCTGCATTCAAATTTGAAACAAGCTTTTCAAGGCTGGTGCCCAAAAATTTAAAGGAGTCTACGAAACGAACGGCAATATATTTATTATCATCAGTTGTAAAAAACTTAGTAAATGAAATATAGTTTTCTTTATTTTTTGCTATAACTTTTATTGGTCCCGATGTTTGTCCTAATTGACTTATGAACAAATGGCTGTCGTAGCCAGACAAGTTGTGAAAAAACACAGGTACAAATTGTGGTAAACGAAAATTTAGATTGCAATAAGAATGTGCAGCGCCGCGATAATTGCCTGTCAAGTGACAATGGTCTCTAACCTTGTCGTCAAATAGTAGCTGATTGCAAAGGTAACAGAATTGAGATTTTCTGAATGACTCCGTTTCTTCAGATGTTAGGTTTTTCAGAGGTATTATATTTTTATATATTTCTAAAATGTTACACACATCTTTTTTAAGATTTTCTATAAATATTTCAACACAATCATGACCTCTATAGGAAACGTATCGGTTTAGTGAACTATCATAAGAACATACAACATAATAAGCAAATGCTGCTGGAATATGTCTTTGAAACACTTCCACACAACTTGTACTTGGCCCATCGGAAATTGGCTGTAAAAGCGATTCAAAGTCTGCGTATATAACAAAAGGCATGTCCTGCATTTTTTGATAGTTTTTGAATTGTACGAATGTACCACGCTTCGGTAAAATAGTAGCAACACCACCGCATACATGAGCGTTAAGTTTCTCGTCATTTTGAAAAAATATCATACAATCATCACAAAAATATATTTTACCGTGATGTTTAGTTATTTGGGATCTCAATAAACGACTAAGGTCTTTTATCAAACAATAATGTGAAATATTTCCTTTTTCTATGTATAACAGGTTAACATGATTATTTTTCTTGTTTTGGGTTCGATATAATGGACCAACAATATTCGTTTTGTTTTTAATCCCATAAACATTAACGCTTATGGTAGGGTTATATTTTTCAAACGTTTTTATATCAGAAAATTTGACGGGAAACGACATGTTACGTGAATTAAGCACCGTCTCGAAGTGAGGGTAAGACGAAGTTCGATGTGCATTACTTTGAGCAGGAAATAACGCAGCTACAATGCTCCATAAAAAACAAAAATTATCTTTGTTTTGAATATTGATGCACGCATGTTTTAACTTCAAAGCTTTTGGCAATGCAATATATCTAGATGCTCTCAAGGGATTATACTTATTAATATTAATTTCCAAGTGACAATTACGTAGAAATAACCAACCACTATCCCGTTCTTCAAACTCATCAATTTTAGCTGAGATAACGCTGATTACTCGAGTAAAAATTTCCTCAAAATCAAAGTTTTTGTGTATGATTATGTTTTCCGTAGCGAAAGACTTGATTTCAGATTTTTCCGTTTCACTATTCCTCAAATAAAACTCGGCAAATAACTCGAAGTTAACTTTGATACTGTTAAAAGTCATCTGGCGCGCTAGTAGAAGCTGTCGGACGCGCGAGCGCAGGCTGCGGAGAAACTCGACCGGCGCGAGCGTGCCGCTGTCGCCCTCGCCCGACGCGCTCGGGCACGTCTCGCTACTGCGCAATCGATATGATGCTATTCGACTACGGAAAGCACTACTTATTTTTTCAATACCATCACTTACTTCAACGATAGAGTTATTTTTGTGTAAAGAACTTTTCAAATGAGCTGAGAAACCTTTGCTTTTGATGGAAATATCGCAAACTGAACAATATATTGATCTATTCGCCATTCTGTAATATTAGATTAATTAAATTAAATAGACTGAGCCCTGAGTATAAAATAATGCACCTATTACATAAAGAATAATAATCGAAACATAAACTACCCTATTATTTTTTCTTATCGGCGAAAAATGTACCCTCATCAACAAAATCCGCGCGTGCTAGCTTTATAAACTGACGCAGTTGATCCACTCCATCAGCGTCAGAATCGGTTTGGTACTTTAAGGACAGAAGGGATTTCTCCCAGCGATCCTTGGGGGCTACAGACCTGATGTCTTTCGTGTTATAAATTCTAAGTTCTATAAAGAGATCACCGGGTAAGCTCGCTGTACGGCGCAGGTTCCCGTCAGCGATGCGGCGCGTGAGCACAGACTGCAGGCGGGCGGGAGGCGCGCGACACGACTCGATCTCCTCCTCGTCGTCCAGCTCCAACTTCCAACCTGAAGCTGGAGCTCTCTTTTCCACGCTCGTAGAGGGCTTCTGCTTCTTTGTTACCGGACGTTTTTTTGCAGCTTTACTTGCTCTGTAATCATAAGGTTCTTTATGAATATCATGAAACTTTATTGAGAGTACCTAATTTTATCATAGAACATGCTATAGAGTTCACCAATATCTATAAGTAATTTCCTAGTAACTGTATCACATTTTCATACTTATATAAAAAACAAAATTAGAGGAAAGTTTTGTGCATGCACTCAGAACTAAATCGAAGTTGATAAAACTTGATATTCGTAATTATTTGAGTTACACATAATCATTAAATCAATCTAATGACCGTTGTTGAATAATAGTTTGACTGTCAAATCTAAACGACTGTTAAGTTAACGTAACGCGAATGATTTAAACTTACCGTTTATTTTGTTGCTCGTCGTCTGAATCGGTGAGCTCTTCCTCAGCTGGCTTGCGCTTCTTTGATGCGGTATTTTTTGCCGTCTTACTTTTTTTACTGAAATAAAAATGTATATTAAAAAGTTAAACCTGTGTTGATCATAAAAAACAATAATAACTTTTAAAAAGGCAAACATTGTAACTAGGAGATTAAACACACCTCTAATGAATATCACGAAACTTTATTGAGAGAACTTCATTTTATCATAGAACATGTTATAGAGTTCACCCATATCTATAAGTAATTACCTAGCAACTGTATCACATTTTCATACTTATATAAAACTAAATTAGGGGAAAGTTTTGTGCACGCACTTAAAAATGAATCGACGTTGATAAAACTTGATATTTGTAATGATTTGAGTTGTACATAATCATTAAATCAATCTACTGACCGTTGCCGAATAATAGTTTGACTGTCAAATCTAAACGACTGTTAAGTAAACGTAACGTGAATGATTTAAACTTACTGTTTATTTATTTGCTCGTCTTCTGAATCGGTGAGCTCCTCTTCAACTGGCTTGCGCTTCTTCGATGCGGTTTTTTTTGCCGTCTTACTTTTTTTACTGAAACAAAAATGTTAAGTATATTAATAAATATGTTAAGTATATTAGTAAATTAATAATAAATTTTCAATCATTTTAACTAGGAGAATAAACCCACCTCTTAGAGACTTGATCGTCTTCAGAGTCTGGAAACACTGTGTTGCTCGTCTTGCGCGAGCGCTTGACGGTGAACTCGTCTTCAGAGTCTGAGACTTCTCGTTGGTAGTATTCAGTGGTCGACCTAACGATGAAAGATTAGATTAGTAAAATTTACACTATAACGAGTTTCCAAAGTTAGAGTAATTTTTTTAAAAACTTACGCACATGATTGGTATGCAGGGAATGTTCTTGCTTGCAGAAACTGGAGAATCACTTGAAGGAACTGATTGTAATCACAGGTAACGACACTGATGCAAATGGTGTGTATTGATTTAGAGCTCTTATTTAATACAAAATAATGCAAAGTCAGATAAAGTGGTCGACAACAATTTTATTTTATAACTCAACTACATAAACGTAAACTTTAATTAATATTCATACAAATATATAATTGAAAAAAGATTGGCGAAACCTGACATATTTTGTAACAATCAGCGAATTATAAAATGTTAATATTTTTTGTGGAAAACTAAGCTAAATAGAATTTCGCAAACACAAATCCAAAGGTTAATTTAAGTACAGTCGGCAGAAGTTTAGATATCTCATATAATGATTACCTATATTAGTATGCAGTGCAGTCTTTAGTTTATTAAATCATACAATAGAATTTGATCACCAGTCATTTATAAAAAAAAGGGATGAATGTTAGATTCTTAACTGATCTACAATTTTTAAAATGTCTATCCACCTACAGTGTGTTTTATGCAATATAGTATCTTATCTTAAGTATCCTTAACATACAAATATATAACAGTAATGAAAAAAAGCCTAACAACACGCACATAAAACTAGAAATAACGTATTTCCTTGCGGCAAAAACAAATTTACTATTTTCAATCAACCTATTAAATTGATATAAACAACTAGGTACGTAGATACAAAAAAACTAGGTATAGAAAAATATTAAGGATCATTAAATGGTTTATTGTTAATTTGTTGTTTTGTGTCTGTTGACTGTACCTTCATGTTTAAAATTTCTGTGTAAGCTTATACTAAGTATAAAACTGCATATTCAACAGAACAGAAAAAACTTAAAACAAAGTACAGTTAGAACCAAGCATATTAATAACATATTTCGTATTTTATATTTATTGCAAAATTTTATACCTACATAAAATACACGTTTTGATTTTTGTGATTTCGATATAAATATGAAAAACAAGGTTTAATTACGTGATACAACGCTGACATTTCACTATTAAATTTTCACTATGCATACATAGAGAAATCAAAAATGTAAAATTTGGAGGCAATCTTGATATTTGAAGATATCTTACTCGTATTCCCATTCCGATAAAACTTTAAATAATTCAAAAAGTGTTAATTATATCTAACTTTATAAATGATACCTATGGACGAATGTCGTTCCCGTTGACTGTACTTTTGTACGCTGCGGTATTTGGTATTAACATATTGGTAGCGCTAGGGTTCCTTGTACATTTACAACTTTGGTCTTTTGAAGATGATTCGTCATCGCTGAAAGTGATCTATCAGTGGGAAAAATCAACCACAGATAATTTTTCGTATCTCATATTATTCTTATACTTAAAAAAATAAAAAAGGCAATAAGCCAAGTAAAATCCTTATATAAAATCAAGATATAGATGGACCGATCATTGCTGCTTAGGGACAATGATATTTTCGTCACAACGGGAACGCCAATAAATTGGTTGTTTCTTTGAATGATTATTACATGAAAACTGATTTTAAAAACTTATTTAACCGTTTCAATACATGTGGAATGACATTATATTATTTTATTATACGGAACCTTTTTCTAAAGCTAATTTCATTTTATTATTCGGCTTATTATTTGTGCGCAGGAACGGTTACAAATAGGTATGACAGTTGGCTGCCGCAAGGGTATCGTATTATTGCGCTTGCATCACTTCCGATACTCGGACAGTAGGCAGCAGGAACTAAGTGCTGACGCTTCAGATATGAACCACCGACATTGTTCATGAATGTGTAATTGTGCATCAGTATTTTATTGAACGCTACGAGCGTAACACGAAGTGAGGTTTATACTTGGTGCAAACAATTACGATGAAACAGATCCAAGTAGTTAGTACTCTCAACTATTCAGCAACATCGGCACGACCAAGCGGGCTAGAATGTATCATTCCCCTGTGGAAGGTTTCAGTTCTAGGTGCCAATGTTTTCTGAATACAAGGTTTACGTCGGTACGACCAAGCGGGCCAGAAATAACCACTCCTAAGATAACTAAAGAAAGGGTTTTGTTCTGGGTGCCGACGTATTCCGAGACAAACACTACAACGGTCTGGTTCAATAATACTTACGAATATTGCACGACCAAGCGGGCTTGAATAAACCTTACCTACAATAGTGATTCCTCTCGGTGTGCTAACAAAATATAGTGCAGTGAATGAAAAAAACTGTGATCGAGGTCGATGAAAGACAAGTATATTGCGAGACAATGGATCTCTGGGGAATACGATTCACCGGTATGTTTTCTGATTTTGTAATTTTGTGGTGTATATTGGGCATTCTAATTCACTTTTTTCGAATGAGCGAACGAAGAGAGCGAATGGTGAAGAAAAAAGTGAATTAGAATGCCCAATATACACCTACTTATCCTTGATTAAAATTAAAAATATAATTAATAATCCAAATGAAATCATCATAAAAATACCCGATATAATAAAAACTACAAAATTAAATTCAACACAACCAGTGCTTAGGCTTCCTTTTTATGATCCGCGTCCAGAAATCTGTCCAGCGCGTTGTTTACAAACATACTTAACCAAAACCAGGGAGTTACGTCTCAATAATAATACAGATGAGCTCTTCATTAGCATTAAAAAACCTCACTCTAAGATTTGTTCTCAAACCATTAGCAACTGGTTAAAAGATACTTTGCAAGAAAGTGGTATAGATACATCTATATTCAGTGCCCATAGTACACGACATGCAAGCACATCAAAGGCAAATAAGTTAGGTGTTAGTATAGAGTGATGTTTCGAGAAAGAGGTCAATCGACGAATCCAACTCGGCTGGGCAGCGTTCGGGAAATTGCGCAAGAGTGTCTTCTCATCTCATCTACCTCAGTGTCTGAAGACGAAAGTCTTCAACCAGTGTGTGTTACCAGTGATGACATACGGATCCGAAACATGGTCTCTTACTATGGGCCTTCTAATGAAGCTCAAAATCACACAACGAGCGATGGAAAGGGCTATGCTGGGTGTTTCTCTACGAGATCGAATCAGAAATGAGGAGATACGTAGAAGAACTAAGGTAAAGGACATAGCCTTGAGAATCGGTAAGCTCAAGTGGCAATGGGCAGGGCACATAGCGCGAAGAACTGATGGCCGTTGGGGCAGGAAAGTTCTAGATTGGAGTCCCTTGGACCAGAGACGCAGCGTGGGACGTCCACCAACAAGATGGACAGACGACCTTATAAAGATCGCAGGATCAAACTGGATGCAGACCGCTAGTGATCGGTCGCTGTGGAAATCCGTGGGGGAGGCCTATAATCAGCAGTGGACGTCCTTTGGATGATAATGATGATGATGATGATAGAAGTGATCAAAAAGACAGCTGGATGGTCTGATTCTTCATCCGCTTTTGCTCGTTTTTACAATAAAAATGTTGTAAACAATAATGAGTTTGGCCAATCATTACTTGATTCTTGTCTGTAAGATTACTTATTTTAAACTAGTAAGTTTCTATCTTGAATCCTTTATATTTTTGTAATAGATGATTATTAATAAACAAGATAAATATTCATGTTTCGTTTAATTAAACCATACAACCCTATCAATAATATAGGTTAAAAACCTACCTTTCAATTGTTGTAATTTATTTTACAATCATTGCTATAAACATCCTACAATATGTTAAACCTAAATCACAAAGAATGAAGCTGCGAAACATAATTAAAGATCAAACGAACTTAACAAGTGAAGTTCGATCAAAATTATGTGAGCAGCTTCATTCGACGTGATTTACTATCACCCACCCTATGTCTAACACTCGTAATAAATGGTATTTGTTAATCCCAACCCAACTGTAGAAGAGATCGTAAAATAAATATACCTACACAAAAAAGCTTTGAACATAATGACGATAGAAAATGTTGGAACGTTCCACCACCACAGACAAAGAGCGGGGGTAACAGTGTTGCCACAGTAAAAAAAAAACTTTAAACTTATCTGTGCAAAGGCTTACGGTAGATGGCGCTACTACAATATGTTAAACCTAAATCACGTCGAATGAAGCTGCTCACATAATTTTGATCGAACTTCACTTAAGTTCGTTTGATCTTTAATAAATCATTATTCTGACAATTTTAAACAACATTTGTGTTTTCAAATATTGGAAGCCCATATCCCAAACGTAACGGTTAAAAGATAATAAATCGGGATTTTTTATAAAATAATATTATAGGCCCATAACATGAGAACGGTTTAGTTTGGGATATGGGACCCTATAGTCAAATCAGTCGCAAATAACTTACTAAGTCGTACGTTTAAAAGAATTAAGATCAACCTAACCAGTAACCCAGTATACACATATTCGGTAACTGCCTCGGTGGCGCAGCGGTAGAAGAGCCGCGCCTTAAAGCGACTGCAGCGCCAGAGGTCCCGGGTTCGCTCCCCGGGTCGGGCCAAAAATATACACCAATATTTCTGTTCAGCAATTCCCAGGGTAGCCCGGAGTTTGGAAGTTGGCGGTGTTTCACCCCCGTGCCTCGGAAAAGCACGTAAAGCCGTTGGTCCTCCGCCTGAACTCTCTCCGATCGTGTCAGATTGCTGTCCCATCGGGCTATGTGAGTAAAAGGAATAGAGAGTGCACCTGTGTTTGCGCACACACTTGTGCACTTTAATATGTCCCGCACAGTCGGTTAGTCGTTGTGACTGGCCACCGTAGTCGTAATCGGCTAGGGGGACTACTATACACATATTTAAATGTACAGGTTGTACTAGGACTAGAGAGGGGCGACAGGAAAATACCGGGTAAATACCCATTTTGGGTAATACCGGTAAATACCGAAAACAATCAGAGACTTGAATGACATTAATATATTTAAATCTAAATTGCATGAATATTTAATTGGAAAATGTTTCTATACTGTAAATGATTTTGTGACGGAGAGAGCTTCTGACTGACATAATTAATTTTAATTTATTTTTGTAATCGATTGAATTTACCTTAATTATTATAGTATTAACTGTATTTAACATTTGCCTTTCTATCATCGTACACCCTAGCTAGAGGCAGGACACAGAGAGTACTTCTACCATTGTTCAACGTTTTTAACCTGTGATCCAAAATAAAGATTTTTATGATTTGTGATTTATAATTTATGAACATTTCCTGAAAATAAATAAAATGTAACTGTCTTGGGGCTGTAGCTGATTTGCGTGGATTATTATAATTTCACTTGCACATGTCTAAATTCGCGGCCCGATGTTGCGCCATCCTATACCCGACGAGTATTCATGATCTGACGTTTTTCTTCGTATTTAACGTATCTTTAAGTGATCGAAATAAACCATCCACCAACCATCTTTTAACAGAGAAGATGTTTGAAAAATTTCACCTGCATGGGATCCAGTTCTAGCTAGGAACCAAGCTAGACCACTCACTGCAAGATCACAAGACGTTAATTAATATTATTGAGTGACGGTAGTGTATATTTTTCACAACTCTGTAAATGATAAATAACATCTTAGTCTACCCGTGACCACAAACGCTGTAAAGTGTTCGAAACGTCGGGATAAAATTAATAAACTCGCGAAAAGTTAATCCGTAAAAAAGTGGTTTTCCATACTATTTTTTTAGATGATTACAATGTTATTTGCTTCAGATAAGGAAGAAGACCATCTGTTTTAAATTAATTCAAGTAAGTGGAAAAAAATAAATAAGTGGAATCTTCTAACGTTTGTGCGGATGAGATAGATAAACAGACGTTACTTCAAACCACAGATGAAGAGAGGTAAAAGCAGTTTAAGAGGTAAGGCAGAGGTGACCTCGATAGTACCTATTTGAAGCTTTCATAAGTTTCAGTAAATTTTGAAAAAAAAATATTCATTACTTTTATTTGTGAAACCAGTTTTACATATATTTAATAGTATTAAAAATATTAAACTTGTAAAACACTTGTTAAAAAGAAACACCGGTTATTTGACTCAATATTTATGATAATTTAGGGCTTTGTGATAAGAAGTTCTAAAGCTTTTAAAAGCACCAAGTTGAAATTAGCACTGTACTACTCATTAGTAAGAAGTATATTGGAGTACTGCAGCGTTGTCTGGCGTCCCCATTACGCCACTCATACCCTTAGATTGGAAAGATTACAGAAAAGATTTAATTTTAAAATAATTTAATTTCAAAGCCCCGCCACGACTGCCTAGAAATACCATTGTCACATTTACTCCCCCTCATCGAAGAACTGTTCTGGGCTAAAATTCCCCAATACCGAGATTAACCTAATTGTATAATGGGTGTTGCAGATCCACAGACATTAATTTTGTGTCACATGGAAATTTTAAAAGATTGTTACCGCATGATTCTTCTTGGTGTCTAAGTATTATTTTATTTTTTTGGTTCGTCTTTTTTTTCATTTTAAGTACCTTTATAGATCATATAGTCCACTCTAGCCAAACCTTGGCATTGAGATAATTGAATTGTGCAAGTGATGTTTACCGTTACATAGTTGTTTACGTAGCCTTAAGAAAATTGTAAATGTACCTTAATATTTGTATCTGTATTATAACTGCTGGTACTCATTATTAAAAAATAAAATAATAAAAAAAAACAACTTATACGTCTAGGTCTCAATTCAGAACTCGCTTTAATGTGACGTGTGATTTTCGTTCGAAAACGAAATTAAAATCAATGGAAATCACGCGATATGTAGACGTTAGTTCATACAGAATTCAGTTTTCTTTTTTTAATCACTTCTTTATGGAATTATACAAATGTTTATTGAAAAATCGGTCGTGAATCAATTAAATAGCACATGCCATCTTGACGCACGTGATTCGAAAATAGGAGCTTAGATCGTTGTTACACTTACAAATGACATCGTAACAATTTATGGAAAACACATCTTAGTTTTGTTTATTTGTTCTATTAAATGTATGTAATATAATGTTGCATCGACACAAACAAACTCTTCAGCTTTAAGTATAATATTAAAACGTTCACACTTACAAGATGCACTTTCATAAAGTAAACAAAGAAACAGATATTAAATTTGACACTATAAATATTTAATCGTTTTAATAATCATACATTGGGTAAAGCTTGCACACATCTTAACTAAGATAATACAACTGAAGAGTTACAGGAACTGATTTGAGAATAAACTTTTTATAACGGCTAGCTTATTTATCAAGAAAGACTTTAGGTTGGGAGCAAACTGAAAACGCGCGGACGCAGTCGCGGGGAAAGCTAGTATACTAAAAACAATTCGAACAAATGGTGGCTCCTTCGCAGATGACACTATTAATATTATAGTACAATTGGCAGTATTTCAGGATTTTGCATGGATTTTATATTGCTTATTTTCAGCATCATAAGCCCCACTCTCAGCGATATCGAACTGATCTTCTCTATAATCCGTTGACGCGTAGATTTCTTCTCCGAAGAACCTTGTGTAAGGTCTATTCCAGCTGATGGTTATCCTCTTATTTTGGTGACCACAGGACCTTAAGACGACGCGGCCGTTAGTCCCCGAAGCTGACCCTTTCCGCCCTGACGAACAGAATTTGTATGAGCTTCCACCGTTGATCATCAACCCAACATATGGACCTATTGAATCCTGCTGGTCGTTATAATCTTTAGTCCACTTGCCCCAGTCCAGATGCGATTCTATGACCTCCAAGCATGTGTTAGGTGAAGTATTAATCAGACCGCAAAACTGAATGTTCTCACTACATAGAACTGGTGACAGACTTGCAATGATGAGGAGGAACACGCGAGCCATTTTTACCCGACTGTAGCAAAGCAAAAATGAGAGTTATGATTTTGACCGGTATGCGTGAACAAGACTGTTATGTCCAACCGCGAACGACTGTTTGATCCAACAGGAATGTTATGGGGTTTAAATACACATTTGCACGTGATAAGCGGTCATGTTTTTATTTGTTTTCCTCTACTTCAAGGATTTTCCATGATTTTTTTAATACTTATGAAACTTATTCGATGAAAAGTACTAGTAAAAAAAAAACTGCCTAAAAGCTTAAAATAAAGTTTTTGCCGACTACGTAAGAGAAATATATTCATTTGGAGTCGGTGCATAATCTCAGGCTTACGTATAGTCGCCAGCACACCAGACTATACATTTTTGTTGAAAGATAGTCCTTATTACAACTGTTTAAGATACCTACCGCAGTGTTTATCTTGGCGTGCAGTGGTCCGTACCTACATCAAAAGTCCACGCAGATCATGCACCGACTCTAAAAGGAAAGAAATGAAAGCAAATTTTGACGGGTTTATAAAGGCGATAAAAATAGATTTTTAGAATGGCGAAATAAACATTAAGTACCTAAGTAAGATTCATAAGAGCTTAAAAAACCGGTTAAGTGCGAGTCGGACACGCGCACTTGTATGAAAAACAAAATTATGTTGTGGTTGTTGAAAATGTGCTATACCTCATAAACTACTAGTTTGATTCCGTCTAAACCAATTTTCGTTGAAAGCCCCTTTCCCCCCTCAAATATCATTTTTTATTATTTTTTGTATAAGAATCGTAAAGCGTTTAACAGGATACATCTTCTTATCAAAGGAGACGGTAACTGCTGGGCCCTAAATGTAAATAATTGATTTATGGTTTCAAAAAATTGACATATTTTTCCATCCTAAAATACCAAAAATCTGCCTATTTCTCTTTATGGAAACTGAGCATTATGAAAAACTAGATTTTAAGAATTCACTACATTATCGATTAAATGAAATATCGATTTGAGTCAATGTGATTGCACAATTTAAAAAAAAGAATCACTCTTGCTCTATTTGTGGCGATAAACCCAAAAAAAAAAATACGTTACAATAACTATTTTAGCTCATAAAACATATATTTTATATTTTAATTGAATTGAATGTAAGTGAATTGAAACATGATTGCAATCAAATCTATTTTTAATTTTTTTTTGTCTGTCCACTGATACTGACAGCTGCCGTGTCAAATAATCTATGGATCACTCGTCTCGTTTGTATTTTTCGTCTTGTGCGTGTATGCCTTTTGAGTGTTTTTTCGTCGACCACTGCTTTGTTTTACGGATTCTTACCCTGCCTAACGTGCTGTCGTCTATTTTGTGGCCTAATTGTAACTGCTGACGTTAAAATATCCTTGGCAGTTCGGAAATCAGCTGTTTGTTACATAACCTCACTTTAACTAAACACCTAATTATTTGTCTCTCAGATTGTCAAAAAACATAGAATTTTCAGTGTAGGTCTACTAAGTATTAAGCTATTAATTGACGCCATTTTCATCTTATTACATCCAGGCCCGAATTTGTATGTAATGGTTTCCATCTCCTTTCAAATGTGTGATAATAATAATAATAATAATAAATATACTCGTACCTTGGACATTCCCACACATCGCCATCTAGTCCCAAAGTAAGCTACTCAAAGCTTGTGTTATGGGTGCCAGACAACGGATATAATACTTAAATACTTTTTGTTTGTAAATACATACATGATATACATAGAAAACACCCAGACCAATACAAACAGACATGTTCATGCACACAAATGTTTGTATTGTGCGGGGATCGAACCCGCAACCCGCTGCGTAGTAGGCGATTTCTCGACCATTACACCAGACGGGTCGTCTATATGATGCTTATAGTTACAGAATAAAACGGCTGTCACATACGGACGGACGGACAGACAGACTTGACGAAACTATAAGGGTTCCGTTTTTTGACTTTCAGCTACGGAACCCTAATTACCAATAAAGATTGTATTATATAAAAAATACTAACGAGCCTTTAAAATTTGAGGGTTTCCCTCGACTGCACCAAGACCCCATCATCAGATCTCGACTTGGTGAAAATGGGACCAACTAAAGCTCTAGGCAGGTATAATCTCTAGGCACGCAAAACAACTAATCAGTCATTAAATGACTGCGATGAGGTAACAACACTACAAAAAACATACAGTCGAATAGATAACCTCCTCCTTTTTTGAAGTTGGTTAAAATCTAGCACGCTACTCATCTCAAGTTTCCTCATACTATCAATCAGTTAATTAAGTAATTAAACATTTTAAATGTTTTTTGTAAGTGCGGAACTGCTTCCGAGTAATAGAAAACTAATATAAGATAACCCCAGTGACTTTTGCTATAATAAGAACATTATCCGAAATAATTGGTGTTCAATATTTATATTTATGATAAATGAAAATTTGTATATGATAGCATCGCCAATCACAAGTTTACCTAAAATAATAAAAAGCACTGTAATAATCTGTTCTGGAAGTGCTATAATTATAGCTATTTTAACAATTTATTTTTTATGACAAATATTGCTGAAATGTTAAATTATACGAAATATTATGAAAAATATAGTAAAACTACTACTGGAGTTAAATTCATGAATGTTACAATAAAGTATCCGACGGAGAAAAATAAGAAGCTACTTTATTTTAAAACTAGCACGTCCTCTCCTCACGTCGCAGTGTGATGTTTATAGCTAAAGCCGTTCCTGATAAATAAGCTATCTAGCTAAAAACAATTTGTGAAATCGGTCCAGTAATTCTGAGATTATCGCGTTCCAACAACCAAAATAACTCTTCAACTTTCCAATATGAGAATAGATTCAAACAAACAAACAAATTTTTCAGCGAATATAAGTAAAGATATAGAAACCGGCGAAGTGCGAGTCGGACTCGCACACTAAGGGTTCCGTGCTAACTTAAACTGAATCAAGATCCACTTACTTCCATTTAGCGAAAATACCACAATATTTTGTAGACAGCAAACTGGACGCCCATTTTACCACTTTAGAATCGTCTATCTCGCAAACGTTATACTTTTAGTTAAAATAGTTTAGGGGGCCTTTAAATATCATTATTTTTTGTACGAGCATTGTAAAGTGGTTAACAGGATATATCTACCAACTAAGTTTAAACTGTGTTATACAGACAGACAGACTTGACGAAACTATGAGGGTTCCGTTTGTTGCCATTCGGCTACGGAACCCTAAAAACGACGTCAAATAGCTCGCAGATTCAAATGAAACGCTCGAAAAATAAAAATAAAACTCTTTATTTACTTTCAATATCATAAGATGAGTCCTTTACAAACTTGACAGTGACAAGGGGTCATGATCACGTGACCGTTGGTGCCAGATGTAGACATTTCTCTTCCTGTTGTAGCACAGACTGTATACGTGTCGTCAACCTGTATTTCAACCCCCACGCTGGGACCGTAAGAGTCTTCTGAACCGAAGTAGGTTTTAACTTTTAACCCATTTCCCTCAGTCGAGGTATACCGAGCTTATCTGTTGACAGGTGGATGGAGATGTTTTGATTGTTGCGCAGAATGGAGCCATTTTGTGTGGCGAAGGTCTCCGATTCTGCAAAATAATGAGAAAAAGCTCAATTTCCTTCATATTGATTTCACTGCTTTGAGCCAGATTATGGTTAAAATGTATTGATGCACTATTCTGGGCCGGATTTTAGAACTTCTATGTATATTCAAATTCCAGATAACTTTTTTTAAAAGGTTAATACTTTGTTTGTCAATAAATATAACAATCTGCCTCCTCAATTCTTTGTGAAATCAAAGAGACAGATTACACAATTAGGATTGAAGATAGACTGATGCTTCGTAATGTAATGTTTGCCCTTAAGTAGATAATATTACGACCTTGGGAAAAAAAAAGAGTTATCAAGAGTTAAATTTACGGAATTGATAACAGCTTTCGTCATCATTTGGTCTTGTAATTAAGATGTGACTGAGCTTTAGAATACAAACTCAGCCCAATAACGCTTGGAAGATAACATTGCTGACCCCTTATTTCATGGATTTTTGACTGTTAAAAAACAAAGTTGACATATTTAGGTATTAGTCACAAGAACCTTATCACAGACTTCAAGAGTTTAACCAGAAACAATTTTCTAAACCTTAAAAATAATGTTTTGAATACTTCCATCACATTGACAGGCAAAATTTTTAAATTTTAAGAAAATGCACACCTGAAACAGTCTTGTCGCTAAAAGCGATCTCTTTCAGACAACTTTTGGGTAAAGGATTCAAAAAATTTTGATTATACTGGTGAATATGTAGTTATCGGTTAGGATTCCGTATTCCATCAATGCTTTGGTAAAAGTAACAAAATATTTCTAGTGCCATAGTTTTAAAGCTATTGTGTCAATTTTGAAGTAATCCTCCCTGTAATTCTTTTCCACATAAGCATAATTGGCAAATAAATTGCGCCACGGATGATTCCTTCTGATGGTTATTTCACAGTGTTCACATTGACAATCCGCCAGAGTGACATGTCCTGTCGTTCCTGACGCGGATCCTTGCCTTTCCGAAGAACAGATCCTCAGTGATTCTTCTTCATGTATCAGAGCATCTATAGGACTCGACGTTTCTTCGGAAACATCGTAGGTATGTGGAAAGTGGATACTTTCCCCATTCTAGATGAGCTGATGCCACTTTCAAGCACGTGCCTCGAGATATCTTGATAGTAGCGCAGAATTTGATGTCTTTACTTGATCTGACTGAGGCGAAGGATATAAAAAATACAAAGAACACAACCGCCATCGGCTTCTAAGCGACTTATAGACTGACCATGACTAGCTGACCGTTCTCATTGGCATCATTATCAAATGAATGTGATTCAATTAGAGGAAAATTTGTGTTTATTGCTCGGAGAGTATTAGATTCTTTCTTATATGTGAAACTAACTATCCCAGCAAACTTTGTTTCGCACCCGGCTCCATTCCGCCACGGTCCTAGTGGGACCGTGGCAACAGTGGGACCAAATACAAGGTAAACCTCTTAAGGAAGTGAAAAAACAATCAAATCAACCACAAATGCCGGAGATATCAGGTAACATACGTACAAATAAAGAACATACCGTCGAATTGACAACCGGAGGAGGTTATCAAATTTTAAATTCGCAGTTTCGAAGTCTGTTAAAAATAAGATAAAGATAATTATTATTTACATGGTTATTACGTCCACCTACGTGATTAAATAACAAACAAACTAGAAAATTCATGCATGCATGCATTCATGACGGCTGAATTCTTATACTCTGACTAGTAAGTTGAAATTAATAAAATTATTTTGCATTAAATTTCCGCTAAGCGACGCCGGTGCAGGCAACTAACAACACGAATCGTCACCGCGTTAAGTATCAATTCAGGCAAATGCAGGATGTACCACCCGCCCTTCCTCAATACGCATGCGGCACAGCTGATGCAATTATTATTTAAAAAACCTCGACGCGTTTTGCCACTACCACGCATTTGCCTGAACTAATACTTAACGCGGTGACGGTTCGTGTTGTTAGTTGCCTGCACCGGCGTGTCGCTTAGCGGAATTTGCCAATTAACCGACAGCGATGACTGTTGTAAACTCCAAATAAATAACAGTCTGTATTTATATCCAGGATTCCGTATACGTATACGACCTATTAAAATCAGGTTTATCATATGCAAAAAAAGTATAATAAATAGAATTTAAATTAAAGCTACATCTTTATTTTACAGAAAAGAGCTATTCGAGCCATTTACAAACTTAGTCCCCGCAAATCCCTGAGAAATTCTTTAAGGAAATTAACATCCTCACTGCCGCTTCTTAATACATATTTGATAATATCATGTACGTACGCAAAAATTTAGATTTTATTTTGAAAAAAGTGACATACATTCGTATAACACATATTTTAATAAAACAAACTTGTCATTCCAAACTTCAGGTTAGCCAAAACAATGAATTCGTTCCTAGGTAATTGTGTCAAATTTTTCAACAATATACCTAACAATGTTATCGAACTACCTATTCATAAATTTAAGTTACATGTCAAAACAACACTAATGTCGAAGGGGTATTATAAAATTCAAGACTATCTTAATGACGAAAATGTATGGACAATCCAGCCTGCACCAAACTAATGTACCTACCTGTTTATTTTGATTTGTATCATTTTTCAGGCAGCTAGTGGTGACTGAGTTTGTTCCGGCGTTTCTTCTCAGCACTTGCCAAATTGTCTGTGTTTTGCCTCGAAGCGCTAGTGGGGCCCAAAAGATAAGGAGACATGTCATGACCCTGTACGGGCCAAAATTAATTGATATTAAACTAATTATTGACGTTCATAAAAGGCATTTTGTGTCCTAAATTGAATAAATTATTTTTGACTTTTGACTTTGATCACCTTTTTTCTTCTTTCTGGTCGTTCCCTCAATGCTGAGGATCGTGACTGTATGTCAATCTTCTCCACTCGGTCCGATTTTGCGCCATATGTACCGCTCCCTGTATCTGGCCTCCAGTCACCTCCTTGAGTTGGTCCACCCATCTAGCTGGCGCTCTTCCTCTAGCGCGCTTCCCCTCCATTTGTCCGAGAATGATGAGTTTCTCCAGGCTGTGCAGAGGGGATCGCATTATGTGCCCAAAGAAACTTCGGATCCTTTCCTGGCACGTAGTCAGCAGGCGCTTGGTGACCTTAAGTTCTTCAAGGATAGATACATTGGTTCTCATAGCTGTCCAAGGAATGCGCAGCAGCTTTCTCCAGCACCACATTTCAAAAGCATGTATCTTGTTGCGTTCCTTTTTCCTGAGACACCAAGTCTCCACCCCGTACAGGAAGATAGAGAAGACTAACGTACGAACCAAACGCATCTTAGTTACCCGGCGAATATTACGATCTTTCCAGATTTTATCGAGGCTAGTCATGGCACTTTTAGCCATCCCGATGCGGCGTCCGATTTCTTTCTCGCAGTTACCACTGTTAGAGATCAGCGACCGCAAGTATGTAAATTCGTCCACTTTTTCGTAATCCTTGAGCGCATTTGATGGACTTAAAACTTGAGGTCTGTCCACCACCATCACTTTGGTCTTAGAACGGTTTATGTGTAGACCAAATTCCAGACTCACTCTCGCTATACGTTCCAATATCAGAGCCATCTCGGACTCACTGGCTGCAAGGATTGTTGTGTCATCGGCATATCTTAGGTTCGTGATCTTCGTACCGCCCACCGTAACGCCGCCGTCCCAGCCATCAAGCGCCTTCCTCATAATATACTCGCCGTAGAGGTTAAACAGCTTCGGAGAAAGTATACATCCCTGACGGACCCCTCGTTCTGTACG
Source organism: Pyrausta purpuralis (assembly GCA_963924145.1). Classification (NCBI taxonomy): domain Eukaryota; kingdom Metazoa; phylum Arthropoda; class Insecta; order Lepidoptera; family Crambidae; genus Pyrausta; species Pyrausta purpuralis. The sequence goes on from OZ001654.1 coordinate 26,929,869, forward strand.
GAATGTTTCAGATTGTGATTCATCCAATTTCACGAAACTCGACCCGTCAAGGTATAGCCTCTGGACAAGGAAGATAAGGTGTGATGGCACGCCCATTTCCGACATCATCCTGAACATGGAATTCCATCTTACGCAGTCAAATGCTTTGGCATAGTCTATAAAGCATAACACAGGAGGTTTATTGAATTCACGGCATTTTTGAATGAGTAGGCGTACGTTCAGTATTTGCTCTTGTGCTCCTTTTCCTTGCACAAACCCTGACTGTTCCGGATGAATCTGTCTATCTATGTAGGCGGCCAGTCTCTTGTTCAGAATCTGGAGCATGATATTACTAGCGTGAGGCATGAGGGAAATAGTACGGTAATGTTCGCATTTCTTTGTGGAACCTTTTTTGTGTAAGGGGATGACAGCAGATTGTGCCCAGTCCTGAGGCCAAATACCAGTGTACCAAATCTTGCTACAAATCTGGTAGAGGATTTCGGCACCTTCGGGGCCTAGATGTTTGATCATGGCAGCTGATATGCCATCAGGACCCACTGCCTTGTGTTTGAGCTTCTTGATGGCGTCCTCCACTTCGCAGCGTAGTATGTTGGGTTCAGCTTCGTAATCATTCCACGACCTATCGACCTCTTCATTCGTGTTTTGACTATAAAGATCGTAGCAGTACTCTCGCCATCTGTTTAAAACCTCACTGAGGTCTGAGAGAGGGTTACCCTGCTTGTCGTCAACTACCCACGATTTTGGTTTTGGTGGCTTCGTTATAATTGCGACTTTTTGCTTGTCGTTTTGGAAGATAAAGTATTTTTAAGGGATTTTCGTAAAACCGAGAATAACTTGCAGCATATTTCAAAGATTTGATTTTTATATACAATGTAAAAAAATCGAGCATAAACTTAGCACTGCTTTATTTTTGCTTAAAAAAATACCCTGTAGATAGTATTTTTTGGAATACTTGCATGTATGTAGTATCTTTTCAAAGTCAGTAAAAATTTTATTCCGCTAGTGAGTCAAAATAAAATAACACTAAGTTTCAAAGTAAAAGTCAAAGTCAAATATTTATTCGCGAAAAACATGGTACATTATAAGCTCTTATTTAATATCACAGGTTCACATGTTTTACCAAAATTTGGCATGCAAAAACTTATTTAAATGTCATACAATTATTTGTCTCCTATCATAATATTCATTAATTAAAATTGAAAAATAAATGTCCAGGCTATTAATATAATAATATCAATCCATTTTATCATTATTATTATTGTTTTATGTCATAAAATTCTGATAGGTCATAAAAACAATTTTCTATTAGCCAATTTCGTAAATGTGTTATAAATATGTTAGTAGGCAGTCCCCTGATATGCAATGGGATATTATTATATACTTTAATGGCCATGGCATAGCTGTTTCTATTGAACAGAGCACTGGTGTTACCTAGTGGTGGCATTAGTCGGGTTGTGTCTCTTGGGCGCAGGCGAGGATCAACTACACTATAGCGTTCAAAATAACCTGGATGCTTCCTTACAAACATCTATTTTGGAGGTAGCCAAAATATATAACCCAGTCAGGGTAAGCAATCGTTTTCTCTTAAATAGTAGACGACATTCCTGAATAGGGCCAGCTCCACAAACTGCCCTTACACATTTCTTCTGCATAATAAATGCCTTTTTAATATCGACGGAGTTTCCCCACAATAATAGGCCATACCTTAATATTGAGACAACATAGCCGTGATAATGAGTCATTGCAGTCTTCTCTCCAGCCAAAAAGACAAACTGACTCAATTTGGTGCATAAAGTCGAGATGTGTGCAGTCCAACTACAGTAACAATCAAGAATGATGCCAAGAAACTTGGTTTCAGTTACTTCACTAATGACTTGACTTTGACAAACTACGTTTAGGTGCTGCTGACGTTGTGTCTTGCAATTCGAAAATTGTATATAAGATGTTTTTGACACATTAACACAAAGATCATTCCGTGCTAGCCACGTGCTAATACGTTTGATCACCGCATTGATCAATTGGTTGAAGTCGCCTGTAGTTCTATTTGTTATAATGAGAGATATATCATCTGCAAAAATAACTGTTTGGAAATCTACGCATCTCGGCAAATCGTTTATATAAACTAGAAAAAGCAGGGGCCCTAAGACACTGCCCTGTGGGACTCCACGTGTGTTCAGTAAAAAGGGAAATTAATAAGAAATCAAGTTATTATTGCGATCAATTCTATTTATCTCAACACACTGTTCTCGATTCGTAAGATAACTCATAATCCAGTGTAAAGCTTGACCCCTAATTCCACATTTTTCGCATTTTTGCAGCAATTTGTGGTGATTACAAAATCAAACGCTTTAGTCATGTCAAAAAAGACTACTACAATTGGAGCTTTTTTGTCAATGCTAGTAACAACACTTTAATTAATGAGAAAGCTGCAAGAGTCGTTGACTTTCTCTTTTGAAACCCGTTTTGTTCCTCTGCGATAACATTATGCTTCTTTAAGAAGTTATGATTCTTTTGGTCATTGCGTTTTCAAATATCTTTGAGATTATGGGTATTAGTGTTATAGGTCTATAATTGTTCATGTCCCTTTTATTATTCTTTTTATATAGAGGCCTAACAATTGATTTTTTTAGGATGCTTGGAAATTTACCCTGTGTAAATGATAAATTTATAAGATACGTTAACACAGGTTCAGGTCAAATACAATCTATACTAATATTATAAAGCTGAAGAGTTTGTTTGTTTGTTTGTTTGTTTGTTTGGACGCGCTAATCTCAAAAACTACTGGCCCGATTTGAAAAATTATTTTTACGTTGGATAGTCCATTTATCGAGGAAGGCTTTAGGCTATATAACATAAAGATACGACTCATAAGACCACAGCAGCAATGAAAAATATTGCGAAAACGGGAGAAAGATATTCCTTTTGAGAGCTTCCGCTGCGTACGCTGCGAAAACCGCTTTAGTTACACAAAAATATTGTATGACAGGATTGTTCAACATTAAGAGTTCTATAATAAAGTCCGCGACAGCATATGTCTATCTTTTATGGTTGACTTACTACAACCTTTTTTATGTTAATAAAAAATAATGCATTATTTTTAGAGGTGTATTATACACACAGGTATTTATTTTTATCAAAATAAATACATTTATCATCACGAGCATTTCATTTAGAACAAAGTTGCCCTTTATATCATTTAAATTCAATAAATATCTTAGGAGCTACCACAGTTTTAACATAACTCCGCACCAAAATAATGTTCGCAGCTTAAGTACAACGTGCGCTTGCGCTAATCTATACTAATATTATAAAGCTGAAGAGTTTGTTTGTTTGTTTGTTTGTTTGTTTGAACGCGCTAATCTCAGAAACTACTGGCCCGATTTGAAAAATTATTTTTATGTTAGATAGTCCATTTATCGAGGAAGGCTTTAAGCTTTATAACATAAAGATACAACTCACAAGACCACAGCAGCAATGAAAAATGTTGCGAAAACGGGAGAAAGATATTCCTTTTGAGAGCTTCCGCTGCGTACGCTGCGGAAACCGCTAAAGTTACACAAAAATCATGTATGACAAGATTGTTCAGCATTAAAAGTTCTAAAATAAAGTCCGCGACAGCATAAGTCTTTCTTTTATGTTTGACTTACTACAACCTTTTTTATGTTAATAAATTTGTAAAAAAATTATGCATCATTTTTAGAGGTGTATTATACACACAGGTATTTATTCTTATCAAAATAAATACATTCATCATCACGAGCATTTCATTTAGAACAAAATTGCCCATTATATCATTTGATTCCAATAAATATCTTAGGAGCTATCACAGTTTCAACATAACTCCGCACCAAAATAATGTTCGCAGCTTAAGTACAACGTGCGCTTGCGCTAATTATATTATAAAGCTGAAGAGTTTGTTGGTTTGAACGCGCTTATCTCAGGAACTGCTGAACCGATTTGAAAAAAAAATTCTGTGTTAGATAGCTTATTTATTGAGAAAGGCTTTAGGATATAATACATCACGCTGCGACGGGAGGGGAGGGAGCAAACTCAAAACGCGCGGACGAAGTCGCGGGGACCGCTAGTCTATACTCTATACTAATATTATAAAGCTGAAGAGTTTGTTTGTTTGTTTGTTTGTTTGTTTGTTTGTTTGTTTGAACGCGCTAATCTCAAAAACTACTGGCCCGATTTGAAAAATTTTTTTTACGTTGGATAGTCCATTTATCGAGGAAGGCTTTAGGCTATATAACATAAAGATACGACTCATAAGACCACAGCAGAAATGAAAAATGTTGCGAAAACGGGAGAAAGATATTCCTTTTGAGAGCTTCCGCTGCATACGCTGCGGAAACCGCTTAAGTTACACAAAAATCATGTATGACAGGATTGTTCAACATTAAGAGTTCTATAATAAAGTCCGCGACAGCATATGTCTATCTTTTATGGTTAACTTACTACAACCTTTTTTATGTTAAAACATTTGTAAAAAAATAATGCATTATTTTTAGAGGTGTATTATAAACACAGGTATTTATTCTTATCAAAATAAATACATTCATCATCACGAGCATTTCATTTAGAACCAAGTTGCCCTTTATATCATTTGATTTCAATAAATATCTTAGGAGCTATCACAGTTTTAACATAACTCCGCACCAAAATAATGTTCGCAGCTTAAGTACAACGTGCGCTTGCGCTAATATATGATAAAGCTGAAGAGTTTGTTTGTTTGAACGCGCTTATCTCAGGAACTGCTGGACCGATTTGAAAAAATATTTCTGTGTTGGATAGCTTATTTATCGAGAAAGGCTTTAGGATATAAAACATGACGCTGCGACGGGAGGGGAGGGAGCAAACTCAAAACGCGCGGACGAAGTCGCGGGGGACCGCTAGTATATTATAAAGCTGAAGAGTTTGTTTGTTTGAACACGCTTATCTCAGGAACTGCTGGACCGATTTAAAAAAATATTTCTGTGTTGGATAGCTTATTTATCGAGAAAGGCTTTAGGCTATAAAACATGACGCTGCGACGGGAGAGGAGGGAGCAAACTCAAAACGCGCGGACGAAGTCGCGGGGGACCGCTAGTATTTAATAACACAGTAAATTTCAGCAGAAAATAATGCATCTTGATTAATTTAAGTACTTAATTGCTTTATTCCTACTTTAATCAAAGTATCAGCACGCATATTTCATACAAAACTAAGATTATTTTTCATAGCTAAGTATAAATTTTCTATTCCAGACCATGCCATGTGGAAGATCGTTTTCAACGTCAAATTTGTCCGCACTGTATTCAATATTTACGTAATAATCACCACCGAAGAAGGCTTCCCAAGCGCGATTCCATTTTATAATCACGTTCCACAATTAATGCACCGACACGGTGTCACGGTCACCGTCCCACTAGTTCCTGAAAGGAAGCCCTCTCTACCAGTCGCGCAGAATGTTATTGAATCATCATTGTTTGTAAATAAATTCTCAGGGCTTCATGCTGATGATAGATCATCATAGCCTTTCACCCATTTTCCCAGGTTAAATCAGCTGATTTGACCCTCAAACAGGTGTCTGGTGAAGCTTGTACCGTTGCGCAGATGCGCAATACTTCACTTGAAAATACTAAGTTTAAAAATATAAATAAACTGATAAGGAGAAGAACGGACGACATGATAAGTAACCGCTTTATTTCTGTAGGTAATACTGAATTTGCAAAGAGACTGTTATACTAGCTATTGTAATCTACAAATGTTGACATCAAGTCTGTGGTTGCATAAAGTGTTCCGTATTGTATTCTGGCTATCCATTGCAGAAAGAACTATAATAAATATATTTTTTCGTTTCTTATTAATTGGACAAAGAAAGGGACGTACGAATGGCGGATAAAAACACAAAAAACTGTCAATTCAGAATACAACGCCATACACCTCCATAGATACTTTTAAAAAAAATAACATACCATTTATTACTCAGGTAAAACATATTTAAGAATACTACTCTCTTGACATACTTCCGTAGATACTTTTAAAATAAACGTATGTCATATTATTTATTAGGTACTCAGGTCCAGAATTATCGTTACAATCCGTTTTTCTGAGCAAGTCTTATATTGTAAACAATCGTGACATTCCTGTTTAGCTACATTATAAATTTTAAAACGAAATAAACACAAACTCCCAACTAACATGGGTAATTCATCGTTATATACTGATCTCTCTTTTAAATCAAATAGTTCGATCTCAAAAGTCATGAAAAGATTGGTTAGGTGCGATATTGGACTAGCCAAGAGAAACGAAGTTTATCTCTCATTTGATAAGGATATCTACGCCAACGCGAGTATTTTAGAGACTAGACGAGAATAATCACTTTAACCATCAAGCATCAACTATCAAAGCACCGACTCCAAAAATAAATATGTAAGTGCATTTTTGTTTTGAAGTCGGTTTTACTATTTTTTAAAGTTAATTTTTAGTGATTGCAGCAGAGGGGGGAGGGGGGCGGAGGATTGCACCATATGGCTCTGTTCTTTAAGAAGCTATAAATTACCTATCATAAGTTCTGTCATAAATACTGAACTCCTAAGCATTAGGAGTTCCACCATCAGCTTAGCTCCACGAGATGTTAACTATCAGACGAAACAACACGTCAAAATTAAGATTCTAGTAAAAAAACACTACATGAGCCTTTATAATTTGAGCGTTTCCCTCGATTACACCAAGATCCCATCATCAGATCCCGAATAGGAAAAAATGGGACCAACTTGAAGGTATACTCTCTAGTTACGCGAAAAACATTTTCAAATCAGTCGACAAATAACTGAGATATGAGGTAACATAGATACAAAAAAAAAGAAAAAAAAAACATACAGTCAAATTGAAAGCCTCCTCCATTTTTGAAGTCGGTTTAAAAATAAACACTGAACATGAGCCGAATTAGGAAATCAAGATTTTTAAAAACAAAACAAAAGTGAATGCTTAAAAGAACTAAACATGACGGGTCTAAACACGAAATATTGAATGACCTCCAGGCAATTCTTTAAGGGAACATTTGTAAAAAGGGACTCCACATCGAAACTAACTAAAATGTCAGCTGGTTACAAAGTAATTCCCCTCAAGATGTCAATGAAGTGGTACGAGTCCTTCACATAAGACGATGTTCCCCCAACTAACGGTGGCAGCACTCCAGCAACATGCTTCGCCAAGTCATAAGTGGGTGAGTCAATGTGACTTACAATAGGTCTCAATAGAATGTTGCTTTAATGTATTTTCGGCAGACTATAAAGTTTGGGTGGTTTTAGGTTTATGAAAATGAGTGTTCTCGTCCTCAGTGAAATATCTCTGTTCTGCTGAATGAATACACGAGTGCGTCGTGAAACTCCAACTAACTAACTAACTAGGGTGTAGGATTAAATGACACAGGTTTATAAAATACAGCCGAAACGTCGAGCAGTGAGTAGCATTTACTCATTTTAATATTTCGTGTTTAGACCCGTCATGTTTAGTTCTTATTTTAATGCAACGCGAAAGTTTAAAATCTTATATGTGAATGCTTCTTTAGGTGTTTTTAATGGAGCGGACAATTTAAAACGTATGTTCAAAACTCAAGACGTCACGATGTGATAACCTTTAAAGGTTATCAAAACTTCGATATACTACTATATTAGTTAATATTTTAGCCATCTTGAATACTTAACGCCAATGTTTTCCGCATCGTTTAAAAAATTCCAGAGATTTAGAAAAAAAACATTTTTGCGTAGTCAAGAAAATATATACACAGAAAATATAGCAATTTTAATAAAAATATGTCTCATTTAAAAATAGTTACCCTAGTTTTTTTAAATAAAATACACGCCTTATTATATTGTATACATTCTTTAATAATATTAATGACTTCAACGCGTTAATCACTTTTTGTAATTAATTAGAAAATTTCTATTCCAATACATTCCATTCAGATGGGTGTCTACAACACCAAATTGGTTTTCATTATATGTAATTTTCACGGAATAGTCACCACCCACTAGTACACCCCACGCGTAATTCCAACTAATAATCACGTCCCCACAATAATTGCAGCGACACGGTGTCACGGTCACTGACCCACTAGTTCCTGAAGCCGATCCTTGTCTCCCAGTCGCGCAGAATTTAAGTGAATCATCTTCATTTATAAAAGAATTCTCTGGACTTGATGTCTTGCTTAGATCATAGTAGCCGTTCACCCATTTCCCCCAATTCAATTCAGCTGATTTGACTCTCAAACAGGTGCTTGGTGAGGTCTGTATCGTTGCACAGAATCGCAGGTCTTCACTTGACAATACTGAGTTAATAAACGAAAAAATTGAAAAATAAAAAAAAAGTTGAAGTAAATGGACGAACGACATGGTTCGTGACCACTGAACGATTGAAACACTGAATTTGCGGAAAAAACTATTTTAGTGATAAGACTATTGTTATCTAGTGTAGTATGTTGTTTTACTAAGGGTTCCGTATACTTCCGTATACTAACTGAAAATAACACGTGTTCTCTTCTTTGCATTTACTTTTTATTTATAATTTATACATTTTTACACTTGAATTTCCAGTGCCCTACTGTTTATACTTGATAAGAAAATTCCTATCAAAATACCTGTCATGCAAATGAGTGTCTACGACACTGTATTGCTCTTCATTGAATTCTATTTTCACGTGATCAAAGCCGAATACACCCCATGCGTTGTTCCATCGTATCACGACTTCACCACAATCGTAGCAGTGACACGGTGTCATGGTGACTATCCCAGAAGTTCCCGATGCGGCGCCTTGTCTTCCGCACGCACAGAATTTAAGCGAATCATCTTCATTTATCACAGAATTCTCCGGACTCGATGTCGATGACAAATCGAAGTATCCGTTCACCCATTTTCCCCAATTCAATTGTGCTAATTTGATCCTCAAACAGGTACCTGGTGCGGTCTGTATCGTTCCACAGAATCGCTGGTCTTCACTTGATAATACTGAGTTGAAATATACAAGTAAATGGATGAGAAATATCACGAGCGACATGTTTGGTGGCTACTGAATGATTATAACGTTTTGAATTGATGGAAAAGCCAATGGTGATATAACTGTTGTAATCTCGAACTATTTATATATGAGTCCGTAGTTGCATTAGAGTTCCGTATTCTTAAAGTAAAACTAAAGGCAAGTCAAACCATGCTTCCATAATGGAAGGAACACTCTTACAAAAACTTTTATTCACTTTTGTTATTTAATAGATTTAGGGTTAGAAAGGATAAATGTTCTAGGCACTCATTTTTTTAAGTACCCAAATTCAAATTTGACATTAAAACCCAATTATTATCAAGTTTATGGTTTTCCCGCGTCTACAATTACATACATTTCTCGGTATTGACTCACAATTGTCCTGCCTTCGGCTCTGAGATTTAATTGACCATGTAGTATGCCCTGCTACGCGTCTATTCACTCGCACACAGGTTTAGCGCAAGAAAGAGAAAGTAAAAAACCTCACTCCCTTCCACGCCTCACAGCACTGCCAGCCGCCTGTCACTCATTCGTGTCCGTGCGCGCGCGCCGTTACAACGCACGCAGTAACTACAGTATATAATCGTTAAGTTTTTATTTCGTGCTAAACGAAACTTAACTTATAGTGATACTTACGTATTTATTAAAATAGTGAATGTGAAGTAAAACGCACTACCCAGCGTGGCTGCACCATGCATGCTTTACGCTTCGCGGCCGAGCTAGCACGCGATGCTAGCCAGTCCGCATTTTTCGCTACGAATCAATACGCGATATTGATCTGTAGCAAATACTGGCCGAGCTGACACGCGATGTCAGCCAGTCCTAATTATCTCGATCATTTTTGATCTCAGCTGAGACTTTTGGTATGCGTTGCTTCCAATATCCTACCCTCATTTTCATTGCGAAAAAAAGGGAACAAGTTGAGTGAAGTTACAGCCAATTGGGCTTTAATGCTAATAATTAATTACAGCCAAAGGCATTCATGCATAATTCCACATACTAAGCAGCGCTGGCGATGCGCCATCATGGCTTCTAAGTATGAAGCAGCGGCCCTTGCCCGCACTCATCCGGCCCAACAGGCGCCTGCCTGGGTATGTTCTACCTGTGCCAACGCGACGGCCCATGATGCGCCGCGAATTACGGTGATCTACCGTCACAATTCCAGCGTTTTTTCAACGTTTCGCACTCGGAATCAGAATCCGACCAAAAAAGGTATGTGTTTTTATGAACATATGTGTGCATATGTACTTATAACGGGCTACCGTATTCCACTCGTGGCGAAACCACGACCGAACACTTGTCTCAGCCAATCTTTTGACAAATATTAAAATGGAGCATAATGTAAGCCATCACACTTACAAACAAAAATAGCAATAAAATAATACCAAGTACCTTTTTCGTAAGTACCGAAAAATAATAGTGGCAGATTTATTTCAAATCGAATAAATTTATATTTATTTTGTACATTTTGGCTCGGAAAAGTAAAATTGAGAGATTTAAAAACACTTTTATTGCCTAGACTTTAATCATAAATACACATATTCTGCAACCTGCAGTACACGCTCCAAATTTTTTCCCAAAGCTCTAAAAACGGTAGCATGGCATCCCTCCATAGCTCACGTAGTTATGGGTGGTTTTGGTCCTATATCCGCCATTGATTACAACTCTTTTGTACTTATTTCTTGCCAATGGCTATAAAATTGTCTAATTAGACAATGCTATGGTAAACATAACATTGCTTAATAATACTACTTAAAATATCGAATTTAATAGATTGTGTAATAACATAACAATTTACTATTTTAAAAAGCAAGTTTCTACATACATTTCCGCTTATACCTATAACTATTTAGCTTGTAGTTGGCTCTTTGATTATAAATAGCAAGCAAGCAAGCTGTAAGCTTGCCCAGTACGTACCAAAATGTTGGGTTCATATAAAAACCGGTTCGTTTAAAAAACCCATTTTTTGCTTTTCAATTATTATGATTCTAAATGGTAGAAAATTTTACGTCTTTAGTTTTGAAATCCAACTAAAATTTAATCGATTTCTCAGTAAATAAATCGGTAAGGCTTAGATTTTATTTACCGATGCAATAACAACTAGCTGGAAAGCGTGATTGTTTTGAAATGTATCTTATCAAATTCCGTAATATAGTACTACCGTCATATTAGATTTATTAAGGTGGGCGGTATCCCATTGTTTTGGAGTTTATTACATTTTTAGAAAAATATGCTGTGACAGTGATACGACATTCATATAACCGTCGCAAAGTTCGGTACTTAATCTCGAGTCGAGAAAACTGTGTCTTTTATCTTTGGAAAAGTCCCAGTAAAAATTGTGACAACCTTTGGTCACCTTTAATTGAGTTTTGTTTCTATGAGCTTGTTTTTTAACATATACTACCACAAGCAACACCGAAGAATAATACAGATAAAACGTCATATTGTATGAAGTATCCGGCAGGTAGCACTAACCAGAATTTATCAACACATTGTTAAATATACCGTAAGAATGGGTAGCCACAAAATTGAAACAAGTCCATTTTACGAAAATAATGCCTTTTTTGTTTTTTATGGATATGCATAAACAAAGCATATGAATTGGTAGAAATTCATTTTATTTTTAGGTTATTTATATTTGCCATTTGCCACATGCCACACGTTAAACGTAGGGGCGTTTAAGGTGAGATAAATACAAGACATGTTCAATATTACACAAATACCATTATCGATATTTTTAACACAAGGCAAATATTATATATTTAAAATAAAACTGGCGTATCCTAAATGCAATGCAGCATTAGACCCAAACTGCACTACAATTGTCTAATTCGAGTTATTGGAAATATAAACCATGTTTACTTTCCTACTATTTATTCTGTGATTTAAGAGTAAACTACATCAAGTAAATATTTTCTTTAATCATCAGTTTATTCCACCCAATTACATTCATCCACTCCACAAAAATCTTCCCCAGAAAGCCACTAAGTTACTAAGGAACGATTCCTTGGAAACGTTGCTCTTATCAGTAATAAAATTGATTCTTATTATATGAATTTTATCGTTTGATGTTTATAGTATTCGATAAACTGTGTTTAATAAATTTTCAACGGACATATTATCTTAATATTCACCAGTTACTAAGGTATGGTGGAACAATTGTAGAATTTAAATTAATAACAAAACAGGTCTAGGAGCACGATAGTCCGACCTGCCTCCTAGTTAAAAAAATATATTTAATTTTCAAAATGATTTTTTAAAGGACTTTTCCTTCACTCTTACGCCAGAGGACGTCATGTAATACAACCATTCATTAAAATTTGAATCTATTAATTATTGTTAACCAAATAATTCTTGTTTTTTTTATGAACCATATATAAGAAGGTTTTTAAATATGTATGAAACCAGTCCCCTTGGGTACTCGATATGACAAAGGTACTTGTATACGATATCCGTACATTTTTAGATTTCTTGTCCAAGTAGGTACCCTAATTCTGAATCATAATCAGATTTTTATTGACACTACTCATAATATTGAACAAGTCAATATTCGTCAAACTTAAATATATATATTATATATAGTTAAATAAATAAAAAACTCATAGTAACTAACTCGAAAAATAGGATTGATATTTATTGTAATCCTTAAAGGTAATCCAGACATTTATCCAGGCAATAAAATTGTGAGTAAATTTACAACGAGAAATCTGACCATGTGCCGACTATCGAATACTCGGCGAATATTCCTGGTCGATTAGTCGAATATAAGATAAACGTATTTGGCCGAGGCCGGGTAGTACCAAAACTTCTGTCGGAGAAATCGTTTGCGGTCGTTTGCTCTTATAAAGTCACAAAGCTCTCAGAAGCCGATTTTTAATCTTCTTCAGAAACATAACTTAAATTCTTATTAAATTTTAAATTATATATATATATATAAATTTAAAAAAAAAACCTACTTACTTGCCTTAAAATTTCTGATAACGATAATATTTCAAAGCCATTGAATTATCGTATTCTTTTTGTAACTCAGCATTTAATCATATAGCATTGATAGACTTCTATCAATATTTTTACGATCTTATGATAATTAAATTCCTTAAAATGAATTTATTGATTAATAGCTTTTATACCAATCATCTAACACTTTGTACAACCAAATGTTTTCTCAGGTATTCGAAATTTAAATGCATAAAATATTATTTATATGTTTGGTATTCGGACGAATATCTTTAAAACAGTCGCATTAATACCTAAATATCCCATACTTAAAAGCAATAGAATATCATGTACGTATTTTAAATCTCTAATTATAAAATATGTTCAAAACTGCAAGACAAAGATAACGATTTGTCAGACTTACCTTCAAGCCCGTTACCTTACCAAAGATAATATGCTAACTAAAAACTGTTTTCTGTATGTAGCTTTCCTCGTAATAAAATTATCATTTGTTTTACGTGCCAAATTCAGTGTGTAAAACTATATTATTCGCAAACCGTCTCAGCCCAACAATACGTATTCCGTATTGTTTGCAATTTTTATAACATGCCACAATTAAACAAGAATGCCCTATTTCAGTTTAAGATTATTTGACTAGCCTTAACTTTCTTTGACATTGTGTATTTAATTTATTTTATTTTATTTTTTATTTTACCTATTTGTATGCCAGTATGGCTGATCACAGCATGTACCTTTTTTCACCTTATCTGTAATAACACCATATTTACCTGTGTTTCACAAATAAAATTGATTTGATTTGATTTGATTTGATTTGATTTAAAATAAATAAATTAACATTTTTAAGTATTTACTTACTTACTGATTTCAGTAATAAAAAATACTAACAAATATCTTCTTTCTTCCTAATAAAGATATTTTTATTAGTAGAAAGTTATAACGTGTCATAGTTATCATACATCTAATGTTTTTTAGTAATAGTGATACATGTAAATGTCAAAGATAGTGATATGTACAAAGATATGTATATATGATATGCAGAGTCAAATGAATTGTTATTTAAAATGATCGTTTTAATGATCCAACACTACTAACATCAGAGATGTCAACTTATTCTATTGTAACAACATTGATTTTACTCCGAACATCTACATGGTCAATTAAATCTCAGAGCCGAAGGCAGGACAATTGGATGATCAAACGAACTTACCTTAAGTGAAGTTCGATCCAAATTGTCCTGACTTCGGCGAAGAGATTTAAGGTCCCACCCTTCCCAATTCCCGTGTACGTTTTTATGCAAAAATAATCGTCACCCTTACAATAAGTATAATCAATGTTGTTGTACATCTCATACATCGGTCTCCTTGCTCTGAAATGAATGAGCGACAGGCGGCTGGCAGTGCTGTGAGGCGTGGGAGGGAGTGAGGTTTTTTACTTTCTCTTTCTTGCGCTAAACCTGTGTGCGAGTGAATAGACGCGTAGCAGGGCATACTACATGGTCAATTAAATCTCTTCGCCGAAGTCAGGACAATTTGGATCGAACTTCACTTAAGGTAAGTTCGTTTAATCATCCAAATATCATGATTCTAACTACCTATCAGCGTTATTAATTAATAAATATAATGATTCTAAGCAATACTATTGAAATTCTAGCAACATAATTCTTGTCCTTGTTTATTAGCCAAATGTTGGCTACCACTGGTCATCTCAAAACAAAGTACTTGAAAAGGGTCGCCTGCGCAACAAATTTATTTCTTGGAATTTAAGACAAAATTATGCGGTATTTGCGACATTGTAATGATAGTTAAAATATGTGAAGCTAAAATATAACCAACGTAATATTTAATTAGAAAATATTTTTAAACTTTAATTTGACAAGGTTGGGTTGTTACAATAGCTCATCTAGAATAGGGAAAATGAATTAAAATCTACGATGGTATTTATGAAACGTCGAGTCCTATTGATGCTCTGATACATGAAGAGGAGTCACTTAAATCTGTTGGCTTATTACGAAAAATGAAATCCGTCAATACGATTATCTGTTTGCGGATCTGAAGCATTTCGTAGTAAGGATTGCATAAAAAAAACGATTCGGATCGTTGACGGATTTCGTTCGTCGTAGCAGACTCTCCGTTCTTCAGGCAGACCAGTATCCACGTCAGGAACTATAGGACATATGACTCTGCAGTCTTATGCATGTGACAACTGTGAAATTAAAATCAGATGGAATCATCCGTGGAGTAACTAATTCAGCAATGTTGCTCATGTGGTCTACTAGGAAGAACATTTCTAAATTTTTTTATATTATTTTGTTACTTAAAAACGTTTATACTTTATAGTAATAGCGTGATAAATATTAGGCAGAAAGTGATTTTATTTTTAAAAGGTTTGGTAATGCAATTATAAAATTTGCGTGGTATGAAGGTGTCGAAAATACGTTTAAACATTTAGTCAACCTTTGATTCTGATAGATGTTATTATTGTTATTGATATCATAAATTAATTTCTATGTTTACGTCCCTAGATTTAATTATCCTGGGGTTTCTTGCATGGTTAGGGAAAGAACAATACAATAACCTTATCTTAGCTTAGGGATTTTCATTAAATATTCAGGATTTCATGTTTGTGGTTCTTATCTTGTTATTTTGGATATCCAAAAGTTTTTTTTGCTTTAGTGATGGTAAGAACACTTTGTAAGCGTGTGTTTGTGTGGATGTTTCTAGTCTGTATGATATCTATACTAATATTATAAAGCTGAAGAGTTTGTTTGTTTGTTTGTTTGAACGCGCTAATCTCAAAAACTACTGGTCCGATTTGAAAAAATATTTTTACGTTGGATAGTCCATTTATCGAAGAAGGCTATAGGCTATATAACATAAAGATACGACACATAAGACCACAGCAGAAATGAAAAATGTTGCGAAAACGGGAGAAAGATATTCCTTTTGAGAGCTTCCGCTGCATACGCTGCGGAAACCGCTTAAGTTACACAAAAATCATGTATGACAGGATTGTTCAGCATTAAAAGTTCTATAATAAAGTCCGCGACAGCATATGTCTATATTTTATGGTTGGCTTACTACAACCTTTTTTATGTTAATAAATTTGTAAAAAAATAATGCATTATTTTTAGAGGTGTATTTTACACACAGGTATTTATTCTTATCAAAATAAATACATTTATCATCACGAGCATTTCATTAAGAACCAAGTTGCCCTTTATATCATTTGATTTCAATAAATATCTTAGGAGCTATCACAGTTTTAACATAACTCCGCACCAAAATAATGTTCGCAGCTTAAGTACAACGTGCGCTTGCGCTAATCTATACTAATATTATAAAGCTGAAGAGTTTGTTTGTTTGTTTGTTTGTTTGAACGCGCTAATCTCAAAAACTAGTGGCCCGATTTGAAAAATTATTTTTACGTTGGATAGTCCATTTATCGAGGAAGGCTCAAGGCTATATAACATAAAGATACGACTCATAAAACCACAGCAGAAATGAAAAATGTTGCGAAAACGGGAGAATTATATACCTTTTGAGAGCTTCCGCTGCATACGCTGCGGAAACCGCTTAAGTTACACAAAAATCATGTATGACAGGATTGTTCAGCATTAAGAGTTCTGTAATAAAATCCGCGACAGCATATGTCTATCTTTTATGGTTGACTTATTACAACCTTTTTTATGTTAATAAATTTGTAAAAAAATAATGCATTATTTTTAGAGGTGTATTATACACACAGGTATTTATTCTTATCAAAATAAATACATTCATCATCACGAGCATTTCATTTAGGACCAAGTTGTCCTTTATATCATTTGATTTCAATAAATATCTTAGGAGCTATCACATTTTTAACATAACTTCGCACCAAAATAATGTTCGCAGCTTAAGTACAACGTGCGCTTGCGCTAATATATTATAAAGCTAAACGCGCTTATCTCAGGAACTGCTTGACCGTTTTGAAAAAATATTTCTGTGTTGGGTAGCTTATTTATCGAGAAAGACTTTAGGATATAAAATATGACGCTGCGAGCAAACTCAAAACGCGCGGACGAAGTCGCGGGGGACCACTAGTCTATTATAAAGCTGAAGAGTTTGTTTGTTTGAACGCGCTTATCTCAGGAACTGCTGGACCGATTTGAAAAAATATTTCTGTGTTGGATAGCTTATTTATCGAGAAAGGCTTTAGGATATAAAACATGACGCTGCGACGGGAGGGGAGGGAGCAAACTCAAAACGCGCGGACGAAGTCGCGGGGGACCGCTAGTTTATTAATAAACCTTCTTTAGTGTTGCAAATACACACATGGTCTCTCATGGTCATGTTTTTTTTTTATTAAGTTGCTGCTATGACACCAACACATTTAAATTAAACTTGTTTGATAGCCTATCTAATCTGGTAATAAACTTTTAGATACATTAAAATTAAAAAAAATGAAGAGGAAAAGCTCAGACAAAATAACAATCTTAACTTTATTTTTGAAACATGAAAACCTAAATAAAACAACAACTTTTTATAAAAATTGTTAAAAACTTAAAATTAACAATCCGTGGGTACCTATGACTCACCTGACACATCCGCAACGGTTCTGCATACTTCAAACAAGGGTGTCAATATCCTGTTGTGGAATACTGTCCCAAGTCCTGCTAAGATGCAAGCGGTCTGCCGCTTGTGATGAGTCACAGTGGAAAACCGTGAGGAGGCCTCTGTTCAGCAGTGCACGTCCTTTGGCTGATAATGATGATGATTATGATGATAAAATACTACAGTGGATATCCTGTACAGTCACCGTTAGTTATTTTGTAGCAGACAAGGTGACCAAATATATCTGTAAGCCTAATATGCACGCCTGCACCATTTATCGTATCGATAAAATACTTTTATTTTCTAAACAAATGAATACAACAAAATTACTAAAAACCTTTTTAAATATGATATTTAAAAAAAGTAAAAACCGACTTTAAGACCACAATGCACTTAAAAGTCATAAATAAACTCTTCACCATTGAAAGGAAAGGAACCCGTTTTAGGCAAACAATTTCTTTTTGGAGTCGGTGCTGTGATAGTTGATACTTAATAGTCAAAGTGATGGCTGTTTTTAATTTTTTTTAAGTTTATTTTATTTCTTCATTTTTACTGATTACATAAGAGGGGAAGGGGAGGAGTTGCACCTTATGATTCTATTTTTTAAGAAGCAACAAATTACCTATCATAAGTTCCGTCATTATAATTATTTAACTCCCAAGCGTTAAGGAGTTCCACCATCAGCTCAGCTCCACAAGATGTTGACTATCAGACGGAACAACACGTCAACATTAAGATTCTAGTTAAGAAACACTATACGTGCCTTTTAAATTTGAGGGTTTCCCTCGATTACACCAAGATTCCATCATCAGATCCCAAAATGGAAAAAATGGGACCAACTAGAAGGTAAACCCTCTAAGTAGGTAAAAATTTTTTTCGATTCGGTTGACAAACGACTGGGATGATACGACCCGTCTGGTGTAGTGGTCGAGAAATCGCCTACTACGCAGCGGGTGCGGGTTCGATCCCCGCACAATACAAACATTTGTGTGCATGAACATGTCTGTTTGTATTGGTCTGGGTGTTTTCTATGTATATCATGTATGTATTTACAAACAAAAAGGATTTAAGTATTATATCCGTTGTCTGGTACCCATAACACAAGCTTTGAGTAGCTTACCTTGGTACTAGATGGCGATGTGTGGGAATGTCCAAAGGATATTTAAAGGATATATTCCTAGCACGCTGGTTTCAAGCGTCGCCATCTCGTGAGGTTCGGGGTTCGATTCCCGGTCGGGTCAATGTAGAAAACGATCTTTTCTATATTGTCTCGGGTCTGGGTGTTGTGGTACCACCGTTGTGACTGATTCCCATAACACAAGTGCACTGGCTACTTACTTTCGGATCAGAACAATGTATGTGATTGGTGTCCAATATTATTTATTTATTATTTATACATACAAAAAAAAATATAATAAAAAAAACATACAGTCGAATTGATAACCTCCTCCTTTTTTGAAGTCGGTTAAAAAAAGACGTTTGAAATTTATCCATTGCCGCAATAAATGATAAATTGGCGCGCATCTTAGGCCCGCTGAACAGTTAAAATGTCAATAAGTTGCAGACATCACAAGTCACCATTAATATCAGAACATTAATACTTCATTAATATCTAAGCCTAGTTAAGGACCATAATCTGCTTAGATAATTATGATGTAATCGGATTTTAACGGTAGTTGTGATGTTCCTGTGGAATTTATTGACATTTGAACTGTTCAGAGCCTCGATTTTTTAATCACTTACGGCAATATGGCGTGTGTTTTTTGTCAATAAGTGATCGATTTTCTAATGATAAAACATTTGCAAGGGATACAAAAATGATTGAAAAAGATAGCTCAATTTTATAAGTAGTTGTGTTTATGTTTTGCTTGATTTTCGTTAACTTTTAATTTATTTGCGAACGAAAATCGCTCGGAATATCGACGCGAGCGGTCACTTTTACTGCTACAAAATATTTGAAGTTGACAGTACACATTACGGAACTCCGATAAGACTCCATAGTAGTATATAAACGCTTGTTGATACAGAAACCATATCACTTCGACTTAAGTTCAGTGTTGCAGTCCTGTAGTCTCCAGCCATGTCGTTCGTAATTTTCCTTATCAATTTACTAGTATTATTAAACTCGGTACTTTCAAGCGAAGTGATGAGATTCTGCGCAACGGTACAGGCCTCGCCAGACACATGTTTGCGGGTCAAAGCTGCTGAATTGACCTGGGTAAAATGGGTGAACGGATACTACGATCTTTCGAAAACAGATAGTCCTGAGAATTTATTTATAAATGAAAACGATTCGATAACATTCTGTTCTTCTGGGAAACAAGGATCCGCTACGGGAACAAGTGGGACGGTGACCGTGACACCGTGTCGCTGCAATAATTGTGGGGACGTTATTATAAGTTGGAATTACGCGTGGGGTGTGCTGTTCGGTGGTGACGATTACGTGAAAATTGAATACGACGCAGACAAATTCGGTGTTGTTGACACACATCTGCACGGACAGTATTTCCAGAGGAATTTTAAGATAAATTATAAGTGGTAGTAAAGTGAATACAATGTGGAAGTGTTTATTATTTACTAGCTTTTACCCACGACTTCGTCCGCATTAGGTAGTTTTTTTGTATAGTAGTATGAAAAAAAAACTTAGCTGTACTTTTTTGTACGTGTGTATGAATTGTGCCGAGATGGGATGAGATGAGATTTATACATGACGTTTTTGTTTTTCCTTCCTTGGTCAGAACGTAAGGATTTTGAACGTAAAGGGTTTGAAACTCGCGAGCACGCCACATATAATTGTCCAAGGCAAAAACAGTTTTTTTCCAAATTTACACCTGCAACTTTCAGCGTTTGTCTTTATTGAGCTTGCCTTTATTGTTTGTTTGAGCTTTATTTTTTGTTATTGCAAATGCTGCTTTCAGAGGAAACTGCACTGTTTTAAACTGAAACGGTAAATCGGTTGGAATTATCGGGGAATTAAAACATTTTCTCATTTTGATATTCCAGTCGTGATTATAGCTTTTATAATATTTGGCCGGTTTTTTATATGTAAAACTAGCGATCTCAGCGAACTTCATTTCACCCCCGGTCCCGTTCCACCCCGTTCCGTTTTCACTGTCCTATTCCAAGTCAACACATATCCACCAAAGTAAAAATGATGAAAATCGGTTCACCTGTTCTCTAGTTATATTTTGTAAAATATTAAAATATACAAATATTAACAATTTACAAAATATAGCACATAGCTATATTTGTATGAATAAGCTGTAATATCATAATGTTTAATTTTTTTTTATACGTTTAGTTAAATTAACTAGCAGTTTGTGAAGAAACAATCGTCCATCACAAATTCGTGTGTAATAAGATATACTTAATAAGAGTTGAATTTGCGAAACGATGTACCTATCTCATTCTTTACATTCCTGAAGCACATGTTTTGGCTTACAGTTTAGCATAATACTCATTGATGAATAAAATTTGTTTCTTCTCAACAGTAAACTGTTTTGTGTTTTAATAAAATAAAATAAAGTTATAAGTGGTGTAACTAACGCAACTTAATCCTTATGCATCATATGCCCTGATGAATGATGCCTTAGTTATTTAGTTGGTTAATGCGATGGCACCGACCCCAAAAAAAATAGTTCGCCTCAAATGGAGTCATTTCTTTTGAAGAGTCAAGGGTTTATTATGGACATTTTAGAAATTTATAGGAGAAGAAAATTTAGGGTTGCATCTTTTCCGACTGTTCGTTAAACAACAAAGTACTTTACGTAAGTTCTGGCGTAACAACATGTCAACATAGTTACTAGTGTCGTGAATCAAACTCGGTTGAGTTTATAAAGTTCTTTATTCGATCAACACACTTATCTATGATACAAATCACTACCTCTAGCCACATTAATAATTATAACTACAATTTAACCTAGGTTCCTTCCCTCAACCTTTCGCTTCGGCGGTCAGCACTAGACTCGCTCGCCTTTCGAGTGCACTTCGCAAGTCAGAAAATAAGAAGGGAAGGGGCAGCCAGTGTTGCCATTTTTAAATAGCGATAGCGATAACGTTATTCGATAAAGTAACAATACTCGTTTTTACATAAATAACGTCAACTGTTATTATAATGAGTTAAGATTACAACAGGGCTACTGATTGAATCTAAATACAAAAATCATCACATTCGGCCATCCGACCTAATGCACCTCCTGGTGCATTTTATAAAATATTTACAATGGCGCATTTATATCAATACTACTACAGCATACTACATTTATCATATTACAAGCAATAAAGATTATGCCAAAATTAAGCTGTTGAGTACACATTATAAAATCATCACATTCGGCATTTAAGTCTAACAAGAAATAAAGGTTATGCTACAATTATACTGTTGAGCTCACTCAGTAATACATAATTACAAAATATTCTTATTAATAGCAATTATCACATTTCTAGTACTTTTTATCATTTTAAATTTTTTTTGGTTTTCTTGACCAATATCGATTGATCTATTGAATCTTTAGATTGATTATGCTTTATCAAGGGTGAAGTATTAATCCAGTGTCTTGTAAGACTTGTGGCAACGAACATTTTATACATCTTATATCTTTTATGTTACCGGGTTCATAACCTATTATGTACCTATAATTTCATGGTTATTTCGTTTTAAAGGCTAAAAGGTTAAGTATGGTTATGTTATTATAATTATGATCGCAATCGTAATTATTAATGAAACTAATGTTTTTTTTTACTCCTGTCTATGAATGAGAAAGGGTCATTTATCGAAGCCATTTTATTTATTAACAATCTATTATGTTCTTATATATTTAATAGGAATTTAAAAAAAAACATCTGATTTTAAGATAACAAAATGGAAAGAATCTTCAACTTAATTGACTTTTAAATTGATGAATGAATGAAATTTATTGGTAACTTTTTGTAGTTTTAAGATCCTAACTTTAAAGAGACCTTATCTACATAAACAACAGTTGATTTAGAAAGTAATATATCAGTCAAGTAAGTAAAAAACAAATTATTGGACACCAATCACATACATTGTTCAGTGTTATGAAAATCAGACACAAAGTTGGTACCACAACACCCAGACCCAAGACAATATAGAAAATTTTGATATCTATATTGACCCGACCGGGAATCGAACCCGGGAACTAAGAGCGGCGACGCCTTGAAACAAGCGTGCCTAGCCACTACACCACGGAGGTTGTCAAATTAATACCTCGTTTCTACAAATAACATCATTATACTCCATTACAATATGTTTTCGAGTCTTTAATTTCTATTATCGTCATTTTCTAGCATCTAATTCAATTTTAATGAATGACTTAAAGGAATGACTGAACGGTGCATTCAGCAATATGATAATAGTTCACAATTTGTATAATGATAATATGTTTAAAGTAAATAAAATAATAAGGAGAAAACAATAAAGTTTCTTTCTGAAACACAGTCTCATGATTTGAATTTTTCATATTAAGTAATGTATTAGGATATAAACCTATGTATTGAGATAGATATTAAAAAAATCAGTAAAGCATCCATAATAAACGTCACTTGTTAATCGGGGAGAACATAATCAAGAATTATTGAAGCTACTTAGATAACTTTTTTTAAAAGTTAAATTTCGTAATTTGCGTGGCACATATCAATAATGAAAGTTATGAATCTTAGCACTTAAAGTCATACAAGTAGAATTAAGCTATTATGTATATTATTAATAACTCGTTTGTTTTTTATTGCAATTGAATGGAATCTCAATCTCTTATAAAGACTGTTTACAGAGATACAGTCATTTAAGGGATCATTATTATTATTATATTATCTGAGTGACTTATATAATCTCTTACGATCTTCCAATTTATTGTTACCATAAAATATT
The DNA here is from genome assembly GCA_963924145.1 of Pyrausta purpuralis. NCBI lineage: Eukaryota > Metazoa > Arthropoda > Insecta > Lepidoptera > Crambidae > Pyrausta > Pyrausta purpuralis. Next base: position 26,953,320 of record OZ001654.1, read on the forward strand.
ACTTTGTAGTTTAACTTTCCCTAATATTATGTGTGTCCGTATGAGAAAAATTCAATATTTTAGGGCCCATATTAATACATATTAGTTAATTATATACGAACAGTACATGAAGATGTGGTTTTTATTTAGTAGTAGGAAAAAGTACTTACTTCACTTTATTAATCATTATACAAATAATTTAAATAGAATTGAGGTTAGATTTAATAGTCAAATGACATTAATAATTAAGCCCTACTACAAATACAATTTACTCAGCAAAGTAAACTCAACGATATTATGCTGTCACATGTAAAAAATAATAATAAACGGCATGATATTGCCAAGAATACAGAAAAATATCAAAGTGGGGAACTAGAATAAAAACCAGTTTTGAAATAAAGCCTTTGTGCATAATTATTTATTAATTGACCTATGAGATCACGGTCTCCTATTTACGTTTTGGCGTATAGACGTCCCTAGTCCCCATTTAAATGTATTACAACGCGTCTTTAGTTATTCCAAACCCAAGCATATTGCAGAGCAAACGTCGTGTGTGGCGTCAATATAAAATTCATATATGAAAATATATTTCTTTTGAAGTCAATGATTAGTATATTATGTAAGGTCACCTCGTTTTAAGTGATAATATTTTAACAGAGCATCAAACAATAACATAGAAAGAGGACTCATTTTTTTTGAAAACTGGCCCGCATATGATTTTATTTTTCCTAACAAAAAAATATATTATTCTTTAAGGGCACCCTGTCCCGCGACAATGCCTTTCGTCTCTTACGTAAGTACTAGATTGAGCGAAAACTAGACAGACGTATATAATAAAAGTGCTAAAAGACAATAAGTATAAAAATAATATTACAAAACAAATGTTTTTACAAATTGTCGGAGTAATGATTTATAGATAAACAATGTCATTTAAAACAAATTTATGTAGACATTGAGGATACATTAATTTATGTATAACTGACTGTCTACTAGTCAGGAATACTTATAAGAAGGTTATTTAATAAGTAAAGTATACCTACCGAAGCTCGTTATTGATGTATAATTTCAATTATTTATTTTTTTATTGTTTGTGCAATATTACAGAAATATGTAGTAAGTTATTTGATTCCTAAATATTTATAGAAGTCATAAATTAATATTAATATGTATAAGTTTAGGACCATCTGTCCCAAAATTAATGTAATTACTCCACAGTTTATTAACAGGTAAAACTTACCTATAAAATTGTTTTACTTACATGTAGCGAGCGATGTTAAGTTTGTAATTAATTATTTATCTTCTGTGTATTTCTTTCATTAAATAAATGATAATTTATAAACTTTTTATATACATTTTATGTCTTACAAGTTTGGCGGTTAACTGCGCTATCAAAATTGCAACGGAATCTGCTACCCTTTATAGTTCTTGTATGGTTAAAACGACAGAACAATTTATGTAGAGGAAGTAAGGGTATTTTCTATGAATGTAAACGAACTGCATTATAACGCGTTACGCGACTTTAATGGCGTTTAAGTTAGCCGACAATAAAATCACCGCGTCAATGAATTAATTAAATCTTTGTTTTGAAATAATTAAGTCACAACGTTAATTCAAGTAAGAGTTTACTGACATCGTGTTTCAATAGGTATATTTTTCTCATGATCGTGATAAATGCGCGGTATTTTCCGCAAAGTCAACTTAGTATATTAGATCTGTGGGAGCGATTATACATTTACCAAAATTATCAGTTTTACGGAAAACAGCACGTAAAGGTAAAACGTGCGGTATCTTATGCAATTGCAATAAGGTTAAGTTTGCAACAAAAGTGGGTAATTTGATGTGCTGTCGGACTGTACATTATATTCAAAATTCTGTACTCAATCGCAACAAAATAACCCATTCTACTAAGAAGAAGTGATGATATTATTTTCTTTTGGATAAATAAAATCCTAGCCTACCCGCGACCACGAACTCTGCAATGGTTTTAAAACGACGGGAATCAAGATAAACCTCTGCGAAAAATATCAGAATTGTGTGTACAAGGACTTATTCAATGAATGAATATATTACAATTAAAACATAGTAGTTGTTCTTTTTTTCTTTTTGTGATCGGAGCCAAACAGTCACTTCGGATTGTGTGAAACGGTAATTTCAGGTGACAGGTGACGACGGTTTCGAGCGTTGGTGACGCCGAAAGGGTACTTTTTGATTTTTGACTTCCTTTAGAAGATGTCGATGTCCTCAACCTCGATCGCGAGCTCTTTCGTCTTTTTAGGCCCAACCAGCCTAGTTTGGTCTCGTGCTCTTCAGTCTCATCACCTTGGAAGAAAAAGAATACCAGCATTAGTGTTGTTATCAACAAAATCATATTTTGGATATGGTATTTATTTACTAAGTTATGGTTTCAATAATTATCTTTGTAAATGAACTGTATGTATTTATGAGAATAAATATCTTTAAATCTAATTACAATGGAGTCTATTTATTTATTAGAGCATAATTTTAGTAAAGGAATAATGTTGCAAATAATCCTGAACGCAAGTAAGAGCGCCTATATGGCTCACATGACCGTTGCTAATGAAAATTTCTAGTAATAGAATTCACAGTTGACTTGACCTTTTGTAAAACATACATAGCTCTTTCATGGCACAAATGGCCCGATCTAATCGAGGAAAATACATAGCTACTATACATAACTTACATGTACATAACTAATGTACATGTATTACACAATTATTTTTTTTTGATTGATTGACTGACTTGGTCACTTCTGCTGCTTTTGAATAATTAAATGTACACAACTATGGACACACTAGGCCCAAGCGACACTCTTGGCCGCTACCTAAGGACACACTTGGTCCACGCGACACACCTGGCCGCTATTTGAGGACACACTTGGTCCACGCGACACACCTGGCCGCTATTTGAGGACACACTTGGTCCACGCGACACACCTGGCCGCTATTTAAGGACACACTTGGTCCACGCGACACACCTGGCCGCTATTTGAGGACACACTTGGTCCATGCGACACACCTGGTCGCTACATAAGGACACACTTGGCCCATGCGACAGACCTGGCCGCTACTTAAGGACACATTTGGTCCACGCGACACACCTGGCCGCTAAAACTACTTTGTAAAATCTGACACTATGGCCTTTATTTCAAGTTATATATTGAATGAATTCGAATTTAAAATAAAAATGTATATGAATTTTAATTGGGTTGAATTGGCAATAAGTCATTTACCTAAAAAGCCTTTATATCAAGTCATATCAAATGGAATTGAAGTAAAAGTAAAATGATTCTAATTTAATTAACTTGAGTTGGTTTAAATTGAACTCAGTTTAATAAATATAAAAAACTCAGTATTATTTAACTCACTTACATAATCAATGGGTGTACAAATTATATACCCTAAAGGGCACTCAATTCAAGTCATATAACAAACGAAATTGAATTGAAATAAGAAATGATTCGAATGTTTATAATTAAATTGGATTGAATTGGTTGAAATTTAACACAATTGATTAAAAACACACAATTGTTGAACTCACTAACATAGTTTATAAGTCTCTTAACAAATTATGAATGCAAAGTCTGAAATAAAGTTTTATTTATTTATTGTAGGTATAATTATTTATGAACACAAAAATATTAGCCCTAGAACAGTTGCAGGTTGAACGGTTATTCTCAATCAACTAAACATAGCTACTTACAATAGGCAGTGACATGATAATATTTAATACCTCTTTCTTTTCGTATTTCCTATTAGGATGTAGGAACTACTGAGGTCATTTATTATATTTAGCTATTTAGTTGCACGTACTCGTGTCTCGTATCCACTGAACATTATCAAGGAGTAGCCTTGACCAAATGGCCAGTTAGAAACGTAACACAATTTAGTCAGGATAATAGTGCAACAGCTTAACCGCAGCAAAATATTATCCCAACCAATGCAACCTAACACTACCCCGATAATTATGAGAAAAAAATATATAATATTTTGTTAAACATGCCTACGTAGTTGACCCAATTTAATAAATCGCGCATTTAGCTTTCACATACCATTAGCAAAGGGTAGCCTTGCCCAAATGATTTGATGATAGCTTAGCACGACTGCGTCGAGTTAGCATAGACCCAGTTCATATTAAGAACAACCTAGGGCTAGCCCGACACTTTGTTACCTACCTACTTTGCTTATGAGCATACTCATATTAATCACCTCAGATCATTATCAAGGAGTAGCCTTGACCAAACGATCAGTTGGAAAGTTAACACGATTAAATCAGGATAATATTGCTACAGTTCAACCGCAGCAGAATATTATCCCAACCAATGCTATCCTATCGTGGTATTTATGGCGTTATCTTCAAGTAAATTTTATTAAATAATATTACTTGCTCTTATCATTTGAAAATAATAGTACATACATACCCTTTGTGAGCTGAAGGTTTCCTCTTCCACTTCCGACGTGTCGTGAATCAAACTCGGTTGAGTTTATAAAGTTCTTTATTCGATCAACACACTTATCTATGATACAAATCACTACCTCTAGCCACATTAATAATTATAACTACAATTTAACCTAGGTTCCTTCCCTCAACCTTTCGCTTCGGCGGTCAGCACTAGACTCGCTCGCCTTTCGAGTGCACTTCGCAAGTCAGAAAATAAGAAGGGAAGGGGCAGCCAGTGTTGCCATTTTTAAATAGCGATAGCGATAACGTTATTCGATAAAGTAACAATACTCGTTTTTACATAAATAACGTCAACTGTTATTATAATGAGTTAAGATTACAACAGGGCTACTGATTGAATCTAAATACAAAAATAATCACACTAGTATTAAAACATTATACGTGCTTTTAAAATTTGAGGGTTTCCATCGATTGCACCAAGATCCCATCATCAGGTCCCGACTTGGCAACCCAGTGTTGCCAACCAGAAGGTAAAGCCTCTACCTGTTTTTTTCCAATCGGTCCACAAATGACTGAGACATGAGGTAAAAGTACCAAAACTAACATACAGTCGAATTGATAACCTCCTACTTTTTTGAAGTCAGATTAAAAAACAACCACTTAACATGAGTGGGCCTATGAAATCAAGATTTTTTAAATCAAAACAAAACATGGAATGCTTCTTAATGCGTTTTTTTAATGGAGCGGACCCCTACAATTTAAAACGTTTGTTTAAAACTCAAGACGTCGCGATGTGATAACCTTTAAAGCTAACCGTAATAAACAAAGTGTCTGCGAGTGAGTATTGGGAGCCGCCGTTCTTAAAAGGTTATCAAAACATCTTGACTTCCATGATAATATATTTAATATTTCAGGGTTCCTCATTAATTCTTAACGTCAATGTATTTCGCATCGTTTCAAATAATTTCAAAGATTAGGAGAAAATCTTTTTTGCGTAGTCAAGAATATTTACACAGAAAAGTAAGCAATTTCAATAAAATGATCTCTTAAGAACCCTAGTTTTTAAAATTAAATGCACACCATAATATGTTGTATGCATTATTTAATAACGTTTATCACTTCAGGGTGTTGATAACTTTTTGTAATTAATTAGAAAATTTCTAATCCAACACATTCCATTAAAATGAGTGTCTACAACACCAAATTGGTTTTCATTGTATCCAATATTCACGGAATAGTCACCACCCAAAACTACACCCCACGCGTAATTCCAACTAATAATCACGTCCCCACAATTATTGCAACGACACGGTGTCACGGTCACTAATCCATTAGTTCCCGAAGCCGATCCTTGTCTCCCACTCGTGCAGAATTTAAGTGAATCATCTTCATTTATAAAAGTATTCTCTGGACTTGATGCCTCGCTTAGATCATAGTATCCGTTCACCCTTTCCCCCAATTCGATTCAGCTGATCTGACCCTCAAACAGGCGCTTGGTAAGGTCTGTATCATTGCACAGAATCGCAGATCTTCACTTCACAATACAGAGTTGATAAACGAAAAAAAATGGACGAACGACATGGTTGGTGATCACTGAATGTTTGAAACACTGAATTTGCGGAAAAATCTATTTTAGTCATAAGACTATTAGTATCTAGAGTAGTATGTAGTTTTACTAAGTGTTCCGTATATTATTAATGTTATTCATTACAAAGAGTAGTTGGGCGATTCTCACACAAACACTATAAATTGTTAGAACTTGATTTGATTTGATTTAATTCGATATAATATTTTTTAGCAGATAATAACTAACTGAAAATAACACGCGTTCTCTTCCTTGTATTTACTTTTTATTTATAACTCTCAAATTTTTACAATTGAATTTCCAGTATCCTACTGTTTATACTTGATAAGAAAATTCCTATCAAAATACCTGTCATGCAAATGAGTGTCTACGACACTGTATTGCTCTTCATTGAATTCTATTTTTACGTGATCAAAGCCACCGAATACACCCCATGCGTTGTTCCATCGTATCAAGATTTCACCACAATCGTAGCAGTGACACGGTGTCACGGTGACTATCCCAGCAGTTCCCGAAGCGGCGCCTTGTCTTCCGCACGCACAGAATTTAAACGAATCATCTTCATTTATCACAGAATTCTCCGGACTCGATGTGGATAACAAATCAAAGTATCCGTTCACCCATTTTCCCCAATTCAATTGTGCTGATTTGATCCTCAAACAGGTGCCTGGTGCGGTCTGTATCGTTCCACAGAATCGCTGGTCTTCACTTGATAATACTGAGTTGAAATAAACAAGTAAATGGATGAGAAATAGCACGAGCGACATGGTTGGTGGCTACTGAATGATTGTAACGTTTTGAATTGATGAAGAAACCAATGGTGATATAACTGTTACAATCTCGAACTATTTATATATGAGTCCGTAGTTGCATTAGAGTTCCGTATTCTTAAATTAAAAATAAAGGCAAGTCAAACCATGCTTCCATAATAAAAGGAACACTCTTACAAAACTGTTTATATTTTTAAATTTTTATTTTTGCTTTAAATTATATTATTATTATTAATGTAAATTACACTTGAAAAAAGCAACTGTGTTATGTGTAAGTTTAAATCCTGGTCCTTATTAGTAGTAGATCGCTCTTCTGGCAGCTGTCAGCTCGTACCTCGCTACGCCCATGAAGACATTACTTCCTTCAGTTCGATAACAAGATGCAGCAATTGTGTTTTCAGATAAATATAACGCTAAAAAGTTACAAAATAATCTAATAGCGTTATTAATCTGTGTGTTTTAATATTGTGTGTAACTCGAATGGCAGCATAGTTATAGTAGCCGTACTGCTACGAATATCTATGTTACGGAATTTCGAATACAACTACTAACTAAAGGGATACATAATGTTTATAATAAGCTTTTATATATGTATAATAATATTTTAAATATGTTATAATAAACTTTTATCATATTAAAGCTTATTATAACATATATAAAATATTATTATACAACAGCAATCATATCAGTCGGAACTTTTCTAGTTCGGTGCGAGCAAGTCTTCTGGTTTCCAGTCATGTCTTTCGTGATTTTTCTTATTTGTTTACTAGTATTTGACTCAGTATTTTCAAATGAAATTGAAAGAAAGAAAGTTGAAAGTTTTTCTGCACAACTGTACAAACATCATCAGACACCTGTTTGAGGGTCACATCAGCAGAACTATACTGGGAAAAATGGATTAATGGTTACTATGATTGATCGACGGCGTCGAGTCCTGAGAATGCTTTTATAAATGAAGATGATTTGCTAAGATTTTGTGTGACTGGGAGACAAGGATCTGCGTCTGGAACTAGTCGGAGAGTGATCGTGACGCCGTGTCGGTGTAGCGGTTGTAGTGAAGTGGTCATAAAGTGGAATAACGCCTGGAGTAATATATTTGGTGGTGGTGACTACGTGGAAGTTGAATTCAACAGAGAACAATTTGATGTGGAGGATAGATTTTTGGAAGAGTAATGCATTGGAATAGACAAATTGTGATTTGTTTCAAAAAGTAGCCTTTGTTACACAAAGATGTGTATAAAACAATATGTTAATAAAGAATGAAGAAGAATAAAGCATATAGTTCTTATTTTTACCTACTATTCACATATTTATCTTATTTTTAAGTTTCAAGAGATGTAACATTTAAAAAAGTGCACCAAAAAAGAGATATCGTATTCAAAAGTTGTTTTGCGTAGCTTCCTTATACAGTGCGTTTAGGTAATAATAAATCTTTACGAGAATTGAGCATTGAGGAAAATACCCATAATATATGAAGGGTCAATTCCAAAACTGCACCACACGACAGTGATTTTTGTTTTTATTTTCACAAAAAATACTTAATGCGTGAAATTTACGGCGGTTCGAGTCTCACGTCGTGTAGAGGCTTGTTTTTGGTGTAATTTTATAGGTCAAGGTGTGGTGGTATACTGTATGGGGTATTTTCTTCGATGAAATTCATTGTAGATATTACCCTTTAAGTTTTATTACTAAATGCCTGGACACACTGTATAATCAATACCAACAACAATTTTTATGGAAATTATAAGCTCAGAAACTTTTTAAAAGATGATACTTCTATGCTGCCCGTCAACTGCGCGCATAACGTGCGTATTCCACGGGGTTACCGCGCGTTTTACATCTGCCCACGCACTTAGGCACACGGACGCGGATGACCAGAACACAATACGGAACTCTAGCTGCAATACCAGACTCGTATTTTACCGTGTAGAGATAACACCAGTCATATCACAAATCAAGCTTTTTGCAACTGAGTTCTTTAGTCATTCAGCGGTCACCATGTCACTCGTGATTTTCCTTGTCCATTTAATTCTATTTTACAACTCAGTATTATCGAGTGAAGACCAAAAATTTTGTGCTAAAATACAAACCTTATCAGGCACCTGTTTGAGAGTCAAATCGGCTGCATTAGATTGGGGAAAGTGGGTCAATGGCTACTACGATTTAAGCAAGACATCAAGCCCAGAGAATGCTTTTATAAATGAAGATGATTCGCTAACATTCTGCGTATCTGGGAGACAAGGATCCGCGTCTGGAACTAGTGGGACGGTGACCGTGACACCGTGTCGGTGTAACGGTTGTGGTGAAGTGGTGATAAAATGGAATAACGCGTGGGGTGCACTGTTCGGCGGTGATGACTACGTGAAAATTGAATACAGTGAAGAACAATTCGGTGTTGTAGACACTCTTCTGAATGGAATGTATTGGAATAGGAACTTTCTAATTAATCATAAAAAGTAACCTTAGTTACAAACTCAAAAGTGATGTATATGTTATAAAAGAATTCATACAAAGCGTGCATTTATTTTAACTTTTTTGTCAGGTAAGATATAACTTGTAATAGTCTATCCCCCGTATTCATAATAACGCAACAGTCTAATAACCCTGTTTTAACTATTACACTGCTTTGTCTCGTTTTTTCTTGGCGCTGTCATCATCTGACAGAAAGAGACTTAACTGTGTAATAGCTAAAATAGGTTAATTAGGCTGTTTGATTTATTATGAATAAAGGTTTTGGGAATACGTGTTAAAATTTTCATGTTATTCTGGACTACGCAAAAATAAGCATTTTACTTCAAAACCATGGAGTTATTTCAAGCCATTCGAATAAAAGTTTAGAATATTTTTAACACTCACAGTGTCATAATTTTATATTCTTAGAGATGAAATAAGAAACCAAAAATCGGTCCCCCCTGCGCAAATTTTACCCCCCTACTCCCAATACTTACCCATAGATACTTTGCTTATGACGGTTAGCGTCACAGACTATCACAGAATCGTAACTTCTTGACTTTTTGAATATACTTTTTTAGGGTTCATAAAAAACAATCACAAAAGTCATTTATTTATGCAAATAGGCCCATTGAGGACACTTTTACACGTCCCAATATAAACCCTACCACAGCTTCGGGACAATTTAAGGCTAGTGCTGGGAAGAAGCTGCGCAAGAAACTCAGTCACTATTGTCAATGCCTCTTTTCAAAAGGTTTACATTGTTTGTAGTATTCATGCAAGTCCATACATACGGGTTTCTTTAATGATAGTTTTAAAGTTATTGATCGGTATGTTTACAATGTGTTCTGGTAGTTTATTGAAAAATGTTATACATTTCCATATGAAAGAATTACCAACCTTTCGAAGCCTTAATAGTGGAAAAGCAAGCTTATTCTTGTTCCTAGTATTATAATTGTGTATATCACTTTTTTTCGTGAATGAATGTAATTTTTTGCGTACATACATTAAATTTTCATAAATAAATAAAATAAATAAATATTAGACACCAATCACATACATTGCTCTGATCCCAAAGTAATTAGCCAATGAACTTGTGTTATGGAAATCAGACACAACCATGGTACCACAACACCCAGACCCGAGACAATATAGAAAAGATCGTTTTCTACTTTGACCCGACCGGGAATCGAACTCGGAACCTCACGAAATGGCGACGTATTGAAACCAGCGTGCTAGCCACTCGACCACGGAGGTCGTCAAATATACTAATTATATGAAAATTTTATATTCTAATTTCTTTAAACACCTCTCTTAGGGAATCTTGAGGTTTTAGATTATAAATAGCTCGCACGGCTCTTTTTAGTAAAACAAAAATTGATTCTATGTCAGCTGCCGAGCCCCACAGTAAAATGCCGTAGGACATCAAGCTATGGAAATGACTAAAAAAAACTAACCTAGCAGTTTCTATATCAGTCAAACGTCTAATCTTTCTTACAGCAAAAGCAGCTGAGCTTAGTTTTACTGACAAGGCCTCTATTTGAGGACCCCATTGTAGTTTGGAGTTTGCGATTGCGATTTGTCTTTTATCTTAACCTAAATTTGATGCCTGTCGGACATTACGCATCGTAAACTTTACACATTTAGTATTACTTCCATTAAGAAGGAGATTCTTAACTGTAAACCAATGTAATACTTGTGAAAGAGTATAATTTACATCGTCTAATTTTTCTTCACCTCTTGGGGTTTTAAATATAAGTGAAGTATCATCAGCAAACAATACTATATCACAAAGATTCACTATAAAATGCGGGAGGTCATTTATATGTATCAAAAATAAAAGTGGTCCCAATATAGAACCCTGGGGCACGAAATATAGATTAGATTTAATTTCCTTTTACTTTCTGCAATGGAAAACCAGAACACAATACGGATTTCTTGATGTAGTACATTTGGAATTGTATTTCATCATAAATATTACACTTAACAAAAGTCTTATCACTAACTAGCGGTCTCCCGCGGCGTCTCCCGCGTCAATTTTGGATATCACGTAAAATATTATGACGCAAAACACATACTTTAAGTGGAAGTAAGAGGCCAGAAAACAAAGCGGTAAGCGTTTATAGCATATCTATAGGGTCTAACAAAACTAGTGATCGATAGCCAACGGGGGTATCTATAAGGTTACCTCGTTTTAAGTGATAATATATTAACAGAGCATAAAACAATAACATAGAAAGAGAACCCAATAATTATTTTTTTTGAAAACTGGCCCGTTTACGTTTTTATTTTTCCTTACAAAAAAAAACAGACGCGTGGGCGTGAGCGTGACAGAAGATGCCTATCTCATTCATGCGGCGTGCCGATGCGCGGTACTCGGGCGGTAGGGGTAGGGGGGCGCCGCTGCGCGCCTATTTATTTGGTCCTACATAATAATAATAATAATGGTAACTACCTACTGCATTCGATTACCTATTATTACGAAACACTAATTTGAAAAAAACATTATCAACGTGTATCACTACCTAATAAATCAAACAGATAGATCAGTTAGATAAACGCTAAACAAACAAAACAGCTGGGTGTGGTGGCGTTGCTTAATCATATAAATACCTTTTGTCAAACGATGAGAAAGGAGTAATAAAAGAGCTTCGATACAGTCAACACGCCTTATCATTTTACATATCCCACCGCATGGCGACCCTGCCATTGCGCACGGTTGGGACGCGGTGTCAGCAATTTCGCGCTACAACGGAGTTCTAAGAAATAATAATGGCCGGGAACATTCTTCGACGCCTCGACTTTATGTGTGGACGCATCTGCGAAATTAAAATACGCAAAAATGGGCAAATCTTATTCTAAACAAGAAGACAAAGAAGTCATAATCACGCAGAACACTGTTGGCGATAATGGAGCTTCGGGAATCCAGAGTGAGCACACCCGAGCAAACAACATCTTACTGACGATTCTTTTGGCACTAGTCGGCGTGGGAATTCTCTACGTGGCCTACAAAAACTACAAAAAGTGCCATCAAAAATGGATGAGACGAGAGATGAGACAAGAATTCTATAGAAGGGTCCAGCTGAGACTCTCTGGTCGTCGCGACATAGAACCGGAACCAAGGTCAGCGGCAACACCTCGGGTCGAGGATGCAGCAGTGATTTAGTGAAAAAAAGTGTTTGTGTAAAGTGCAGTTCAAGTGCAAATTCTGTGCTGCGTCGGTATCGTACGTACAAAAAAAAAAAGCTTTATAGACTGTAAGTGTTTAGACATAAAACCTATATTAGTTCGAGTATACATCAAACTTAGTCGCAAGTGTCAAAAAGAAATATGGTTGCGAAAAAAACATAAAAATGCTATGGAAATAGAGTTAAATAAAATATTTGAAAAGTTAGAAAATATAAGAGTGAACTTAAGAAAATTAGGTCCAGAAAGAAGAAAAGGAAACCTAGCGGTAAGAAAGTTAGATGAAGCTAAGAACTTATTTTTAGTATATAAGCAACTGTTAAGAAGCTCTTCTTGTCCTACTGAAGATTATTCAGATTTTATCATTGAAGTTATAAGTGGAAAAATTTTAGATACATATAATAAGATTATAGCATATAGTATTTCTAGCATAGAAACTCAAAAACAAGTTCAAATGGCGGATAAAGAGAAATTTAGTTTGAAGGAGGCTTCATGCCTTATTCCTTTATTAGATGGGAAACAAGACACAATCGAGAGAATGATAGAAGGTATCGAGATGATGAACGGCATGCTAGAAGATGCAAAAAACAAGCAATTGCTGATTTCGTTTGTATTAAAAACGCGACTAGATAAAACTTCCAAACTGAAATTACAGTCAAAGTATGAAACTGTAGAAGCATTAATTAATGACATAAAAAAATATTTAATTTCAAAGAAATCAGCGAATTCCTTGCTATTGCAACTCAACAATATTACTCAGAATGAAATGTCGATAACTGAATATGGAGAAAAAATCGAAGATCTATTTATCGGTCTCACAATCGCGCAAGCCGATAATAACGCACAGGCCCGCGAGGTTTTGAAACCGATAAACGAAAGCTTAGCCATAAAAAAGTTTGCAGATGGATTGAAAAACAGGCGTTTGAGCACCATCATCGCGGCAAGGAACTACACCCAGCTGAAAGAAGCCATTCAGGCCGCCAAAGACGAAGAGCTGAGCCAGCCCTCGTCGTCAGGAGTGGTAATGAACATGAGAGGTAAGTCCAGATCTAAAGGACGACAAGGTACAAGATATTACTATCGAAGGCCGCAGGCAGCAGGACAGCACTATCCTAGGAATAACTACCATGGTTATTCAACAGGTACCGATAATAACCTTAATAGGTACAATGTAAATCAATTCCCAAGCCATTCTTATCGCCATCCATTTTCCAACGGTTTTAGAGGGCGTCGTGGCCGTGGTGGACGCGGATATCGAGGTCAAAATCAGCACCGAGGTAATGGTAATAACAATAACGCATACCAACGAGCATACACGTGCACCGGTCAAACGAATCATCAAACAAGCGCGGTAGAATCTGCTCGTACAGAACAGGAAGGTACGAATAGTCAGGAACCCGATTTGACACAGTTTTTTCGAGCATAAAATTTTGACATGCGACGGTCTTCATTACATAATTTTGTCAGTCAACGGGCATAACCATACATTTTTAGTAGATACGGGAGCTAGTTTGTCAGTTTTTCAGAGAAATAAAATTCCAATTAATTCCAGATTGATAAAAAACAATACGGTTATTGAAGGATTAGGAGGTAACATTAATTCCAGTGAAATCATTACATTACGCTTAAAACACGGGAACGTATTGTTTTGTCATCAATTCCACGTATTAGATTGCATGCCTTGCGATACAGACGGAATTATCGGGCTAGATTTCTTGAGAAACTATAGCGCGAATATCAACTTACAGCTAAGTCAACTGACGCTACAGGTTAATCAGCAAAGCGTCATTATACCAATTCTCACGGGAAATAAAAGTAATATTCACCTTACTTTAGAACCCAGGACTGAGTCTATACATTTTATTAAAATAGATACGAATCCTTATTTAGAAAATGATTATGTGATTTTTCCGAAACAATTGGCAGATAATGTTTTTTTGGCAGGTTGTTTAGTAAAATCAAAGGACGGGTATATACCCATACGTGTATTAAATATCAATGAAAAACAAACAAAAATACCTTTATTTAAACCAGAATTAGAAACACTCGAAAATTATAACATTTGTCAATTTAATGAATCCAAAAACAGTGTAGAAGGAGTTAAAAAAATACTAAAAACTTTAAATTTAAATCACCTCAAGGACGATGAAAGAAAGCAAATAGAAAGTATTTGCGCTAAATATTCCGACATTTTTTATTTAGATGGAGATAAGCTAGGAACCACTTCAATAATGAAACAGTCTATTAATTTGAAACCAAACACAAAACCTATTTTTGTAAAACCGTATAGGTTACCACAATCACTTAAACCAGAAATTAATAACCAAATTAAAAAAATGTTAGATGACGATATTATCGAACCTAGTACGAGTGACTGGAACAGTCCTATTCTTTTAGTACCGAAAAAGTCCAATGATAACTCAAAGAAGTGGAGATTAGTAGTCGATTACAGAAAAATTAATAACGTTATACAAGATGATAAATTCCCATTGCCTAATATTACAGACATTTTGGATGCATTGTCAGGAGCTATATACTTCTCGCATTTAGATTTGCAACAATCATATTTTCAGACAGAATTAGATGAAGCAAGTAGAAACATCACTTCCTTCACTACAGACACAGGACAGTACCAGATGAAACGTCTCCCCATGGGACTTAAAATATCAGCTAGTTCTTTTTCACGGGTCATGTCTATTGCAATGTCAGGTCTTACCTATGAGAAATCTCTAATATATATGGATGACGTCATAGTTTTTGGACGTTCTTTGGTAACTCATAACAAAAATCTAATCGATATTTTCGAACGATTACGAAAAGTTAACTTAAAGGTCAATCCGACAAAATGTGATTTTTTGCAAAAAGAGCTTTTATTTTTAGGGCATGTAGTGTCAGCAGAGGGAGTGCGCCCAGATCCAGAGAAAATAAAAGCATTACTTAATTATACGGAACCCAAAAACGCGGACGAAGTACGTCGTTTTGTTGCTTTTTGCAATTATTACAGAAAATTCATACCGGCATTTGCAGAAATAACATTACCTTTAAATAAACTTTGCAGAAAACACGCAATATTTATTTGGTCGGATGAATGTAAAGACGCATTTCAACATTTAAAACAATGTTTGGTTTCTCCTCCAGTTCTACAGTACCCTGATTTTTCAGCTGACAACGAATTTATATTAAAAACCGACGCTTCGGGAACAGCGATAGGAGCCGTACTTTGTAACAAAGATAACAGGCCCGTAGCGTACGCGAGTAGACCTTTAAATAAACACGAAATTAATTACCCAACTATTCAAAAAGAACTACTAGCAATCGTTTGGAGCGTCAAATATTTTAGACCATATCTTTACGGAAGACAGTTTACGATACAAACCGATCACAAACCACTAATTTATTTATTCGGAATGAAAGATCCTTCAAGTCGTTTATTAAAGTTTAGGCTACAACTAGAAGAGTACGATTACAAAGTTGTTTACATTAGAGGAAAAGATAACACAGTCGCAGACGCATTGAGTAGGGTAACCATCAGTTCGGACGAACTAAAAGACTTAAACGGAAAAATTATAGTGATGACTAGAGCACAGACTAGGAAATTAGAAAATAACCGGATAGGACTAAATGATAGAAGTGCTGAAATTCCTAATATCACCACAGAAAATCCTGAGCCTGATCAACTTAGGATTGCGGAAATATTACGAATTCCCAGCGATTCCATCGAATTGACTTTTATAAATCGTTTAGCATTAAATCATTTAAGGAACATCAATAAAATAGATGTTGAAAGTGAGTGTTTTGCATTTGTAAGTTGTCTACTTACATTATTTATAAATCTCGATTACATGTCGCATTTTACGCGAGACGAATTTGCGAATAAATTGAGTGATTTTTGCAAAAGAATAAATATACAGCAATTATGTATAATTAAAACAGACAATAATGCGCAATTTATTAAAGATTTATTAAATGAAATAAGAGATAGAGAAAAGTGGTCCGGACCACGAGTAAATATTTTGAATAATGTAAGAAAAATTTTAGATAATGAGGAAAAAACTTTAATCTTAAATGACTTTCATCTTTTACCAACCAGCGGACATGCGGGAATGCGTAGGATGATTAATAATATAAAAAATAAATATTATTGGCCTGGATTAGAGAAAAGTGTACGGGAGTATGTTAAAAAGTGTAAACAATGTCAAACTATGAAATACTCTAGGAATATAAAAAAACCTATGACTGTCACGACAACCGCGAATTCTTCATTCGAAAAAATCTTCCTTGATATTATAGGTCCTGTAGAAACCGATGTAGAAGGGTATTCCTACATCCTTACACTGCAATGTGAGCTGAGCAAGTTCATAGAGGCGTATCCGTTACGTCACAAGGACACGGTGAGTGTAGCACGAGCTTTCATTCAATTTATTTTAAGGTATGGTGTACCCAAGGTCATCGCTACGGACAGAGGAACGGAGTTTACATCAAAAGTAATGGAAGAGGTATGTAAGTTATTAAATATTACGAAACTTCATTCAACGGCATATCACCATCAATCTATTGGCGCCTTAGAGAATATGCACAAGCATCTCGCCGCTTTCTTACGAATTCAATGTGACGGACACTCAGAAACTTGGAGTCAATGGTTACAATTTTGGTGTTTCGCTTACAACACGACGGTTCATAGTTCAACCACATATTCCCCGTACGAACTTGTTTTTGGGAAACAGTGCAATTTGCCTAGCAATTTGAAAGAAACTGTTGATCCCTTATATTGTCCAGACAACTATGCGTTAGAATTAAAGTATAGATTACAATTAGCGCATAAAGACGCGAAAAAACATCTGTTAGATAGTAAGATGAATACGAAACTTCACTATGATCAAAATATTAACCCAATATCTTATAAGCAAAATGATTTAATCTTGTTAAAGAATGAAACTGCTAAGAAATTAGATAAGCTTTATTTAGGTCCTTATAAAGTAGCAGAAGACTTAGGTTCTAATGTCAAAATTGAATTGTTAAATGGAAAATACGATACAGTCCATAAAAATAGAACTAAACCCTTTGTTAATTAGAATTATGTTAGATAATAAGAACAATGTTTGTCTGTGTGTGTGTATGTGTTAGCTTATAAGTATTTTACATAAGTTATGTTACTTGAATGTAAAATGTAACATATGGATACATAACCAAAAAAAATTACAATAATTGTATTTTTTTTCTTAATTAGCCCCGGTGATGTGGTGGCGTTGCTTAATCATATAAATACCTTTTGTCAAACGATGAGAAAGGAGTAATAAAAGAGCTTCGATACAGTCAACACGCCTTATCATTTTACATATCCCACCGAAAACAAAGACAAAAACTTAAGAAGGTATGTGCCCATTTATTTGAGGCCTAAAACAGCTGGGTAGGTATGATTCTCTGAAACAGAAACTCAACTTAGGTAGGTATGTGTTCATTAATCGTAGGCCTAAAACCCTAACATCTGGGTATGTATGATAAACTAAGACAGAAACTCAACTTAGGTACCTATGTGTTTATCGCAGGCTTAAAACATGAACAGCTGGGCAGGTATGATAAACTAAAACTACCTAATTGTGTTGTGTTCCTTCTGTTTATTTAATAATAATAAGGAGACAAAGCTTATGTGAAAGTAAACTTCCTAATTGTGTTGTGTTACCTCTGTTTATTTAATAATAATAAGACAAATCTTATGTGAAAGTAAACTTTAAAAAGAATACCTATTAAAATTTTCAATCTTACTAAATTTAACTTAGACATATGTTGTAGTTACCTACCTACCTACCTCATAAGTACCTATTGATTCAGTAGATGGATATGCACTTAAAATTGCGTGAGTAAATTTAACACAGTTTTGTTTTAAATTTCGTTTATTAGGTACCGTAAATTAACATAACACATAAAACGCGAACACATCTTTGAAAATTACGTACATTTTTATTATTTTTTACTTTTAATTATCACACTTGCTCAGTTTTTGTACAGATATGTGGATACAAGTCTTATTTCACAATAAAATAAATTAAAACTAGGATTTCTGCATTGGTTTACAAATACGTTTTCTTTATTAGCAGCGATAAGTTAACATTTGAAAACAATGACGTCAAAGATTTGCAGTAAAACAGGTTACTATTTTTACGGTGACAACTTATTTTACAATTGCCAATTGAGGCGATACCTCCTAACCTTATTATGCAAACTGGGCCTCTATTTTTGAATCACTCGCTTGAATATGGTGTGTGAGTTTTGTTTGAAAACAAATTAAAAATCAATAAAAATCACGCAAAATATTCACGTTGGTACTCACAAAATTCATTAATCATTTTTGCAAATCACTTCCACGTGAGATTATACTAATTTTCATAGGAAAATCGGACATTAAACAATGAATATCACACGCCATCTTGACGCGAGTGATTCAAAAATAAGGGCCCTGAAGCGAGCACTAGACAATCTAGCTATCACGAGCACTGCTTTTTTTTTTCACTAGCCATCACGGCATTCACTGTTCATACACACACGTAAGCACTGAACCTTTGCTGGAATTGGTGGCGAATAACTGCAGCATTGTGTTCTGCATGCACGTTATCCCTGCAACGTGCAATTGCGCAGTAGTCAACGGGAGGACTCGAGCTCGAGCTGCTCGATCGTCGTCGCATAGTCCGCATCAGCAGCAAAACTTGGACCGTCAAGTGATAAAGGCGTAATCCCCGCTAACAGCAAATCTTGGACCCTCAAATGATAAAGGTGGAGGGCTTCGTTGTGCAGAAACCGCCATAGCAAGCGTCTGCGGTGTTTGGCTGTAGTAGCTGTACCAGGTCAAGGCGCGGCGGGAAACTATGTCACCCAGCCCAGGCTCCGGAAAACGCACCGTGGGTCCGCGACGCGCGCGCACACAACATACAAACGCGAATTTTTTTGGCAGACTGACTCGCGTCGCGCGGCTCGCTCGGCTATCCGGTGGGGCGGGGAGTGGCCGAGAGCGCGACACGGCGATGGGCGGCGCGTATGACAATACCTACAAAAACCGAGAGCTCCGCTCAGCAACACGCGGCACGGGGTGTTTTAATTTACTCTTTTTTCTACATGTTAAGAGGCAATTTTCTCGAAAACTAGCGTATAAAAAATTTTTTTTTTCGTACAAAATATGTTTCATTTATTTTTCTGAATCTGCCTTTAAAATATTATCACTTTAAACGAGGTAGCCTTATATACATCATACTGAATACGATGACAAAATATTGACATATGTTTTATAGTGATTTTTCAAACAAAATAATTCAATTAATTAAGAAAATATGCTGTCGTTTACTTACGCACACATAAACCTCAACCCACAGATATTGTACAGTTACACGCACACTGTTCAAATTAATTCAAGGAGCATTGTACGCTATTTACATACACACACAGCTGCAAATTTTGAAACATCTCTTCTCGTTACTTAATCAAGCTTGTGACGTTAGTTAAATCGAGTTGAGCCATCGGACCCTCCTCTCGCTCGTCACGTCGAGAATCGAATAACACAGATAAAAAATAATATCCCGAGTGCACCACCAAGTTGTGTACTAGTAGCACAAGAGCGTAGTTTTTGTCTACATTTCCCTTCATTCTTTGTCTCTTAAGACATGCTCTTACTAATCTGTGCTTCCTTGCCTGTTTGTTTACGTTGCGTTTTAGCTTAAGTTTGGTAAAATGAATTACCTTTTAGTGTCATATTTTCGAGTGTTTAAGACGAACGACTCATGTGGTAAATAGCAAAATTGGGCAGCTGGGATAGTCACTGTGACACCGTGTCACTGCTATGATTGTGGTGAAGTGATGATCCGATGTAACAACGCATGGGGTGTATTTGGTGGCTTTGTTCACGTGAAAATAAAATTCAATGAAGAGCAATACTGTGTAGTAGAGACTTATTTGCGTGAAAAGTATTTTGATAGGAATTTTCTTATCAAGTATAAAGAGTAGGACACTGGAAATTAAATTTTTAAAAGTGAGTTATAAATAAAAAGTAAATGCAAAGAAGAGAACGCGTGTGTTATGAAAAACCAACCTCCATCAGCTTAGCCGCGCACACTAGCCAGCGAGAAAGCGCGCGGCGATTGTTTTTTTGACACAAAATTTTTCTTACTATTCACGTAGGCCGTGCCTGACTTACTAACACAAAACTTCGTTTATTATTTTGTTAATATTACTTTTTGATTAATAACGTTAAAACCAGTATGTTACTTTTATTTTGAACAATCCAGCGACCTAAGAAGTTACAAACAAACACAAAGAATACCACAATACGTGTTATTTTCGGGTATCTATCATAACACAGAATGTTTTGATATCGAATTTCATTTTACAGAAAACTATTCAATGAATGTTAATATCATTTTTTCTTGTTTAATCGAATAGTTATTCATCGTCGTTTCATAACATCGAATAACAGTTCACCAAAAAAATGTTTCGCAACTGTTTTGTTTAGCAGAATAACGTTTAAGTTTGGTATATAAACTAATGTTTCATAGAATTATTAAGTTATCGATATAACCTTTCATAAAAACTTGTTTCAATGTGTAACGGTTCCCATATATTTTTACATACGCATGCAAGTTAGAAGGCATGCTCATGCATACGCATGCAAGTAAGAAGGCATACATGCATGCATTAATGCATGCAAGTAAGCAAGCAAGCATGCATAAATGCATGCATGCAAGCAAACAGGCATGCATGCAACAAGCAAGCAGGCATGCAAACAAGCAGCATGCATTAGGATTTCCTCGTCTCCGGCGCTGCGGGAATAGCAGCCTCGTCGCCCTTGCGTAACGCGGCGCAGTCACCCACGCTCCTCCGCGCCTCCGGCTTTTGAATTACACTCTAGTATCGGGCAGACTAGTACCACGGCGAGGAGACCACGGCGAGTCGGGATTAACGCAGTTTATGTATTAGATCAATATATATTACATATTTATATCAGTTATGATTTAAATTATCTATTAATAAAGTATGCAATATAAGATTAGTAACAAATTCGTTTGAAAATACGGACTTTAGTGAAGTAAAATTCGATGTTTCAAGAATTCTGCATATTGAAACTTACGTGGAAATAAAATTATGGGTAACAAAATAGAAATCTAACGTTACTTCGATAAAATGCGTAATTTATGAAAGAAGTAACGATGAAGTAAGTTTGAAGATAATAAGCATTCGAGTAAATGAAATTGTGATGTAATAAAATTCTAGAATTTGTTGAATATTATTTTGAAACATCTGCGAATCGTTTTATGGGAAATGAAAATCGATAAAGAAAATTGCGATTAAGTGATGGGTTCCCGTTATTTTCAGTTAGTTGTTATCTGCTAAAAAAATATATATCGAGTTGCCCAACTACTCTTTGTAATGAATAACATTAATAATATGCGAAACCCTTAGTCACACAATGATTTAATCAAATCAAATCATTTATTTATTTCAGGCAAATTACACCCATAAAGTTACATATCACTTTTCTAAAATCAACCAATTAAATTAAATAGAATGGAATGTCCCTGTTTTAGAATTAATTAAATTAAATATAAATGTCACTTTCATTGATTGGTAAAATTAAATAAATAACATTGAAATTATAATTTAAAATGTTACGAAAATGTCATTTTAATCTAAAATACAAGTCAAATACAGTCAGACCATCCTTTTTGGCATCGGGACAGTGCCATTCCTTTCACAATAATGCCGAATATAGCACGAATCCGGTCTTGCGGCTATCATCGCCAGGACGGTGTTGGAGCTGGCCCGGACTCCGCGCACCAAAGATGCAGCTCTTTTGCGCATAGTCGAGTGAAAACAGTCAACGCGTGCTTCCGCAAACATACTCGAAGCACTGCAGAATTGGGACAGCCCCCCCATCACCGCCCTGAACGCATTATTAAATTGGACGCGGAGAGCGCTGTAGCTTTTTGCCGTATAACTAGCCCACAGGCTGCACGAATAGAGCGAGGTGCAATACGCCTGAAAGAGCGTCACTTTGATCTCTTTTGAGCACCTGGCGAACTTGCGAGCTATCATATTCGCTCCAACCGACAGCGCCTTCGCTCCCGCTCCATATCAACGTGATAGTCGAGGTTGGAGGTGAGTATATGCCCCAGATATTTCAATTCAGTAACCTTTTGCAGAGGAAGTGTGCTCATCCTAACTGGGGGAACCGTGTCCGGGTACTTAGCACCAACAGCCTCGAAGACCACGAGCTGACTCTTGCTAACATTATACTCTTTCAAACTGTGACCAGACGCATATTCCTCACATATACGCATAAGCTTCCGTAGACCGCAGATCGAGGCGCTCAGCAGCACCATATCGTCCGCATACTCGTAGTTTAAGTAGTTAACACATACCCCATCAATATGGCATCCAACACGATGACTGCTGAGCGCCACAATCAGGTCGTTAACGTAAATATTAAACAGGGTTGGAGATGTCGAGCCGCCCTGTCTAATACCACATTCGAGCCGATATGTGTCTGACATTGTGCCCGCCCACCTGACGGTGTTGGACTGATGTGCGTACCAATACTGGAACAAGGTGATGAGTTCCTGAGGGAGATGTATGTTCCGAAGCTTGTCCCACAGCAGGTTGTAGCCGACACGGTCAAAGGCCTTCGACAAGTCGAGAAAGCACGCATACACAGGCATTTTACGATCAGTGTAATACTTGACGGTCTGCTTTAAGCACAGTATAGCGCTTTCAGTGGACAAACAAGGACGGAAACTGAACTGATTGTCATGGAGCTCAACGTACTTATTTAACTGCACATTAAGCAGACCGTCAAATATCTTGGCTATAATAGTAGCTAGCGAGATAGACCGATAGTTAGGTACCTATATCTGTCAAATCACTCGTTTTTTTTTACTATAGGCACAACTAAAGTTTTCATAAAAGCTTTTGGCAGATACGAGTGTCTCACGCACGCCAAAGCCAAGACTCTGGCGAGATGTGGTCCAGCATGCTGGAAGTGTTCAATGCTGAGCCAGTGTTGGCATTAATTGATTATTTTTTCAATCGATTACTTAATTTGATTAACTTTAATCGAATTAAAGTTAATCGTGATTAAAACAATCACGTTTAATATTTTAATCGTGATCGCGATTGAAAAAATAATCATTAGTCGTTAATCGTTAATTTGATTAACGCTGATTAAGATATGTTCAATAAAGAAAAAATACATATTTAGATGTAATCAACTTTGTTTTCAAACAAAATTCAGCCACGATATCGCAACTTATAGCTTACTACTGGGCTAAGGTAGCGTTATTGTCATTTTTCATGTTTTTCACAACAATAATATGATTAGGACTACAATGTTTTCAAGTCATATGTCATACATAATTACACACGAGTATCACTTCCTAGGGTTTCAGGGTTTTGCTGTGACAATGGAATACATTTTAAATTCCGGCAAAAGGGGTCTGACTTTTATGTGCAAAGCCACATACTCGTGATATCCATAAAAAAAATCATATCGGTTGTTTAATAGAGTACTTACAAAAATGTCGGATGATTTATTTGAGAAAAGAGTATTATGAAGAGGAATTTAAATCATTTAAAAATTAAAAGTTTTTTTTCAAGTTGAAAAGTTTTTGGTCAATAACAAATAATCTTAAAAACGATCCTCTATTTTTAAAACTAATTACTGTGATTTTTGTTAATATTCAAATAAAAATAAAATTAAATGAACTCGTTTTAGGGTTCCGTAGCTGAATGTCAAAAAAACGGAACCCTTATAGTTTCTTCAAGTCTGTCCATCTGTCTGTCTGTCTGTCTGTTATGATATTGCTCCCATACATGAAACTAAAACCAAAAGATTTGTTTTAGTCAAAACTATGCGTGTCGGGTATCTATAGATAGGTATTTTAAAATGAAATGGAGGTTCCTAAAACCATCTTCTCTAGAAGTCTAACGTTTGCGAGATAAACGCTTCCATAGTGGAAAAATGACCTTCCCCCCCTTTAACTTCTAAACTAAGCGAGTGTTAATTATGAAAAAATATATAATGTAGAACTTAACACATAATTTCAACGAAAATTGGTTTGGACGAGATCGAAATAGTAGTTTTTGAGATATAGCACATTTTCAACTACCGCAAACATTACTTTGTTTTTCATACAAACACTATGAAAAACAAAGTTATATTTGCTGTCAACACAATATTGTGGTATTTTAGGTTAGTGGAAGTAAGTGGATCCCTTATTCAGTTAAAGTTGGCACGGAACCCTCAGTGGGAGAGTCCTACTCGCACTTAGCCGGTTTTTTAAATTTTGAAAAACTGGTCGAAACCGCATTAGTCATATTTTTTAATCGTGATTAACGATTAATGATTACGACTAATAATCGTAATCGTCTAGATTTTGATTACGATTAATTAATTTTAATCGTTAATCACGATTAACTTTTTAATCGTTAATTTTTAATCGTTAATCAAATTAACTTTTTGCCAACACTGTGCTGAGCCCATCATGCCTGGGGGACTTGCCTCTGAACATAGATTTTATAATGTTGGAGACCTCTTTAGCCAGATAATGAGTCCCTACCTTCTGACCTATTTTATCAGCCGTGAACACCTCAGCCGCTAGAATCAGCAAAGACTTAACGGCGAAATGGTCCTTGAAAAGATTTGCAATGTCCTTCGGATCGTTGACACCACCGACGCTCACAGGCAGTCCCGGTCGTACATTAATTTTATTTGTGATTCTCCAGAAACCACGAACATCACCGTTATTATGTTTAATAGCAAGCGCGACCATTCTAACTTGGTTTTGGTGATCTTGGAGCCATTAGATAGATATATAACTCTTTATTGCACACCAGAAAGGTAAATAACAAATTAATTTCGAGAAAATTTTGCTATAAAACGATTGCGACAAAAAACGTAAAACGGTACCGATTGAGGCTGCACTCACGGGCTACCACGGATACGTGTCGTCGGTATTGAATTATGGCACTGTTCTGTGGGGCAATTCAGTAGATATAGACAGAGCCTTCAAAATACAGAAGAGATGCATTCGTGCTATGTGTAACGTCTGGTATCTAGACAGTTGTAGACCTCTCTTTAAACAGCTTAAGTTGCTTCTACTTCCTTGCATCAACATCAGAAAAGCTTGTCTTTTTTTAAGGTACTTTCCTAGCTATTACAAAACACGCAGAAAAATCGCGGGTAGGCAATTAAGGCAGCAATACATTAACTTAATGCATGTCGCAAGGACATATATAAAAGAAATGCATATAATAAGAGTATTGTTTTATATAACTTACTGCCGGCAGAGCTAAAATCACTTCAAGGGCCAATATTTAAGTAGCGATTGAATAACTGGCTTTTGGAAAAATGCTTTTATAGTAATAATGATAATGTAATTGGCGACAAAGTTCGAATATTTAATTTAAAATACTTAAAATTATTTAAACTAATGTAATTTATTCAAGATCATTTAATTGACATCAATATTATGTATCTTTATGTAATAATAACTAAAATTAAGTTTTTGCACGTCTGCGAGCAGACTGAACACACATGCTACTTAATTACTTTAAGTGTCATCTTTGTTAACTGTGTTCTTGGCAAATAAAATTTTGAGTTTTGAGTTTGAGTTCGAGTCGAGACCCAACATTTCCGTATCTACACATGACCACCGATGCTCTTTACAAATTGACATAAGTTCATTGTAGAACAACTCACCCGGGTCAGCATTGAAACACTGAGTCAGTTTCACTTTCATCGATAATTGCGTTTATGGCACTCATACAATCAGTAAAATTTTGTAAATTATCTAACGAGTTTGTAGGCAAATAAACACTCCTTATAAGGATTAACTTATCACTTGTAGATATTTCAATAGCACAAATACGCGGATTATCGCACTTCAACAATGACACTTGTTGGAACGCAGCATATCGCCATAATAGCGCGACACCCCCGTAAGGGCGGCCACGCACGATGCTCGCAGAAGTGTCCATTACTGACGTCGCCGTATAACCGAAGTCGCTGTCGATCGTGCCGATAATGGGTATTTCGTCTGTTTGCAACCAGGTCTCTTGTAGACATACCAAGTCACACGTACGGCAGAAGCCCCGAAAGTCATCAATAGATCGCTTGACGTTTTTGCAATTAAATGTGGCTATAGGATAGGGGCCCTTATTCATGTTTTGGTATATTTAAGTCGTTATCCTCCCGAATACGAGTACTGTTCGTTTTCCTATATTTATAATTTATGAAGCGGCGGAATATTACACCTTCAGGCCACAATGTTTCATCTAGGTACTTTGACAAATTCTCCTCTAAATTAGAAACTTGTGTCCTCTTTCTTATTTCATGTTTATTCGTTCTAAAGATACCGTTTCCTAAGTTTTGGTCAATATATGTTTCACTTTATCGCTTTCTTTTGTCGACAAGTGCAAGTTAGTAATAAACATGGGAATTTGACGTTTAGCTGCCCTGAACGTGCACTCCGAATCCCGAGCCAAACCAAACTTAGTGAAACTACATACTACTCTAGATACTAATAGTCTTATCACTGAAATAGTTTTTTTCCGCAAATTCAGTGTTTCAATCGTTCAGTGGTCACGCACCAAGTCGTTCGTCCATTTACTTCAACTATTTTTTTATTTTTCAATTTTTTCGTTTATCAACTCAGTATTGTCAAGTGAAGACCTGCGATTCTGTGCAACGATACAGACCTCACCAAGCACCTGTTTGAGAGTCAAATCAGCTGAATTGAATTGGGGGAAATGGGTGAACGGCTACTATGATCTAAGCAAGAAATCAAGTCAAGAGAATTCTTTTATAAATGTAGATGATTCACTTAAATTCTGCGCGAGTGGGAGACAAGGACCGGCTTCGGGAACTAGTGGGTCAGTGACCGTGACACCGTGTCGCTGCAATAATTGTGGGGACGTGATTATTAGTTGGAATTACGCGTGGGGTGTATTTTTGGGTGGTGACTATTCCGTGAATATTGGATACAATGAAAACCAATTTGGTGTTGTAGACACTTATGTAAATGGAATGTATTGAATTAGAAAGTTTCTAATTAATTACAAAAAGTGATTTACGTTATAAAAGAATGTGGACAAAATAATAAGGCGTGAAATTCATTTTTAAAACTAGGGTAACTATTTTTAAATGAGAGGCCTTTTTATTAAATTTCAAAATATTCCGTGTACATATTTTCTTGACTACGCAAAAATGTTTCTCTCCTTATTTTTGAAATTATTTGAAATGATGCGAAAAATATTAAAGCAGGGAGACCCCGAAATATAAACTTTATTATCATGGATGTCAATACCTTGTTTATTACGTTTACATTTGAAGGTTATCACATCGTGATGTCTTGAGTTTTAAACACACGTTTTAAATTTTAGGGGTCCGCTCCATTAAAAAACGCCTAAAGTAGTATTCACATGTTTTGTTTTGATTTCGAAAATCTTGATTTCTTAAATTAGCTCATGTTGAGTGTTCGTTTTTTCTCGTCTCGTTTCTAAAATACTCGCGTAGGCGTAGACTTACTTATAACTTATTCATAACCTAAAAAAGCTTGTCAACTATGAGATGACGATAGTTCTTGACCTGACTAATAAATAATTGATGTACTTAAAAAAAAGAGTATCTATGGAGATAGGTATAGGAATCTATATTCTTATTAATATGTTATACCTAAGTAACAAATGTTATGTAGGTTTTTTTAAAAGTATATTTGGACCATATACGGCATTTTTTCTTAATTGTCAGTTTTTTGTGTTTTTATCCGCCATTCGTACGTCCCTATCTTTTTCCAATTAATAATAAACAAAAAAATATATTTATTATAATTATTTCTGCAATGTATAGCCAGAATACAATACGGAACATTTTATGCAACTACAGACTTGATGTCAACATTTGTTGATAACAACAGCTAGTATACCAGTCTCTTTGTAAACAGCATTACCTACAGTAATTAAGCGGTTACCAAACATGTCGTCCGTTCTTCTCCTTATCAGTTTATTTATATTTTTAAACTTAGTACTATCAAGTGAAGTATTGCGCTTCTGCGCAACGGTACAAGCTTCACCAGACACCTGTTTGAGGGTCAAATCAGCTGATTTAACCTGGGGAAAATGGGTGAACAGCTATGATGATCTATCATCAGCATCAAGCCATGAGAATTTATTTATAAACGAAGATGATTCAATAACATTTTGCGCGGCTGGTAGAGAGGGCTCCCCTTCAGGAACTAGTGGGACGGTGACCGTGACACCATGTCGGTGCAACAATTGTGGAGACGTGATTATAAAATGGAATCGCGCTTGGGGAACCTTCTTCGGTGGTGATTATTACGTGAATATTAAATACAGTGCGGACAAATTTGATGTTGAAAACATTCTTCTACATGGCATGGTCTGGAATAGAAAATTTATAATTAGCTATGAAAAATAATATTAGTTTTGTATGAAACATGCGTGCCGAAACTTTGAATAAAGGATGAATAAAAAGGAAAAAAAGAGTACCTTTACATAATACACCGGTGAACTGCAATTTAGTACTTAAATAAATCAAGATGCCTCATTTTCTGCTGAAATTTACTGTGTTATTAAATATTGTATTTGAAACTCAATGTTATTTTATTTTGTCTCACTAGCGGATTAAAATTTTGACTAATTTTGAAAAGTTACTACAGGCAAGTATTCCAAAAAATACTATCTACAGGGTATTTTTTTTTAAACAAAAAATAAAGCAGTGCTAAGTTTATGCTCGATATTCTTTATCTTCCAAAACGACAAGCAAAAAGACTATCATATAAATTATCTTAATTTATTGACGTTTGAACAATCACCTTTAATTTTGAGAGTCCTCTTTTCAACATCTGAAAAAAAAAAAACACCACTTAAGTCTTTTCAGAGCAATACATCGAAAATCATAAAAATTCCAAATTAAATACGTATATTTAAAGCTGTTTAATTTTCTAAATCCTCTGCATACTCCAGAGTTATCCTTCTACCAAGCTGAATGACTAATCATACATTCTTGTGATGTAACTTTAATTTAAATTCTATTTATTATACTTTTTTTGCATATGATAAACCTGGTTTTAATAGGACGTATACGTATACAGAATCCTAGATATAAATACAGACTCCTATTTATTTGGAGATTACAACAGTCATCGCTGTCGGTTAATTGGCAATTTCAGTGCTACAGTTGTTTCCAACCATGTCACCCGTGATTTTTGTGGTCCATTTAATTGTATTTTTCAATTTGGTAACATCGAGTGAAGTCAAGCGATTCTGCGCAACGATACAAACCGCACCAGGCACCTGTTTGAGAGTCAAATCAGCTGAATTGACTTGGGGAAAATGGGTGGACGGATATAACCATCTATCTACAAGATCAAGTCCTGAGAGTTCATTTATAAATGAAGACGATTCGCTGAAAATCTGCGCGACTGGGAGGCAAGTGTCCGCCTCCGGGACAAGTGGGACGGTGACCGTAACGCCGTGTCGGTGTAACGGATGTGGTGAAGTGGTGATAAAGTGGAACAATCCCTGGGGTAGATTCTTTGGTGGGAAAAGATCCGTGACGATTGAATACAGTGGAGACCAATTCGGAGTGATCGACACATTTTTGAATGGAAACTATTGGGATAGGAATTTAGTTATTAATTACAAAAAGTAATTTAATAGTAACAAAAATGTGCGAAAATCGTAAATAAATAGTTGCATTACAAAGAAATTAAGATGTTTTATTTTTTCAAAGTAGTGTAATTAACTGTTAACCGGTATCTGATTATTATTTTCCAATGAGACCAACTAGAAGGTATAACCTCTGGGTACCTTATTAAAAATCTATACTTATATAATAAATCTGAAGAATTTGTTTGTTTGTTTGAACGCGCTAATCTCAGGGACGACTAAACCGATTTTAAAAAGTATTTTTGTGCTGGATAGATTATTTATCGAGGCAAGTTTAAGATATTAAAATCATCACGCTGAGACGGGAGGGGAGGAAGCAAACTCAAAACGCTCGAACGAAGTCGCGGGGAGTCGCGCGCCCTAGTCAGAGTATAAGATTTCAGCCGTCTTTTGAACTTTTTCAACTATATCTGTATATAGGTTTAAAGAAATTTATTTCTCATAAAAACTTATAAAACAGTTCACTTATAATGAGATAAAACTAATTATTATTACATAAGATTTTGCCTCTGTGCAACTATTATTTTTATTTTTGGACGTGCTGTTTAAGTCTACTTTTGTACATATCTAAACTATCACACTCCTTTACGTAGTTAGGTAACTTGTTGTACAGCCGTGCTCCCTCGAACAATATCGTCCTTCTTCCGTAACCAGTTCGTGCGTTAATCAATTCAAGTTTGTCCTTATTTCTTAAGTTATATCTTGATTCCTTTTTAGTTAATTTTATACTAGTCTGAATGGAGTTTGTAATAATTTTCTTAACTAGGATGCATGTACAATATTCGTAAAGTTGTTTGATGTTAAGTAATTCTGTTTTTTTGTAAAGTTCTTTTGTTGGAGTTAGGAACGGGTAATGGAACAGTACTTTGAATATTTTATTCTGAGTTCTTTGCAATGTGTTTAAGTTAGTTATAGCAGCTGAGCCCCATATTTCCACTAAGTATTCTAAATGTGACTTTACTAATGAGTTATAAATAATAATGCTAATTTTCTTGGGAATACAATTAGTTATCTTGCGGAGCGCTCCTAGTAATGACATCAGTTTCGTTCTAATATAATTGATATGTGTCTTCCACGTTAGTTTATCGTCTATCCACAATCCGAGGTATTTTTCCTGTTGAGAACGTTGAATAATTACATTATTTATTATAAGAGGGGTAAGCTGATGAGGCAGGGGTTTGTTTTTTGCTGTAAAAATCATGAACGAGGTTTTAGATGCGTTAATAGTAAGTAAGTTAAATTTGAACCATTCATTCAATAAATCCAGATCCCTCTGCGCATCACTAATCATTTTGTGAATACATTTCCCGAAATAGAAAAGACAAGTGTCGTCTGCATAAAGCGTTAAGTGTCCTTTTAGCCCAATATTGGTAATGTTGTTGATGTATATTAAAAACATCAAAGGGCCGATTTTCGACCCTTGAGCAATGCCATAAGAGACATTTTGGGGTTGACTTGTATGTTCATTAATTTTGACTATCTGCCATCTCTTTTCCAAATATGACTTTAAGATACTGAGAGCTTTGCCTGTTATTCCTATGTTACTTAACTTTTCTAAAAGCTTTTTATGACTCACTGTGTCAAATGCTTTTTTTAAGTCGATGAATATGCCTAGTACAAGATTTTTTTGATCAATACTAGTATTAATTTTAGTGATTAAATCCACTGCCGCGGCGAGGGTGTTTGATTGTGCGCGGAATCCGAACTGGCGGTCATTTAGTATATTATTTTTTAGCAAGTATGTATTTAAGCGGTCGCACAAAATATGCTCGAATATTTTCGATATTACGGGCAGTACTGAAACCGGTCTATAGTTCCCAGGGTCTGTCCTACGGCCAGATTTATAAATAGGTGTAACCCTGGCCACTTTTAAAGTTTCAGGAAAAACACCCAGTGACATACATGTATTTATACAGTTCGTTAGCTTGTCAATAATAATACTTTTTAAGCATTTTATTGCTTTGGTACTGATACCATCCAGACCCGTACTAGTGTTGCTATCCAAATCATTTATTATTTTTGATATTTCATTGCTATTACAAGGTGTAAACTGGGTTAAGGAATTGTCTTTATCATATGAAAGATTATTTTCGACTATTAAGTTGTTATCGGTATTTCCGTGATAGGTACTTGAAATATGATTCGCCAAAGTAGAGCCTACAGAAGAAAAAAAGACATTAAATAAATCACAAATTTCGTTACCGTCTGTAATCATCCCGGAGTCCGACATTAGTTTCGGTGGAGCACAGCTGTCTTTGTTTTTATTCAACGCCAAGCTATTGATCAGTTCCCATAACTTCTTCGGACGATTGTAATTTTTTTGAAAAAGATTATAATAGTATTTCTTCTTTTGTATCTTGATCATATTTTTCACTTTGGCTCGTTGTTTTTCAAAGATTGTCTTTGCACTGATGTCTTGTGGCTTTGTTTTAGCTTGGTGCCATAGATCATTGCGTAAGTTTATCGAGTCGATGATGTCTTTTGTTACCCAGTCTTGTTGGGGAGGGTTATTTATTTTTGTCTTGCTTATTTTACTGCTATGCACTTGTTTTTGTATGAATTGCTCCAGTTGAGAATAGTCACAATCTTCAATATTTAAATTTGCTTTCAATGCGTTATTATAGAGTTTGTCGTAGTCAAGAGCTTGATATTGTATCTTTTTGTTCACCGTGGGTGCTAAACCGCCAATCTCCAAATATATTTGTTTATCAATTATTGAGTCAGCTATATCCGATCTATAGCTGACTCAATAATTGATAAACTAAATGAGTGATTTTTTATATTTGTACACACATGGTCTAAAATTGTGCTTGTTGTACTGGTCACCCGAGTGCTAGATTGCTTGTTTACTTTATTTAGTATTTGGTACCCAGCCTCTTTTATTTCTGTTTGGTATATTTTGACGCCGTTATCATTGCTAAGTAGATCGATGTTGAAATCTCCGAATACGACTGTCCTTTTTCTCTGCTCCAATTGCGTAGAATATATCTCCAGAAACTCTTTAATGTTGGTATCACCAGGTTTATATATAGCCCCTATATTAAGCGATAGTTTGTCTATATAAAGCCATAAATAGTGGTTTCCGTTTTCTAAGCGTTCTTCTGTTATTTCAAATTTTATGTTTTTGTGTACGTAAATGGACACGCCACCCCCCTTGCTTTTTGATCTGTAATTATAAATGTGATTGTAGTTTGGTAGGTGGTAAAGTTGAGCATCAATTTCTGAGGTGATCCAGGTCTCCGTAAAGATGAGAAGGTGAGTAGTCGAGCGTATAGCTTGTAACAGGCATTTAATCTCGTCAAACTTTCCATCTGTTCGAATACTACGCAGATTAGCGTATAAACACCGCAACGATGACTTGTGTAATGGTATGTCTTCATAGTTCTTGGCTATTTGATGAGTCAGTCTACTTTTGTATGTGTGTTTTTCATTGTGTACGTGAGAGTTTTCTAGTTTTTTTGATCCTTGACTATTTTGGGTACTCCTTTTATATATTTAATTACTATATTATTTTCCCCGTGTTCTATACGCCTGTGTAATTCATTTTTTAACGAATCTAGGTATAACTTCTGAGAAGGGGTTTGATCAGAGTATATTTTAATGTTTTCGGGTAGTTTATTTTTGTTCCTTAATAGAAGCTTCGGAGTCTCATTGTTGATAAAACAAGCTTTAATTGGCCGTGGTTTATTTGGGACGTATTTACCCAACCTTATCAGCTTGTGTGGCTTGGGACTGGCTTCATATAAAGATGTTGCTAATTTTATTACTTGTTCTTCATCATATTGTTTCCTTGCGTACGAATTTTTATTATTTAGCTCCGGAATACCCACAAAAATTACGTTTTTTTCGCGATCACAACGGTCTTTGAGCTCAAGGATGAGGTTTTCTTGAGTAGAGTTTAGCGATTTTGGTGAGACTTCGACATGTTGATTTTTGATGTGTAATATTTCTGTTTCAATATTTTTTATTTTATCCTGTGTTGTATTATTGTTGTCCTTTAGTATTTGTATTTCAGTATTTACTTGCTCAAAACGTAACGTGAGGTTTTCAGCGGTTGATTGAATTGTCTTAATCTCATTTTTAATCTCGGCAATTTCTCCATAAATATTGTTGAGTTGTTGACTTTGGGTTTTCGTAAAACTTTCTAAACATTTCATTATATCCGCCCGAAAATCTGCAAAGTCTTTTTTGTAATCGTGTTCTTCAGTGCGTTCCTTTCTTTTCCGAAAGTTTACATTTAAATAGGAGTCGTCGTCATTACATGTTGTTAAGTTAGGCGTAGACCCGCCACCGCTCCCGCTTCCGCTGGCGCCTGTTACTATGCCCTGGGGCGGCGACCTCTGTACACTCATTATGTGGTGCACGTAGGTAAGTTGTGCAGGTGCGAGCGCAACGAAAAATGGCAGCCCTCTTATTCGCACTTGAGTTGAGGTATGGACGGTTCGGCGCGCGTCGGCCGCTGGAGCACTTATCTTGAAACAGTAATGGCTTTAGTCTTGTTTAAAACTGCACTTAATTTTAAACTTAAAAACTGCACTATCAGGGATCACTTTCTGTTATCGTACTGTGTAAGAATTCCGGAAAAAATTGTCAACACGTCTGCTCTCGACGAGCACCAGAGGCGCAGCGATATATTCTAGTTTGTTCCTTAATTAATCACATAGGTGAACGTAATAACTATGTAAGTAATAATTATCTTGATCTTATTTTTCACAGATTTTAAAAAGGAGGAGGTTATCAATTCGACCCTATGTTTTTTGTATGTAAGTTACTTGATATTTTAGTTATTTCTGGTCGATTTGTTTTTGTTTTTTTTTTCACTCAGGGGGTTTACTTTGTAGTTGGGCTCATTGTTGTCAGGGTGGGATCTGAATATAAGATCTTGGTGTAATCCCTCAAACTTGAAAGGCACGCATAGTGTTTTCGTATTAGTATCTTAATGTTGACTTGTATTTACGTCTGATAGTGACCATATTGTAAAGCTGATGGTGGAACTCATTAAAGCTTATAAGTTCAGCAGTGATTGAGACGCCGAAACGTATGTTAGGTACCTTACCTACCTTAGGAACCTTAGTTTATCATAGACTCAAAAGACGCGACCCTGTATTTCCCCCTCCTATAAATCACTATCACAAAATTTCTTAAATTAACTCTTGACTCTTAAAAAGAAAGGATGGAATCCTTTTAAGCGAACAATTTCTTTATAGGGTCGTTGCCATTGCATTAACTAAGTAACTAACTAAAGCATCATCCATTAGGGCAAATGATGATTAAGTTGTGTAAGTAAGATCACTTATAAATCGAGAACGGGTGAACCGATTTTAATCATTTTTACTTTAGTGGATTTGTTTTGACCTGGAATAGGATAGTAAAAACAGCACCTGGGCGGAACGGTGCCGGGGTGAAAATAAATTTGCTGGGATTGCTAGTTTTACATAAACGAAAATATCTAAATACGGAACTCTCCGACGTCCAAGCAATAAACACAAAAGTTTGTCTTGTTGAATCACAATAATTTGATAATGATAACAGTTAAAAGGGTCATTTAGTCATAGTTAAACATCAATCACCCAGAAGCCTTTAATGATGGCGGTCGTGTTCTTTCTATTTGTTATATTCTTTACCACAGTAAGACCAAGTGAAGAAATTAAATTCTGCGCTACTATCAAAACGTTTCGAGGCACGTGCTTAAAAGTGGCATCAGCTCATCTAGAATGAGAAAATGGATCAAAACTTAACTAAACAATTCCGGGAGAAACGTCGAGTCCTATTGATGCTCTGATACATGAAGAAGAATCACTGAGGATCTGTTCTTCACGAAGGCAAGGGTCCGCGTCAGGAACTACAGGCATATGACTCTGCAGGATATCCAAGGTGGAAAATAATTACAGGGAGAAATACTTCAAACTTGACACAACAGCATTAAAACAAGGGCCATAGCCCTTGAAATATGATGTAACTTATAAGCATTGATGGGATACGGATTCTAACCGATAACTACATACATATTCACTAGTAAAAATAGAATAGTTTAATCCTATAATCATAAGTTTTCTGAAAGAGATCGCTTTTAGCGACAATACAGTTTTAGGTGTACATGTTCCAAAAGCTTTAAAATTGTGCCTGTCTAGGTGGTGTGCAAAAGAAAGAAAGGCTTTTATTATTATTTCTTATCTAAATTCTTCGTCGTCTATGACATAAAAAAACCGGCCAAGTGCGAGTCGGACTCGCGCAACCCGAGGGTCTCGTGCCGTTAAATAAACTCTTGACTATTAAAGGGAAAGGTGGGTTCTAGGCAAACAATTTCTTTTTGGAGTCGGTGCTGTGATAATAGATGCTTGATGGTCAAAGTGATGGCACCGACTTCAAAAAGATTTTTTTTGCCTAGAACCCACCTTTCCTATGAATAGTCAAGAGTTTATTTAATACTTTTTAGTGCATTTTGGTTTTGAAGTCGGTTTTTACTTTGTTTAAAGTTAATTTTATTTCTTCATTTTTAGAGATTATAGGAGAAGGGGAGGGGAGGGTTGCACCTTATGACTCTTAAGAAGCTGTTCTTTAAGAAGCTTCAAACACCCTATTATAAGTTATTTCATCATAATTGCTGAACTCCTAAGCGTTAAGGAGTTCCACCATCAGCTCATCCCCACAAGATGTTGACTATCAGACGTAAAAACACGTCAACATTAAGATTCTAGTAAAGAAACACTATACGTGCCTTTAAAATTTGAGGCTATCCCTCGATTACACCAAGATCCCATCATCAGATCCCAAAATGGAAAAAATGGGACCAACGAGAAGGTACACACTCTAAATGGGCGAAATTTTTTTTCGAATCGGTCGACAAACGACTGAGATATGAGGTAACATAGATACAAAAAATAACATACAGTCGAATTGATAACATCCTCCATTTTTTAAGTCGGTTACATATACCACAATATTTTGTTGACAGCAAATATAACTTTGTTTTTCATAATGAAGAAGAATAGAAGATATGAAGAACAAAGTTGTGTTTGTGGTTGTTGAAAATGGGTTATATCTCAAAAACTACAAGATTGATTCCGTCCAAACTATTTTTTGTTGAAAGTATTTGTTAAAAGATCTACATTATATATTTTTTACAAAATTTAATTTCGGTTAGATTAGAAGTTTGATGGGGGCGACGCCGATTTTACCACTTTGGAATCGTCTAGCTATGAAACGTTAGACTTTTATCTATAGACACCCCACACGCATAGGTTTGACAAAAAAAAAACGGTTTTAGTTTCATGTGTGGGAGGCCCCTCTTAAATATCATTATTTTTGATTTTGTGTATACGAATCGTAAAGCGGTTAACAATATTCATATTCCTACCAAATTTCAACAGTGTGATGCTTATAGTTACAGAATAAAGTGGCTGTGACATACGGACGGACTGACAGACAGACAGACATACAGACATGACGAAACCATAAGGGTTCCGTTTTTTGCCATACGGCTACGGAGCCCTAAAAAGTCATGTAATTGAGTGTAACACTATATTTTTTACTTTGTCGTAATTACTTTATTAATCTGTGTCTTGGCCCCGAATAAGATAATAATTATAGATTAATATAAAAGCATTCCAGTCCTGGTCACACTTTAGTTTCCCAGCAGCCTTCAATAATGGCGGTCTTGTTCTTTCTTTTTTTGGTTTTCTTCGCCTTTGTTAAATCAGGTGAAGATATCAAATTCTGCGCTACTATCAATACATCTCAAGGCACGTGCTTAAAAGTGAAATCAGCTCATCTAGAATGGGGTAAATGGATCAAAAACTATGAACTTCCTGAAGAAACATCAAGTCCCATTGATGCTTTGATACGTGAAGAGGAGTCGTTAAGAATCTGTTCTTCAGGAAGGCAAGGATCTCCATCGGGAACTACAGGTCATATCACTCTCCAGTCTTGTGAACGCAAATACGCTGAATTTATGATAAAATGGAATCACCCGTTTAGCACCTTAACTGGAGACGAAGGTTATGTTAAAACCTACAACAATCCGCAACATTTAGGAATTTCATATAATGATAGTAGCCCATGGAACGTTTTATACAAAGTTTATTTAATGTTCCCATAAAAGGAGACGGAATTTTAACATGTCATCTGCAAGTGCATTGTTAGTTAAAAATATTATTGTGTATACGAGGGTCAAACTGAAAGTTCTTAGAACTGGCCACTTATAAACAATATAATAAAAAAAATATTCTAAAATTTGAAAATAGAACTCTTTGCCAATATTACTGAGTATATATTTCATTCATTTGTCATTTGTTTTACGATTTGGCGGCAAATTGAAAATTGTCTGTGTCACGTCAACATGAATTTAACACGAGAAAATTCTCGTGCAATGATTTTTTATGACTTTCGATGTCATTTAAGTCAACAAGAAAGTTATGATAGACTACGATTGGCCTTTCACGATGAAGCCCCATCTCGTGCGACTGTTTACAACTGGTTTAATGAGTTTAAACGTGGTCGCCTTCTACGGCGACGACTGAAAATAACATCTGTGTTGTGCGGCGTATGATAGAGACTGACAAAAGAGTGACCTATCAGCAGATTCGGACAAGCTTAGGCATCGGTATGAGTCAAGTGCACAAAATCCTCCACGAACATTTAGCGGTCAGGAAGCTTTGCGCCCGGTGGATACCTCATAATTTGACTAAGGCTCAAAAACTCCATCGTGTGGATTGGTGCCGTAAAATGATTGAAAGATTTAACGGAGGTGACTCAAATGCTGTGTTCGACATACTAACAGGTGACGAAAGCTGGATTTACTGTTATGATCCTGAAACCAAAAGACAATCTGCTCAGTGGGTGTTTCCTTTCGAGGAGTTGCCAACTAAAGTGAAGAGAGATCGAAGTGCGGGAAAAAAAATGGTGGCCTCGTTCTTTGGAAGGATAGGTCATTTCGCAACAATTGTGTTAGAGGATCAAAAAACAGTTTCTGCAGAATGGTACACTACCAATTGTTTGCCACTTGTCTTGGAAAAAGTTCGAGAGAAACGACCTCGCAGTAGGATCCTCCTTCACCACGACAACGCCTCGTCGCACACCGCCAAGCGAACGATCGACTATTTGGCGACATCAAACGTTGAATTACTGGGTCACCCGCCGTATAGCCCCGACCTCGCGCCTTGTGATTTTTATTTATTTCCAAAAATTAAAGAAAAACTTAAAGGAAAGCGGTTTATGAATGCTGAAGAAGCGGTGGCTGCGTATCGCGATGCCATTGAAGAGACCCCTAAGGACGAGTGGGCAAAGTGCTCTTCCCAGTGGTTCCATCGCATGCAGCGGTGTATTGACGTCAATGGACAATATTTTGAAAAGATATAATAAAACTAATAACTGGCTAATGTAATCAGTTTTTGATTTTCTAAGAACTTTCAGTTTGACCCTCGTACAAGTAAAACTAAATTAGAACCAAGTAATCAATGCGTTATTTTTTATGTTTAGAAAAATGTTTCTGATTAAACTCTTAAAGTCAATGATAAGGTTATTGTAACTAATAAGTAATGTGTCAACTTTTGTTTTTTAACATTGAAAAAAACAAGAAATAAGGGGTCAGCAATGTTATCTTCAGAATGTTATTGGACTGAGATTGTATGAAGCTCAGTCACATCTTAATAAAAAGACCACATGATGACTCAATATCAATTCCGTATCTACATTTAATTCTTGATAAGACCATTTTCCCAAGATCATAATATTATTTACTTAAGGGCAAACATTTCATTACGAAGCATCAGTCTTTCTTCAATCCTAATTGTGTAATCTGTCTCTTTGATTTCACAAAGAATTGAGGAGGCAGATCATTATATTTATTTACAAACAAAGTATTAACCTACATCAATAAAAAAATGTATTTGTATTTGAATATACATAGAACTTATTTAAGATATATAAAAAAACCGGTTCAAAACAGTGCAATCAACATGAAGAAAATCGAGCTTTTTCTAATTATTTCGATGTGCGGCTCCATTTTGTGTGGCGAAGGTCTCCGATTGTGCGCGACAATCAAAATATCTCCATCCACCTGTTTACAGATAAGCTCGGTATACCTCGACTGGGGGAAATGGGTTAAAAGTTAAAACCTGCTTCGGTTTAGAAGACTCTTACGGTCCCAGCGTGGGGGTTGAAATACAGGTTGACGACACGTATACAGTCTGTGCTACAGGAAGAGAAATGTCTACATCTGGCACCAATGGTCACGTGGTCATGACCCCTTGTCACTGTCAAGTTTGTGAAGAACTCAAAGTGGAGTGGAACAGGCCCTGGTCTGAGCTTTTTGGACATCATGCGTATGCGTTGATTGAGTACCAGGAAAAATATTTTGATGTTGTTGACAGTGAGATATCAAGTTATTTTAATAGGGAGTTTAAAGTGCATTATAAGCGATGGTCGGAAGTAAAATGCTGTTCTGATGTTGACTACCTGATTTTATGATATTGAAAGTAAAAAGATTTTTTTTTTTAATTATTTATTTTTCATTTGAACTATCGATATATTTGTAATTAACGCCGTTTTTATCTATACTCGTATTATGAAGTTGAAGAGTTTGTTTGTTTGTTTGAACGCGCTAATCTCAGAATTACTCGACCGATTTAATAAATTATTTTTGTATTAGATGGCTTATTTATTAGGAAAGAGTAATGACTTTAAGGCTTTTAAAAAGTCACAATATAATAATACTTAATAATTTAATAATAATACTTAATAATGGGTAATTAATCGTTATCCCTTTCGTCATTCGGGTAATACAAGTTTTTGGGATAGTCTGTTTTGAAAATACTCCGAAACAGCTTGGAGTCAAGGAGTAGGTGGTGAAGTTATCCCGTGATTTAGAAAACTCGTTGAGCCGTTGTTCCTGTGCCTGATCACTCACGAGTTCTGTCAGAACTTCTGAGTCATGAGAGCTAAGAAACAGAGAGTGCCCTTGTGTAATGCGCACACACTTACGCGTAATAAAAAATTGCCACTGACCTCTCCGCTATTTTTGAATCACTTGATTAAATATGGCGAGTGATATTTGTTCGAAAACCAATTAAAATCTACGATAATCACGCGAATTATTGACGTAAGTACTCACAAAATTAAGATATAATTTTGCAAATCTCTCTCATGTAGACTTCATCTGATTTTCATTCGAAAATTCGACTTTAATGAATGATTTACACTCGCCATATTGACGTGAGTGATCCAAAAATAGGGGCCATGGAGAACATTACATTTTTATATTGGTTATAAAAAAAGTTTAAAAGTTTTGCCATTCCGTAAGTAGCCACAAGACATTCATTACTAAGTCTAAAATTGAAAAAATGCTTTTATATTATTTATTTATTTAAAGATTTTATTGCAAAAGTCATAGTATACAAAGGTGGGCTTAGTGCTAAAAACATTTTCTGCCAGTCAAACCTCTAGGTCATGCAGAGAGATGGCAATGGGTGCACTTAGAAGAAATTTAGATTAACATCAACAAATAACAATTAACTAATATTCATAGTAACAAATAAATCTACTTAAATTACTGTAACAATATATTTTATATTACCTATACTATACATATAATTTAAATCATCTCCTTTTTAAAACTTAATAACAATCTTTTAATAATAATCTTTATTTCTCATCACATACAATCTCATGTATAAATAATGGCAACTTAGATACTCAGTTATGTTAGTTTAGTTACAAGACTTAGTTAGGAACAAGACGTACGTGTGAGACTGGTATTAAGAACTAATAACGGTAAAATATAAACAGGTTTATGCCTCAGACACATCACATATTTCTCGTCCAAATACCGGGGCACCAACTGAAAAGACTAACTAAGGATTCTTGTACTGCGCTGAGAAACGCTGCGAAATGCAATGTGCCAATAAAGGCAGAACATTCCTTCATATTGGGACTGGATACTTCGATCATCTCTTTAAGGATATACAAGTAACACGACAC
The DNA here is from genome assembly GCA_963924145.1 of Pyrausta purpuralis. NCBI lineage: Eukaryota > Metazoa > Arthropoda > Insecta > Lepidoptera > Crambidae > Pyrausta > Pyrausta purpuralis. The sequence continues at coordinate 26,995,410 of OZ001654.1, forward strand.
CCTTACCTGATACTATGCTTGGGCTCGGCTATTACTTGTTAGAGCTCAACACTAAGAGTCGATTTTACTAACGTCAAATAGGACTTATAAGACTAAATAAGTATAAAACAACCGATTTTAAAATTAATTTCACATAAATTATTGCTGGCAAATAGGTGTCGTTTTTAAATTAGGCATATTATATAGTACACGACTAATATTATTCATCTGACGTTGAAAAAATCAAGCCTCAATCAGCTATACATATACAGTCACAGGCAGAAGCTTGTTCTAAGCATAAATTGTAACACTATTTTTGAGATTAAACCTTAATACCGTCATAACGGTTAACTGTTTCAGCATATAACTAAACATAACTTCATATAGGCAATCACTTAAAAACTCTTGTTATCGATTAACGCTTTTTTTTTTATTTTATTTTAACTTGTTCCCAATATCCCGAGTTTTTACCAAAATGCGATGGCGGAACAAGCCAATGGTACAATATACAATTCTATAGGTGTTGTTTATCGAAGACCGACGAGCATAAATTCGTGCCGTTTCGTTCGATGTGTATGGGCTCAATATTGTTTAAAATCTGTACCATTGTGCGCGCGATCGCGTCTCGCAGAAGAAAGATATCGCACAGTTTATATTGAACAGTCATACGCCATTTGTTCTGAAAAATATTATATAACAGTTTCCTGAACGTTACGAGAATTTATCGTCTTTGCGTATGAGCAGTGAGCGACTTGATTTATTCATTTAGTTTTCCACTGTAGCTCAGGAACTAACGCAATAGCTAAAATGTATGCCAGTAAAAAAACTTACGAGTTTTCTTGTGAAAGTCCTCGTATTTCCTTGTCAGTATAACATTACTACTACGTTAAAGAGGTTTTAAATGGGATAAACATGTAGTGTTTCATAACTTTTGAAGCCTTTCTTGGCCTGAAACGATATATATATTCTTACCTTTGAATTCACCAGTGTTACAGACATGGCTTTAATACCACATCGAGTTTGATTTGTAATAGAGCAGAAAGCCCGAGTTCAGATAACTGTATTAAGAATCCATAACTTGAAACACAATTCTTCTAACATCTGAGTAATATAACTGAAACTGAGCCGTTCTTACACGGCTTTAATATCGCTATTTCAAGTCGGAACTCCGTGCACAAAGGATGCGAATATTACATTTGGAGGAATAACTTTTTATGACGCGGCTCCGTCTTGATGAAGTTCGCGATGGCCGCAGTCTGTTGTGCTGAAGGATAAGCCAAGTGACACAGTGCAGCTTATTACAGTAAGGTCAGGTTTATACCCGACAAAGTTATTACCACACTCTGTTGTGCGCTATGACTTGAATTCGCTCTGACCCACTAATTGTAAAGGCAAAAAACGGAACCCTTATAGTTTCGTCAAATCTGTCTGTCTGTCCTTCCGTATGTCACAGACACTTTATTCTCTTTATTCTGTAACTATAAGCATCATACTGTTGAAATTTGGTAGGAAGATGTATCCTGTTAACCGTTTCACAATTCTTATACTAAAAATAAAAAAATACGATATTTAAGGGGGGAGGGGTCCCATACATGAAACTAAAACCGAAAAAAATAGATCTTCACTAATACTTTCAACAAAAATTGGTTTGGACGGGATCGAACGAGAAGTTTTTGAGATATGGTACATTTTACACAACCGCAAACATAACTTTGTTTTTCATACAAACACTATGAAAAACAAAGTTATGTTTGCTGTCAACAAAATTATTGTGGTATTTTAGTAAGTGGAATAAGTAGATTCCCTAATTCAGTTAAAGTTGGCACGGAACCCTCATTGCGCGAGTCCGACTCGCACTTGGCCGGTTTTTTAAATTGAGGTCAATTGATTATAAAATGTATAAGTGTGTACGTTGAGGACTAGGTTTCAATTTATTTATCTATGGTAATGGTAAAATGCCGTTAATAGTAAAGTTAGCCTGTAACGTCCCACTGCTGGGTAAAGGCCTTAACTCAACTTTGAGGTAGTTTGAGCCATTCCACCACGCAGGCTCTGTGTGGGTTAGTGGAGGGGTGTTTACAAGGCAAGCCTGAAGGCGACTAAACCCTGCTGTCAGATGTTATCAATCCGCCCATAAGGCCTGTGACTAGGCTTAAATACTAATATCAACCGATATAAGCGGGAACCAACGGCTTAACGTGCCTTCTAAAGCTCGGAGATGCTCGTGATATACGTCACTTATATGGTCGGAATGGCCACCTATGCAGACACGACCGCGCGGTAGGTTGCTTCACTTCGGTATCACTACCAAAGCGCTGCTACCACTGCGCTACGAGCACCTCAATCCGTCATACCGACGTTACCAGCGGTTGAAAATGATGCGGTCTTCTTCATATTCTATACTTATACACATATATGCATGTAAACCTACTGAATCTATCGTCAGTATCCACTTCACTGATTGACTTATCAAAACAAAATGCTCTCGTTAATGGAACAGGATGGAATTTCAAATTGCTCGACTACATTAAAGTAACAATGCTGTAGAAGCTTCGCCGTCCATTTATTTTAAGGCAAAAGGTTTTATTACATCAACCATTTTTCGTATTTGTAAAATGCCATTGGCATGAATAATTTACAAAATGTTGTTTTTTTTTGGCAGTGTTCAAACAAAACTTATTAAAAATGGTTGACACAGCTACAATAAGCTTTAATTTGAAAATAAAACATGAAAATTGAACTATTATTTTTAACACACTTCATCATCCAATTTAAGAGCTAGGCTCTTGTCGGTGGAGTTTTTTTTCCATTCCTCTCTGCTTTCCGCCCTTCTCTTAACCTCCTGATACGACCCGACATTTATCTTTTCCTTTATTTGCTGCATGTAGCTTATTCTTGGTCTTCCTCGCTTCCTTTTTCCTTCTATTCTTCCTTCTATTATCGTTTTAATAAAATTGTCGTATCGTATCAGGTGGCCTTACATTCGTCCCCTCCTATACTCTATTGTTTCCATAAATCTCCTTTTTTTCCTAACCATAGACAAAACTTCTTCATTTGTTTTCTTCTCCGTCCAACTTATACGCTCCATTCTCCTCCAGCACCACACCTCGAAGGCTTCCAGTCTCTCTCTATCCCTCTTTGTCAATGTCCACGCTTCAAATCCATAGAGTGCTATACTCCAAATGTACACTTTAACAAGTTTTTTGCGAACTTTGCTTGATATTCTGGCCTTGAGTAGGGGCTTTTTTGCATTATAAGCTTGTCTCGCCATCGCTATCCTTGCTTTTATATCTGGTGTACATCTTTAGTCACTAGTCATCAAGCTACCTAGATATTTAAGGGTTTTAACCTGTTCTATTTTTGTGTTATTTATTGAGATAGGGCTATATTTTTCCTTTTTAAAAGCAATTAGTGTTTTTGTTTTATTTATGTTAATTTTGAGACCCAATTCTTTAACAATAGTGTCTATTTCTGTAACCATTTCTTCCAACTCCAAACTGTTTTCTGCAATGGCTGCAATATCGTCGGCAAAACGAATGTATTTAAATACGTCCCCATTAATTTTGACGCCCCCTTTTTTTGATTCCGTTATTCTGCGTATCGCACATTCTATGAATAAATTAAAAATTAGCGGTGAAAGTGGACATCCCTGCCTAACTACCTGTCTTATTTTTGCCTTTCCGTTTTCCTCTCCTACTTCTATTACCGTTTCTTGGTTTTTATATAATTCATAAATAATCCTTCTATCTCTATAATCCAATCCAGCTTCTTTGAGTACTTCTTTCCCCGACCACACAGCGGCAGGATACCAAAATGTAGTGGGGAGTTCAGTGGGATGAACTTCTCTACAAAAAGCTACAATATTCATTGACGATCCTGTGCCATGACGAGTCAACGCCGCCATCAAATAAGCGTTCCCCTGGTGTTGTGCAGCAGCAATATCAGTACTGGCAAAAGGCCAAAGATATAGGATCAAAAAGGGCTTTTGACTGGAAATTAAGAGCAAGAAGATATATGACAGCATAGATTCAATTTTAGATACAGTTAAAGATACAGATAGTTTGATTATTATGGGTGACTTCAATGCGGTGGTCGGTGAAGGAAAGGAAGAAAACTCAGTAGGAAGTTTTGGGTTGGGAGAGAGAAATGAGAGAGGGGACAGGCTAGTACAATTTTGTAAAGAAAATGATTTGATTATTACAAATACAATGTTTAAGCAACCAAAAAAGAAGACTCTATACGTGTAAAATGCCGGGAGATATTGCTAGATACCAGATTGACTACATTATAATCAAAAGTAAATTTCTAAAACAGATAAGTCTGTGTAAAACTTTACCTGGGGCCGATTTAAATTCTGATCACAACCTTCTTATAAGTTGACACAATTTTGAAACTAAGCTACTAAAAAGAAAACATAAACCAAAGAACTTGGATCTCAATAAACTAAAGGATATAAATAGTGATAGTAAAGTGCAATATATTACTATATTGTGTCATACTAAAGTGGGTCATAAGTTAGAGCAATTTATTGATAGATGTAAGAATAACATTCAAAATATTAATATTGAAGAAAGGTGGAATGAAATCAATAACATAATGGTCAAAAGCGCAGAAGAGACGATAAAGAGAAGCTGATTCCTAGGAAAAACTGGCTTAGCCCAGAAATTATGGCGCTAATGCTAGAGAGAAGAGAATTAAGAAACAAGACGGATGATGCTTTAGAATGTTTTAAACACTCACAGTGTCATATTTTATATTCATAAAGATGAAATAAGAAACCAAAACTTTGCGCACGGGCGGGACCCGCCCGTGCGCCCACTGTGAGTGTTAAAAACATTCTAAAGCATAGATAGCGAAGCGACACCAATTTCCAAGTTGAATTTTTTTCTGTAAAGAATAACTGCTTGGGCCATCTGTTTCATAAACAGACGGCTAGATGGCGCTAAGCGTCACGCAATTGACGTTTTCATAAGAGACCACAAATTTCGCAGGGTCGGACTAACAGCACGGTAGCTCAATTGGTAAGAGCGTTTGGCCCGGTTTGCCAAAAGGTTGCTGGTTCAAGTCCCGCCCGTGCGCAAATTTTTGGTTTCTTATTTCATCTTTATGAAGACGGATGATGTCAGGGCAAACGAGTACAGAATATTAACACACTTATTGATGTTTATTTTTTTATAAAAAAACTAGCGATTCCTCGCAACTCCGTTCATGCGTTTTGAATTTGCTCCCTCCTCTTCCGTCACAGCGTGATAGCCCTAAGCTTTTTTTTTGATAAATAATTTATCCAAGAGGAAAAATAAATTTTTCAAATCATTCCAGAAGTTCCTAAAATAAGTACGTTGAAACAAACAAACTCTTCAACTTTATAAAATTAGTATAATAATGCGACATGGTATGTATTTCACAGTTAGTGTCAATATTTATTATTTTACATAATTTGGTATTTCATTTGCTTATTATTTGAATTTTAGAGAGCACTTTACTACATTAGAGTAATTTGGTGTGTTACCACCAATAATTTGAACAGATTTAATTTAGCATCGATGCATTCGCGCGTTAGTATCGATGCAGTCGCCAAAATTCAGTATATAATTTGACGATTTCCAGCTTCTAGATCGCGACTGTATCGATGCTAATGCACGTTAGCATCGCGACTGCACCGCTGCTAAAAGTCGCAGTGTGTAACGGGTCTTAGATGCAATTCTTTCAGTCTTTGATGCGCTCAATCATCGCACAATCTCTGCGGACGGAGACGGGTTGTTGTGGAGCGGAGAAATGTCCGCCGATCGTGAGCGATGGCGAATCCCGGGGAATCCCGGGGTAGGGTGCCGTCGAAGTATGAAATATTACTTTGATGGCTTAGAAGTCGGATAACTACTTCAAGGATACCGTCAAGAATGTCAGACCAGTGACTTTTAGTCCGAACATTCTCAAAAGTTTTAAACAATGTGACTGTGTTGTTTTCAAGAAAACATGATGGAAAGGGAATGAATGATTTTATATCTTTTATATTTTGTAAGTATTTTTTTTAAGTTTCATAAATTTACACAATCAATAGAGTTTTAAATATCAATAAATCTTATAAACTAACGATTTTGTTTTGAAAACAATCCTGACAACAAAAGTAACCAAATACTACACACTAAACAAATTTAACGAGCGAATTGCGGATCAGTTTAACAATTTCGTGCTTATGAATACTAGTTGATGCATTGTGTGTGATAGACTGCCGGCGCGCGGCAGCAACAAGACCGGTCCGGTAGTAGGATAGACTAAGGAGTGTTGTGGGGATCATTTAGGGGCCAAAAGTCCTAATATAGCTATCACCAACTAAAATTGTTGATTGTTGGTTGAGTTACCAATTGTTGAAGTCGACAACCAACCAACCAATAATTTACGTGTAGAGGCGTTAGCGCTCCTGGCTACTATGACAGCAGTCGCAGGATCGAATCCCACAAGGGGCAGATGTTTGTGTAATAAGCACGACCATTTTTACTTGAGTCATGGATGTTTATATGCGTTTAAGTATTTATGGGAGACGTCCCCGTCATAATCATTGTCTGGTATTCGTAAAAAATTAAACAAGATTTTTTTAAAGAAAATTCCTCTCTTCGAAACCATGACATTTCGTGTGCTGTCTGGTGCATATTTATTTATTATTATAATGTCACTCATATTTTGATGTTCTGGAAATGACTAGAAGAGGTGATTTGAAAAGAGACGTAAGCTCAGTAGGTAGACGAACAAGGGTTCCTTCAAATGAGTGTAAACTTAGCATCATTATGTAATATAACTTCATGAAACAAATTAAGCATGCCGTATGTTTTAAAACTATATGCAACGTGTTTCACGGAGTATTTTTAAGCGTACCTAGTTTTAGTTTTGAACAGCAGGCACATTTATTTTGTTTTAAAAAATAAACAATGGTCATAAAAAAAACACGCCGTTTTGTTGTGTTGTCACGCCGGATTGTTTGTAAGGCTACATTTTGTCATCCGCATGAATAGCAGTTTTGTGTGTACCATTGTGCTTGATTCAGCTCATAACCACGAATGTCGCTTTACTGATATGATACGTTTCATGAATTCATTTCTTTACAAAAATAGCACCCAAAACAAGGTGAAGGGTTTAAAATATGAATAAAATTTGCACTTTGTTTGAAACAAAACACAAAACGAAATTGTGTCAGACAAGGAATCAAACCCGTGTCTTACGCTATCCGGGCGCATGCCTATACCACTCGGCCACACATTAGCACTGTATTTTGCAAGTGAGTTTTTTAACGTGTAGGCCGCATTAAAACAAAACAACATAAAATCAAAATAAGACATAATTAGAGGTTTGTGAACGAAACAAGTAGCCTGAACTTATCGGATAGGGCAATAACATAACATCTGCTAAATAATTTCAAACGTCAAGATACGCTACTAAAATTTCAAAATCTGCTATGAATTCTCAACGATTTCCGAGGGTAGCCTACTTTTGATGTTTTCTGTCTCTCCGGATTTCGAAGTTTCCTCAACATGCAACATAAAGATACAAATGTTTTGATCCTTATTACGTAGCTATAAGAGTACAAGTGTAGTAGTGCCTACAGACCAGTGGGTGGGCTGCACTTAAACCGTCATCATCGCGATCGCTCAGACGGACCGCGTAAATTGTTATAAAACCGTTTGAACGCGGACTTTAATATCACATCACCGTGCGCCCGAGACGAAATTAAAACCGGACTTAAATCCTTCCCGCAGGGTTATTACGACTTGCAATAACAAAAAAATACACTTTTATTGAAAAATAAAGTAACAAAACTAACAGTCGACTGAGATGGTACGACGGCTACGTTATGTAAAGTGTCGGTGTCAATTTGGTTCGTAGCAGAATTGCCCGAAATAAAACGCGGAAGAAGGCGCCCTCCCGGCACCTGGTGGACAAACATGGCTTGAACAATAAGATATACAAACCGGTCAAGTGCGAGTTGGACTCGCGCACAGAGGGTTCCGTGCTAACTTAAACTGAATTAGGGATCCACTTACTTTCACTTATCCAAAAACCGCGATATTTGTTGACAGCATAAGTAACTTTGTATTTCATAGTGTTTCTATGAAGAACAAACTTATATTTGCGTTTATTGAAAATGTGCTATATCTCCAAAACTACTAATTTGATCTCATTCAAACAAATTTTTGTTGAAAGTCTTTGTAAAGCACTACATTGTGCATGTTTTCCAAATTGTAACTTGCTTCTTTCAAAAGTTAGAGAGGAAAGGGGACAACAATTAGTTTGAACGAGATCGAACTATTCGTTTTTAAGATATAGCAAATTTTCAACAACCGCAATTATTGCTATCAACTAAATATCGTGGTATTTTGGCTAAGTGAAAATGAGTGAACCCCTTATATAGTTAAATTTGGTACAGAACTTTCAGTGCGCGAGTCCGACTCGCACTTAGCCGGTTTTTTAAGAGATCGGTAAGCATTGCAGGAGTTTTATTTTTATAAATTAAACAATACAAATTACCGATGTTTCCCTTCAATTATTGTGCAATCATTGCTATCTGCAGATACGTAATATCACTCTTGTTTAGCACGTCGTTGTACCGCAATATCATACCTTCTATTTTCATCTCGCGGCGCATTGCTTCTCGTTGCTCGCTCCGAGTCTTTGAAACGTCTCGTTCTAAATTCCCAACTAGGTCTTTCTCAAGTTTAAATTAAATTTGGGACGGCATTCGTTTTGTTGTTTCATGGTCGGAACGAGTGCTTAAGTGAATTAGCGGGACGGGACTCGGACAATTAGAATGTCTTATTTACTTGTCGCTTGTTGTAACTACTTTTGACACGGCAAGATGAGGAATTGATGTAGTTTGTTTCTTGTCTTGCTTAGCATTCAACCAACTGAGTAACATCGAATGTTCTAAATTTAGGCACTTATTGAAATGCTCATTATTAAATAAAAATAAATAAATATTGGACACCAATCACATAAATTGCTCTGATCCCAAAGTAAGTAGTTTATGCCCTTGTGTTATGGAAATCAGACACAACGGTGGTACCACACCACCCAAAAATGATTGCCTAACGGCCGGTTTCGTGGTCGAAAGTTAACTCAACCAATAGTTCGAAAAGTCGATACCATCGGTTGAACAATAAAGAGTGCTTTGAACAAAAAATACCTTAACCAATGGTCATTCTGTCAAATGAGTAAGGTATATTTTGTGTTGAAAATGCAATGTGAAGTGAATGAGTGAACAGATTTTACTATGCAATTTATAACACGCATAGTAAAGTCTGTTCTCCTTAATTTGTCGATAAATGTAAACAATATACAACCCTTCTTAACGTAGTAATTCATTTTAAAATAAAATAATAAAAATCACAACCTACATAGATGTTTCATCGTTGAACACTGAAATAGTCATGAATCAAATAGATAATTAATTATATTCAATGATATTATCTGAAAAGTTATGAAAACCTGTTTGATATTTTTCGACTAGCAAAGGAAAACGGACCTTAGTAATTATTCAACTGTTGGTATCGACATTTACCTATTACTATTTGTCACGAAACCAGCCCCAAGTAACACATGTGCGATGCCATTTCTTATTTCTTAAATACTTACTCAGGTTAACTGATACATCATAGCCAAGTTATAATTATATAAACACTTTCAATCACATTTAAATTTCCTTCCAAGTTCTAAACAGTTACATTCAAACTGACTCAAACAATTCACCTACGTAATGAAATCCAAACTCATGTTTGTTTCCAAGTTTGTCATTATGTAATCGTTTCCCTCTCTACTTATACAAGCGAGGTGTGAAGGGCTCTTCCACTCCCCTCACGGAGGACTGAGGGCAGGGAACTGTTGCTTTTTGCTTGGCCTCTTGAAGCTAAATGCCCTCTTTGGAAGATGACAAAAGATGATAAAGTGTGGGGACAGTGTGTAATGGCGTAATCTGCTAGTCTGTTACATAAACTTGCTTTGACTAATATAGAAGTTCATCGATTGATTCATTAAAACTTGAGAAACAGGCTGTTGTTTTGGTCAGCGAAAAGCGATTCAGGGGTGGTTGCACAAACGATATAGATGCCTAAGATTTTTTTTTATTTGTAAAAAACCCACAAAATCTTTTTATTATTGCAAAAGGTAGCAAGCGAGTCAAAACAACCAACATCGGATCGCATCTTTGCAGTTTAGTAGCTATGGGGTAGTATCGCGAGTTCCACGAGAGGGTGCGAGTTTACCCATCCGTGTTTTTTTTAAAATGTTGTGAAGAAGTTTTCTTTTCTAAAACTTGCATAAAATTTCAGGAAGAATGTTTTTTTGGAATGTTATGCTTATTCTCATATTATTGTCCCGGAGTTGGATGTTACTTACCAAAACAACACCCTGTATAGCTGCATAAAGTTTGAGTAGCTAAGAAAGCTTCATATTGAGTTTGACTTTCCTTAGGTTTCAGTGAGTTTTATGTGAGATATTTTTTGGTTAAATTTCCAGCCTAATCTCCACCGTTCCCACATGCGGCCACTTAAGTGACATTCATCACGTCGTAAAATATTTTGAGGATACGCAAATTTTTCTGCCAGCTCTCGTACAGTATGGAAGCATTATCTTAAATTCAAGTTGCTGGATCTAAGCTTTAGGGCTTCGACACTCTGGATGCGGTCGACGGTTATTTCCAAACCTACTGTCCGTAAGTTTTTGTGTTTATATTTTCTATGGATCCGAGCAGTGAGGTCACCAGTTACACCTCGAAATCTTGTAAAAACCATTTTATTATTATGACACTCGGATCGCTGTTACTTTATAGGACATACATATTAGATGTGAGATGTAAATTACGCTTAATATCATTAAACGACTGCTTCCATATTTATAATCGTTCGCTGTATTTGTATAAATCAGCGGCGCCAAATGCGAGTGCAACCACGGGGCTTATTTATAGCAAGCGATTTCCATTACGGACGATTATATTTTTATGTTGTTACTAAATTAGTAAGAATATTTTGTCTGATTATACTGATGTTTGTTGTACGAACATCAGTGAAGCTTATCTCAATAAACTTGACCGTCTCCTCAACAATGGTATTCGCTTTATCTTCGGTCTCCGTAAGACAACCACATTTCTGGTTACCGGTTCAAGCTTAAATAGCTTCCCATCCGACATCCCAGAGAAATAAGAATCCTGTGCACTCTCTTCAACATACTTCGTAACCCTCACTCTCCGACCTATATGGCACAGCGCTTCAACTATCTGGCTTCCACTACTTCGCGCAACCTTTGCTCTTCCCATTATCTCAATCTTTTCACACCTCTTTTCAAGACCGGCTTTATGTCGGACTCTTTCACCATCTGTGTGATTCTACTTTGGAATTTTCTCCCCAATGAAATCAGAAAATCCCCCAACAAACCTCTCCGCACCCACTATCTTAAAATTGGCTCTCTTCAGAATTAACAGCCATTTTCTTTTATTTGTGTTCTTTGGATGTCGTCATTATCATAACCTTTATCATTCATAATTTTGTATTTATTAAGTATATTTATTCTATGTATGTTTATTATTCTTTTGCTTATGTATCCCATTATACATTTGTGTAATATTAGTTTGTATGTTTAAGCTAGTGCATTTTACTTCTTTTCTTACCACTCTTCTCACATATTATTAATATTCCGCCACTGATTAAACTCTCTGCATTACCAGGTGGTTGACTGGTAGAGAATTCCATTAGGCATTAAGTCCGCCAATTGTACAACTTACAGTGCAATAAAATTTAAATAAATAAATAAATATTTGAGACTTTTAGCAAATGTACCAAATGTAAGTTTAACACTTACTAAATATACGATAATAATCATCGAATTCTCATTATAAGAAAATTTTGCAAGACGAAATGTTATAACTGAACTAAAAAAACTAACTGACATTTGAAGTTTAATGATTTAATATTACTGGATGACATACAGTTATTCTGACAAGATGTTTTAAGTTACAAATCCATAATGATTTGTCTACATTTACATACATACGACAGCAGTAATCAAAAAAGGATTCCATAATTTTAAATATTTTATTAAATAACAAATGTATATTATTAGTAAAAAAGTTTTATTTTACGGTTACTATACATAGTATAAGCCAAAAAATGACCATAAATAAATAATATTTTTTATGAAGTAAAAAAATAAACGTAGCGAACGTAGTATCCTTGTCTAGGACAATATTTTCCAAGTTATTAATTTTTGCGCGTTTTAACGAAACTGTCTTTCCTGGGAAATGAGAGCGTTAGCGTCAGTCACTCCACCGTGCAGTTTTATTGTCTGAAGATAAAGCTAAAGAAGTAGTCTATTTATGAATAATGTTTAAGTTTTTTGGGTAATACGTGGGACACTCAGAAAGTTGTGCAACACTAAAAAAATAGTTCTACATACATATTTTCATGAAATTTTTTTTTAGTACTCTCCACCAGTCTCTATACAAATATTGATGCGTCTGAATTAGTTTTCAAAACACTTTTTCCAGTCCGCCGCAGACACCTCGTTTACAGCCTGCTCGAACGCAGCCAGCGCATCTTTCGGCGAGGAAACCTGTCTCCCTTTGAGCTGAGCTTTGATTTTTTATTTTTGGAAATTAAAATAAGTCACACGGTGCTAGATGAGGGCTGTTAGGAGGGTGACCCAGGAAGTTGACTGGCGTGCTGTCTAGAAAGTCAATCGTCTTGAGCGCGGTGTCGTGGTGGAGCAGTAGTCCGCCAAGCCCAGTGTTCGGTCGCTTGTTTCTCATAACAGAGAAAACTTTTGGTAAACATTTGATAGTACCTAGTGTGTATACCATTTAATTTTATTCCCCAAGGTTCGACCGCGCTTGAATTCGTTATACCAACGAATTTGTAGTCTATCGAATCAATGCTGTATCGCGACTGCACCGCTGTTAAAAGTGGCAGTGTGTAAAGGGTCTGAAACAAGGTGTAGTAACAAGTGTTAATGAAATTATGGAGGGGAGAAGTAATAAAATTATATGAAAATGAAAACGTAAGTTTGCCTAAAACTTGGTCATATACAGATGTTGTTAATAACATTACAAAATATAGCACTGATGATTAACCTTTATATATGGCATGCAAATAAACTTTATTGCGTATCCTACAGATTTTATTTATATCAATTTTATTTGGATGATCAAACGAACTTACCTTAAGTGAAGTTCGATCCAAATTGTCCTGACTTCATCGAAGTGATTAAATTGACCATGTAGTATGCCCTGCTACGCGTCTATTCACTCGCACACAGGTTTAGCGCAAGAAAGAGAAGGTAAAAAACCTCACTCCCTCCCACGCATCACAGCACTGCCAGCCGCCTGTCGCTCATTAATTTCAGAGCAAGAAGACCGATGTATGAGATGTACAACATAGATTATACTTATGGTATGGTTGACGACTATTTTTGGATAAAAAACGTACACGGGAATTGGGAAGGGTGGGACCTTAAATCACTTCGACGAAATCAGGACAATTTGGATCGAACTTCACTTAAGGTAAGTTCGTTTGATCATCCAATTGTCCTGCCTTCGTCTCTGTGATTTAATTGACCATGTAGATGTTCGGAGTAAAATCAATGTTGTTACAATAGAATAAGTTGACATCTTTGTAATGTTAGAAGTGTTTGATCATTATAATGATCATGTTAAATAACAATTTATTGCTCATGTCACACTTTTTGACATTTACATGTATCACTTTAACTAAAAAAAATTGATGTATGATAACTATCATAAGTTATCACTTTCTACTAAAATAATTTCTTAATTAGGAAGGAAAATATATTTGTTGTTATTGATTAACTAAAAATACATAAATTATTTATTTTAGTAATCTTAAACTGAAAAAGAGTATTTTTATTTAATTGTGGTATGTTATAAAAGTAAAAGTTGCAAACAATACGGAATACGTATTGTTGAGCTGAGACGATTTGCGAATAACACATAAAATTTGGCACGTAAAACAAATGATAATTTTATTACGAGGAAACCTACATACAGAAAACACTTTTTAGTTAGCTCCTTATCTTTGGTAAGGTAACGGGCGTGAAGGTAAGTCTGACAAATCGTTATCTTTGTCTGGCAGTTTTTAACATATTTTATAATTATAGATTTGAAATATATACATGATATTCTATTGTTTTTTTTTGTATTGGGAAGTTTTTATGTATTAAAGCGACTGTTTGAAAGATATTCGGCCGAATACTGAACATATAAATAAATTTTATACATTAAAATTTCGAATACCTGCGAAAATATTTGGGTGTAAAAAGTGTTTGATGATTAGTATAAAAGCAATTGATTAAGATATTCATTTTTAGGAATGTGATTCTCTTAAGATCATTATAATATTCACGGGTGTGTAACAATGCCGAATGATTATTTGCTGTGTTACAAAAATAATACGATAATTTAATGGCTTTGAAATATTATAGTCGTTATCAAAAATTTTAAGGCATAGATAGGTAGGTAACATTTTTTTTTATTATGTATGTATCATTTATATTTTATTAGGTATTTAAGTTCTATTTCTAAAAAAGTTTAAAAATCGGCTTCCGAGAGCTTTATAAGGGCAAAAGACCGCAAACGATTTCTCCGATATAAGTTTTGGTACCACCCGGCCCCGACCAAATACGTTTGCCTAATATTCGACTAATTGACCAGGAATGTTCGCCGAGTATTCGATAGTCGGCACATAGTCATTGTTAATTTACTCATAATTTTATTGCCTGGATAAATGTCTGGATTACAATAAATATCTATCCTATCTTTCGAGTTGGTTACTATGAGTTTTTTATTTATTAAACTATATAAATATATATATATATATATATATATATATATATATATATATTATATATATATATATATATATATATATATATATATATATAGTTCATTCACAAATATTTTTAACTTATTTGGCTACAGATGAGGCTTGTTTCAATATTATGAGCAGTATCAAAAAAAATCTGATGATGATTCAGAATTAAGGTACCTATTTTGACAAGAAACCCAAAAATAAACGGATATTGTATTACAAGTACCTACGTCATATCGAGATGCCAAGGTAGACTGGTTGCATATACATTTAAAAGCATCCTTAAATATGGTTCATAAAAAAAAACAAGAATTATTTGGTTTAAAATAATTAATTGATTCAACTTTTAATAAATGGTCCAATCACATGACGTCCTCTAGCGTAAAAGTTAAGGGAAAGTCCTATAAAACAAATCATTTTATATGAAATATTTTTTGATTTTCAAAATGAGGTGGGAGGCGGGCCGGAATATCGTGCCCCCAGACCTGTTTTGTTATTTTTAATCTGCAATTGTTACACCACACCTAAATAACTGGTGAATATTAGGACAAATATCCTAAAAATCTATTTAAACAGTATATCGAACAATTTAAACATCAAACAAAAAAAATATAATCATATAATAAGAATCTATTTTATTGCTTATTGAAGCAACGTTTCCAAGCAATCGTTCGTTTTTAACTTAGTGGCTTTCTGGGAAAGATTGTTGTGGAGTGGGTGTTTGTAATTGGTTGCAAAAAAACTGATAATTAGGGAAGTTATTTACTTGATGTAGTTTATTCTTGAATCACAGAATAAATAATAGGAAAATAAACATGGTTTATATTTCAAATAACTCGAATTAGATAATTGTACTGCAATTTGGGTCTAATGCTGCATTGCATTTAGGATACACCAGTTTTTTTTAAATATATAATAATTGCCTTTTGTTAAAAAAAAATCTATAGTGGTATTTGTGTAATAATAAACATGTCTTGTGTTTATCTCATCTTAAACGTAGGTGTTTGGTTTGTGGCAAATGGCAAATAAAAATAACCGAAGAATATGAAATATAATATACTAGAGAAAATAAACTTGTGCTAATTCATATGGTTTGTTTATGGATTTCAATAATAAGCAAAAAAAAAAACATAATTTTCATAAAATGTTCTTGCTTCAATTTTGTAGCTACACACATTGTGAAATGTACTCTTGCGGTATATTTCACAATGTTTTGAAAAGTTCTGGTTAATGCTACCTGCCGGATACTACACACAATAGGACGTTTTATTTGAATTATTCTTTGGTGGTGATTGTCGCAGTAAATGATGAGAAAACAAGCTCATAGAAACAAAAGTCAATTTAAGGTGACCTAAGTTTGTCGCAATTTTTGGTGGCTAGCTTTTCCAAAGATAAAGGACACAGATCTTTATTAAGTTTTCTCGGCTCGAGATTAAGTACCGGATTTTGCGACGGTTAAATTTGCATTCTTAAAAAAAGCATACCACTATCTCAGCATATTTTTCGAAATATGAAATAACCTCTTAAACAATGGAATACCGCCCACCTTAATAAATCTAAAAT